>VXBH01001024.1:509935-534473 GCA_013400035.1 Rynchops niger
AAAAGAAAAAGCAATACTTATTTCTCTTCAAAGCCTTTAAAATATTGCCTCTCCTAAGTAACAAAGGAAATACTATTCCAGATAATGACTGAATTTTAAAACAGGTAGCATTTCAGATAGACTATGTGTAACTGTCTAATAAGATAATTCCAATCTTGCTAAATTGTGGTTCCTATATAATATAATAATGACTCTTGGATACTTTAATTTGTTTTGCAGTGGAGTCAATTACCAAAGGCTACTCTAATGTGTTTCTAGGGAATCACTAAGTGATAGGGAGCAACAATTCCATTATCTCATTTGTATCTCGGAGAGGAAAAATATAAAAAAGGTCCACATTTAAGTTATAAAAGGTAGATCAAATTGTTACAGCACTCACAGTACAGACAACTGTTTCTGCTCTCTCCTGTCATAGTAAGTTCTCATCTCCCATTTCAACAGAAAAGCTTGCTACATTCATTCTGGCCAGGGAAGCCTTGCTTCTACTGGCGTGCTTAATGAGTTGCAAAATTTCAGTTAAAGCATCAGCACAACAGTTAATAGATGTCATTCATCCATAATGCCAAGGATTAGTTTGGATTAGCACTCCATTGATGGTTGTCTCTGGTGACTGGCTGCCTTGGGCAGCTAGCATGCAAGTGTTCTGAAGCGCGCAGGAAGGCTGGGGACGGTAAGGTGACCTGCTCTGTTGCTTGTGCCTGCATCTATGCATGGTGTCTTCTCCAAGCTGCTATTCTGATCCTTTGGCAAGGTACACTCAGGAGCGTCATGGAGCAGGTGGAGAAAGACCGAACCTCTTATGGAGTATCTGACGTGTCCAACTGCATCTTTCATTCCAAAGGAACCGAAGGCGTTCCATGGGTGTATGAGTGGTTCCCAGTGACAGGACGAGGGGCAATGGGCACAAGTTAGAACACAGGAATTTCTGTTCAAATACACGGACGAACTTCTTTACGGTGAGGGTGACAGAGCCCTGGCACAGGCTGCCCAGGGAGGGTGTGGAGTCCCTTCTCTGGAGATTTTCAAGACCCGCCTGGACGCAGTCCTGAGTGATGTGCTCTGGGCCATCCTGCTTTAGCAGGGGAGTGGGACTGGATGATCTCTAGAGGTCCCTTCCAACTCTGAAGATTCCGTGATTCCGTGAATGGAACTTTCATTCTTTTAATTAACTATCCGAGGTAAAGAAACCTCCACCGTCTTCCCAGAGGCTGTTGCCAAAGCAAACCAGAGCAGGTTGGGCTGCTCTCTCTGGTTCTGATAGTTCTGTTCTTGGGGTTCCAGTACGGATCTGTGGGTGGTAGAATCAAAGTTAAATCCCTTTTACACCAAGTCAGAGCTTGCAGAAAAACACCCTTATCGCTGCACTTTACAGTAGTGTGTAGGCTGTGGATTTCTCTAAGTCTTTCCAGGTAGAATTATTTCTATTTTCTATTTTGTTGTGGAATACTTACATAGTTATCTGGGAGAATAAGACAGTTTTTAGGCTAGGCATTAGGAATCTGGAAGCCTGACTCCATTCTTCTTCTTTTATCTGGCTTTGTAATGTTAGTCTTTTTACTTGTATTTAAAAAGCTGGGAAAAACGTAAAACAGAATCAGAATCACAGAATCTTCAGAGTTGGAAGGGACCTCTAGAGACCATCTAGTCCCACTCCCCTGCTAAAGCAGGATTGCCCAGAGCACATCCCTCAGGACTGCGTCCAGGGGAGTCTTGAAAGTCTCCAGAGAAGGGACTCCACACCCTCCCTGGGCAGCCTGTGCCAGGGCTCTGTCACCCTCACCGTAAAGAAGTTCTTCCGTGTATTTGAACGGAACTTCCCGTGTTCCAACTTGTGCCCATTGCCCCTTGTCCTGTCACTGGGAACCATTGAAAAGAGTCTGGCACCATCCTCCTTCAGCCCACCCTTTAGATACTTGTCAACATTAATCAGGTCTGCCCTCAGCCTTCTCTTCTCCAGGCTAAAGAGTCCCAGCTCCTTCAGCCTTTCCTCATAAGGGAGATGCTCCAATCCCTCCATCATCCTCGTTGCCCTTCGCTGGACTCGCTCCAGCAGTTCCCTGTCCCTCTTGAACTGGGGAGCCCAAAACTGGACACAGTATTCCAGTTGTGGCCTCACCAGTGCAGAGCAGAGGGGGAGAATGACCTCCTTCGACCTGCTGGCCACACTCTTCCCTGGGCAGCCCAGGATTCCATTGGCCTTTTTGGCAACAAGGGCACGTTGTTGGCTCACGGATAATTTACTGTCTACCAGGACCCCCAGATCCTTCTCCTCAGAACTACTTCCCAGCAGGTCCACCCCTAACCTATCCTGGTGCTTAGCATTCTTCCTCCCCAGGTGCAGGACCTTGCACTTGCTTTTGTCGAACCTCATTAGGTTCTTCTCTCCCCAGCTCTCCAGCCTGTCCAGGTCACGCTGGATGGCAGCACGGTCCTCTGGAGTGTCACCCACTCCTCCCAGTTTGGTATCATCAGCGAACTTGCTGAGGATACACTCTGTCCCCTCGTCCAGGTCATTAATGAATGTACTGAACAAAATTGGACCGAGTATTGACCCCTGGGGAACACCACTGGTTACTGGCCTCCAACTAGACTCTGTGCCGCTGATCACAACCCTCTGGGTTCACATACAGTGTTGAAGCCCGCTTAATGGGGCTGTCCCAAATCCTTGACGAATATGGAGTTCTTGGCTAACATTTTAATGAAAGATAAGCAGGAAAAGGTGAGTCAGAGTTTTGATGGCCTACTGCCTTTAGTGAATTTTAGTACGCTACTATTCTGCGGTCAAGAAATTAAAATCTGCTGTGCATCTAGGGAAAGTTAAGGAGGGGAGAAATAACGCGGCTGCTCAAGCAGAAGAAATCCGAGGTTAATACTGGTAGCTTTGTCTTAGGAATGAAGTGCCAGAAAGTAAGTGAAAGCTGGTTTAGAGTAAGATTTTAGAGGTTGCTTTGCTGTTCTAACTTCTTCGGTAAATTAAGAAAAAAGTATTATTAAAATGTGGCTCTGTTATGATGCCCGATTAGCGAGGTCTGTGTTTAATTCTCAGTAACTACTATATCTGCTAGATTTATTAATAAAAAGGCAGCCACGTAGTCATGGATTGTTAAATCTGGCCAGTATAGCTTGCAGTGCATTGGGCACTGAGTGAAAATCCTGCCAGACAAACTCCACACCGACCTCTCATCACGGCACTTCTCACTGCAATTCATACTCTGCCCTCCGTAATAACTCCGCAGCACCAGAAGTCTCAGAGGGTATGGAAAGGCCTGTTGAGGGCAATGAAGTTTAGCCTCTGCGTCTGAAAACTGCTGAAGGGACGGGAAGTGAGAAATTACAAAACACAACCTGGATTCTGTAAGAGCTGTAATGTTGTGTACAAGAAAATGTTATTAAATGATCTCTTTGCACTAAATGAGGGCGTAGAAGTGCATTACAAGTACAGGGCTGATGTATGTCATTGTTGGTTGTTTCTTTTTAGTACTGTTTTATTTTAAATTGTACCGTACAAGCATCTGCCTGCGAATTTCACCTTCAGCCACACCATTGATTTAAATATTTTCTCCCAGAAAATGGTGAGAGAACTCCCTATGTAGCAATAGGAAAAAAAAAAAAACAAAACAGAATCCTTCTTCCTGCTTATAAACACGTACTCATACACACGTGCACTCTCACGCCCAGAGGTGTAAAAATCCCTATTTAGTTGCCAGGGCTAGTGGGAAGCTACTGGTGGCCCCAAGCAGAGATTAAGGGGCAAATGCACTGAATGACTCATTGCGTTACCCAACATAGCTTTGTGGGGTCTCTGCGGAGCCCTAATTGTTACCTGACCCTTCCCTCCGCTGGAGCCGGTGTTAAATCCGGAATCAACAAAGGAAGTTGCACCGTCGCTTTGAATGAAAAACGCGGTCATTTTGCAGCACCGTGGAGCTATTGAAAACCAACCGTTTGTTACGATTCAGTGAATGAAGAGACATTGGCCCAGCGCGTGTTGTTCTCCCGTGCTTGGCTGTGTGCACGGCTGAAGTTCACGAAAGTTTGTTACATCTTCATGGTGAGATGAATATTGGGAAGACTGTTAGCCCTGACTTATACGTGGCTCTGGATGAATGGGTGTGACCCTGTTGGGATCCTAAACCTACTGGGAGGCGCATTGTGCAATCTGTGGGATCGTTGCGTGTGAAAAGCTTTTTATACTATTCGGACCACGAGCTCGGACTGAGCAGGGCTGATCTCTCCGGGCATCGGGGAACGCTGGCTTTCTTGTCCTGAGCTTTACTGCAGTAGCAATCCGAGGTGTGAAGATGGAGACGTGAGTTATAGTCAGAATTACAGACACTCCATTTCCCTGAAAAGTTTATGGAGAGGGGAAAAAAATCACAGCATCATAGCGTGCAGGAAATGAAGTGAATGCCCGAAAGTTGTAGTGAAGTTTGTGGCAGAGCATAAAATTGAAACACTGAGGTAGAACTAAGGAGATTTTAACTAGAGCGCAGTGAACATTTTTCAACTAAATTAGCAGTCAGTAAGACATGTGGGCTTGCCAAAACTTAAGTGTTTCCTAGGAACATACCAGCTATGTTGAAATTTGTGTCAGAAAGGATCCTAAAGCCCAGGATGAATATTTTTATTATTTTGTCCTGAGAAATAAACTGCTCCAGTGGTCAAGGTTTCATCTAGGATGTGTGAAGTGCAGGTTCACGTCTTTGGTTTTTCTTATTAAGACTGGGTGCTTGAATCTGAGTTTCCCTCATCCAAATAGTTGGGAATTTAGCCTCTGGCTGTTCCGCTGGCCTCGTCAACTTTGCTTTTTAAAGGAACATAACAAGTATCTTTGGAGTCATTAGAATTTAAAAGAGTGAAAATCCTCCCTTTTTCCTTTAAACACGTAAATGAAAGAGTTAGATTGCCCACGCTGCTTGTACTAGGAGAAAAATGCCTCTGCTTTGATGGTTAAAAGTCATCTGTAATTAAGGATAAATTTAGTCACGGCCGATTTATTATACTTATTTGCTCTTGTGAGAAGATTGCCTTTTAGATTTTCTTTCCCCGGTGTGCTGATCACGGCAATGTTGTTATATATTGTTATTAATGGTAATAACATGTAACAACACTTGATTGGAGGCATGAGAAGACAGCAGTGTGAAACCAGGAGAACACATCAAGCCAAAAGGTGTTTCAGGCGCTTACCAAGCTCTCCATTGGTCTTCCGTGCTTTCGTGTGTGTTGCATTGTTTTTGTTTACCTGTTTGGTTTGTTTTTCAAGCAGTGAGCGTGCCAGGGCTTGCAGGTCGTCTGCTGAGCCCATTCCTACCCTGAGACAGTCCCCAGTAAACTGGGTGGTGATTTCTGTGGGGAAAAACACCTCACATAATGATAGATCACCCAGCTCCCTCCATTTGTGATTTATCTTGTATCTCTGGAAATGTACAGAGACTGTAGCCTTCTCTAATGGCTAAAACACAGGAGTGATTTTTCCCTGAGAAGGCATTCAGCTATTTCACTCAAAACCAACAACAACTACCCTTACGTTACGTGGATTCTGCGAAATGGAAAGCCTTTAGCCGTTAGGCAGCCCCGTCCTCTAAAACAGCCCGATTACTTCGCGGGTTCTTCTGGAGGTTTTGCTGTACGTTTCCAGTTTAGCAGCTGATCAGCGGCCGTGCTGCGAGGGTTTCTAGGTTCGTGACTGCGTGTTTGGATGAAGTAAGCAATGGGTGGTCCTGCTTGGTCTTTTCTAGGCAGATCTGAGCTCCCTCTAATTGAGACGGTGCAGTCGCGTGAAGGCAGCCCGGAGCCGAAGCTGATACCTCTACCCTCTAAGCCAACTTTCTTCCCTTGGATTCAACACCGTGCTGCTCATAGCTCTCTGGTTCCTTCAGCTTCTCCACAAAGGTGCTGGAGACGTGCAACACTGCAACATACCCAGTAAAAAGGGGAAGGAACTACACCACTGCCTTTCGCGGGCTCTTGGCTGTCCGAAAATACGCAGGAATACTTTAATTGCAGCAGGGGTAAATTTGCACCCAGGATTCTGAGAATGCGACTTTAATAATGTTCCCATCCTCACGAGGGCTTGGAAAGCTGAAGTTTTCTGGGCGGCTGCCACATGCGGGTAATGAACGGTTGTTTAGCGCTTTGGAAATGTACAAAGCGAAGCAAATGGTAAACACCAGTTACATTCTGCTAGCCAGGTCTTGTGACTTGGATAGAGAACTGCCAGTGATAAACGTCCACAATTACAGTATATGAATACCAACAGGAATTATTTAGGGTGGAACAAGGCAGGGCCACCTAGGAGTAACCGGTGGATTGAAGGAGAGGAGAAAACTTCCTCGAGTGAGAGCTTTTGAAACTGACGCATTTGACCAGAGAAATACTGACTATATGGGAAGAGATACTTCTGTATAAGCCTGTGATGGGTTAAATTTAATAATTCTAGTATGGAAAGTACATCACATAATTCGTAGAGCCACTGCATCCAAAGGCCAGATTAAGTGCTTCTCATGGCTTCCAAAACCAGAAATGCAGGCCACTTTTTCATTGATGTTCTTGCTCCTCGTAGCATTTTGTGTAGGTCACTTGAGCATCTGCAAGAAGTTTGGTGAGGCACAAGATGGGCAAAGGCACAAGGTGTATGAATAGACCCAACTGCGTTTCCAAACTGGATTATCTCCATGCGCAATAGCATCAAAAGTTTGTTAACAAGCAAGGACATCACCCAAATTTATTTCATTTGTCCTCCTTATTGCTTTATTAGCAATTCCAGGATAATCTCTTGTTTCAAACTAATTTTACCATCATTTTGCTGGATTGGTGATAGAACCATTGTAATAAATCAGCCAAAGCCATTGAAACACTTGAGGTTTGGTCTCCGTTTGCACCTGGTGAGCGGAGGCACAGAAGCAGTACAGGCTGTAGACAAAAACTTAGCAACATCTGAACAGAAGGCATCCCTTATCTTCATGAGTTCTCTTAATTAGCTTGGCATAGCATGAAATTGCCTTCCCTGCAGAAAAAGGTTTCTGCTCACTTATTCTCTGTTTTCGGAATACTACTGAAGCCATACCATTTGTATAAATGTGGGGGTTTTTTTTTCCCCCAAAGAGCCTTGAAGTATTTAAGCTTAATGTAAGATGAGAGACAGGTCAATGAGGACACTATTCCTGGGGAGAGGGAAGAATTTTTTGGGTCTACACAAATTCTGTAGAGTATTTTGTAAGAAAGCAGAAAGGCTAGGGATGGAGGTGAGGGACGATGAAAAAGGGAAGTGAATGAACGGATCCCAACGAGAACAGAAGAGGAGAAGCAAGCTGATGCGTAAGGCCGTGGAAACAAGGTGCAGAGCCAAATCTGAAATGGTAGAAAGTGGAAAGCTGGACACAGAAACGTATCTGCTCCTTGGCAGGATGGTGAATTTGGCCACTGGCAAGCTGGTATAAAAGAGGGGTGCTCAATCATCGTATGCAAGATTACAACGGGGAAGCAACCAAAGCACGGGCTGCTACCGAAGGGTGTATAACCACAGGACCTGCAGGGGCAGAAGACAGATCTTACGTTCAAATGGTCGTATTCATGTTAGCAATTCAGTAAGTTGTCTTTTTGAAGTCACTTTAGAGCTGCCTGTAGGTCCTTTGGCTATGCTTGACAATTACTGTGACTATTTGCTTTTCCCTCTTGTGCACTGTGAAACTTTAATCAAAATTTCTCGCAATATAGTAAGTTTGCAAAAGCTGAATTCTTAATGGCTTTTCCCCCAACACTTTTACAATCTGATCAATCTTTAATAATGAGAGCCAGCTGAAAAAGAAAGAATACAATTTTCTATTCAGATAATGCAATTTCATCAAAAATGAATCATCTTAAGTGAATACATTGATTTAGATTAAATTTGATGGGAAAATATCAAAGTGATTAATTTTACCTTACTTCTTTCTGGCAATGTTGAAATATTTTATATTGGCATTTTATTCCTTTCATTTCAACTTCTATGATATTTACATTATTTGGATATTCCTATACTATTGCATATAAGAGTTTCAGCAATTCCAGCTCCGTATGGTTTGGGTTTTTTTTATTTGCACTGAAAATAAACGTCAAAATGTTGAAATTTCCCGTGGGATGAGAATTCCACTTTCTGTTTACAATACAACGTGAAAAGAAATACGGTGCTCCAAAGTCTGACCTTAGTACTTCTCAGCTCTGAAACGCCAGTCAATCTAATATATGGATCGGGATTGTGTAATAAGATTTCTGAAGGTTTTATGCCAATCATCTTTTCATTATTTCCCCACCAATACTGGCAGCGGTAATTCCTTGTACGCTAATGCATTTTTTTTTCCCATCCACCTGGACACAACTCGTATGAAATAAACTACAAAGGAGTCTCCTCGAAGCGTGGTTTCCAGTTTTAAAAATTGTTCAGGTATTTCATCATTCTTGCTGAATTTAGGTCCAGCGCTGGTCAATGCATGTTTTGAAGGATGTCTAGTATTATCTTTGATGTTTATTTTACAAAGTGTTCTGCAGCGTTCATGAGTTTCAATCCATGTGGAGATAATGGCAACAGTCCTTATGTGCTCGCTCAGAAAATTTGATCTGAAAGCAGTCAATGAGATGGCGAGACTTTCTTTGAACCACCAGAAAAACAGTTAAAAATATTAGTATGGAATATTTTTTTATGAAGCACATAACCAACCTTCATGTGAAGGAAGATGGCTTCAGCTCGCATTGAGGGAAGTAATTGACACTTTAGCTGGAAGTTAACCTACTCAAATGGAGTTCCTGAAGGTACAGGAAACTGAATACGTTGTGAGTTTGTTCATCAGAAAAATGCTCATATGTAAATGTACTGATTTGATACTCCCCTGGAATAACAGCAAGGTGTAGAGGCTCTCTCATCAGCTTGCCTGTTGGAGAGAAACTTAAGCAAACCCTATGCAGGACCCTCCCTGAAACTTTATATGGGCGGTAAACTTCTTGATTAAAATGTTTAAATTCGGCTGTCTTAATTCGAGTCAGATCACCCTATCTTAAAGATGCAGGGTTTGGTTGCTCAATGAGCCACCTTCTCTCGAAACGCTGGCGAGGAGGTCAGATAACTGCCTCAAATTTTCTTATTCATCATTAGTCCTGCTGCACCCTCCTGTCTACCTGTTCTGCTACTTATAGGATATAGTTGGAATCTAACCGTGCCTTGCATGTAAGCAGGCTTATACAAAGGAGAGACGGTAACCAGAGCTTCCATAATATGCTGTGTTACACTATCTAAACCTCAAGCAACACACGGAGTAAATTATTTTGTTATCAACAGAATCGGCTGGTGATCTGAAATACGGGCTTCTTATACTTAGTTTCTCAAATAGGGATTTGAGATGCATTCGCTGATGCCTGCTGAGGGGTGTGTGCCTGGTGGAAGTTTCCAGAGCACCTTGTGCATCCTACTCCGCCAGAAACACTGCACGAAACCTCTTTGTAGAAACCCCGAGGGGGAAAATCCTGATTAAAGCCTCTGAAGTTCCATCAGAAACAATGCAAAAAATCAGCATACCGATTTCCCACCCCCCCCGCCGCTGTTTCTGTCATCTAATACAGAGTCAAACCTAAAAATGTTCAATTTATCTGTTTTTCTCTAATCAGAGTAGTCTTACCCTATTTCTGTCTGCAGGGTAGCTGGCCTGCCTTCCAAGAAAGAACAATTCATGCTCAGAAAAAAAAGTTTCTGGCCTCTTCCGGGCACAGGTTTTGTGTCCTACTTTTTATTTATTTCAAATATTACAACCCGGAAAGTTATTCCATTGGACGAGGGACACCGCAAGAATTCCTTTGCCTTGATCGAGTCCGTCACCCTCCCTCCTCCTTGCTTCTGCCCTGCTGAGAGACCGCTGGGATGAGCTGGTTCACGGTCATGGCTGGGTAAGAGCGGGTCCATTCTGCCTTAGAGGGAAGCCGTTAGAGGAGGGGCGTTTTGTGAAAATGTATTTACTAAATTAAAAATACGTTACTTTAGATTTTGTGCTATCTGACAGACTGATCTGTTAGTAAAACCATTGCAGGAAAGCAGGTTATTAAGGATTCTGTCTTGTCAGCTTTTAATGTCACCCTCGCATTATCTTCTTTCTTTATTTTTTAAGCAGAATATGGTAATATGTGTCACTGTGTTTCAGTCGTAATACTTGGAAACCTTTTCAAGAAATCAGAAAAAGTGCCTTCTCTCAAAAAATAACCCAACCTGCCTCTAAATTCAGGTCGTGCACTTTGTTTCCCATGGAGCAAAATTTTGCCGCTAACACCAGCACGTTTACTTGTCCCGGGTTGTTTGCCAAACGAAACCATCCGTTACATGACATGCCACTTGTGCAGACAATCCCTGTTTCAACCGGGGGTTTCTAGGTACCCCTTTGGGTTCTGTGAACAGAGACTTAACTGTTCGTTCCAGTGTTGTTTCCTTTGTCAAGAAGAGTTTAAATCCCATCCTCTGCTGGCAAGCTTCCCTTCTAATTGCAGCCAAGCGGTGTTGCCGATGTCATTGTAACGTGGCTGATAGCGGCAGCTTTTTAAACGGCAAATTCATTTCGAAGCTCTGCGCGAGGTGGAGAAGAAAAGCCCCTGCCCTCTGGAACCTGCTGTATAAACAGATAAATGTACGTCGAGCGTACAACCAGGGAGCCAGATCTTGCGGAGCAGTCATTTGTGGCCGTAAGAGGAAAGAATCTGTCTTGGAGGGCTGACTGAATAACAGGCGAGGGGGTGGGGGATGCACCTAAGGAAGGCAAAACCGGGGGCATACGGGACGGACTGACGCGCATAAAGATGTGAACAGACAAAGTCCGAGGCAGAGCGCGCAGATAAATATAATATCCACATCATACAGGCAGGGCAGACCCATAAAGGTCTGGATTTGCTGCCAAAGGTGGGAGGGGGGGAGAAAAATTTGGGTCTGATTGATTGGTGTTGTGGTGGTGGCTGGGCAAGGAGGGAGAGGCGGGGGCAGGGGGGGGGTGTTAATTGGTTCTTTGCAAAGAATTGCAGCTGTGGGATGGGGTTTGCTGGGGCAGCTGTCAAAAAAGCAAGCAGGCAAAGGACAGGCAAACGCTTCAGCCACAAAATTTCTGAAGGCAAATCAGCTGCTTTTTACAAAAAATTGTGGCGGAGGAAAAAAGAAAAGGAAGCGCGTGTTAACAGCAGTGGGGGTGTTCCAAAAGAACGAATTGGAAGTCCGGAGGCTGCGCTGAGATCGCCAGCCTCCGCGACGGGATAAATGCTTTCTTTTTCTCATGCAAGCTGCCAGAAATAATAATTACACTTAATTTATGGTTTTCATTTGAAGACACATTCCGTAGTTCTCAAAAGACACTCCTCTGTCCAAAAGCGCATTCCAAAAGCTCCTATCCCCTCCGGTAGGAGTAATTGTCCTCTTTTGTAACTTATTAAAACATGTTTGGTCTCCTCTCGTACCTGCCTTTGGTACACAGGTTGAGCGAATGCAGACATTACCGTCCTGCTTGTTTTCCGGTGAGGTGAGTGCCGATTACAACACAGGGGATGAGCGTCTTGCGTTGATAAGATTTTTCTGCAAGTCACCATGAGGTAACGGGAAGTGTCTGTTTTAATGATCTTTACTGTTTAAATTTTTATTCTATTCCGCTGTTTGGGGTTTTTTTGGTTTTTTGGTTTGGTTTTTTTTTTTTTTTTTTTGTTTTTTTATTATAGCTTTTGATAAAAGTTCACAGGAAAGATGAATTTTAAAGACTTCAGGTTTGTTAGATCTGCTGCGGCTTGCCAGTCACTCTGCCAAAATTTTCCGCCGTGTACTTCTTATAGTTCTGCGTGGTCTAAACTTAATTGACTGAAGATAAAAAGCGTCATTACGGATCTGTCACTGCAGCCGCTCTTCATGTGTTTCACTAGCTGGAATGAGCAGTCGCTGGGTTTGTTTCTGACCTAATTCACGATGATGTAAAGCAGCAGTGATTTCACAGAAGAGGAAACAGATTTAGCTGGTGAGAAAGCAGAACTGCGCTGACTGCTGCTCCAGCAGCGCTCATTTCCCGGTGAGCGGAAGAGTAAAGTCCATTGTTAAAACACTAAATTTCAAGTATGTAGGAACAGCGGTACATCACATAAGCTGTTCAGCTGATATAACAACATAATTCATCTTTTTATTTCACTGACTCTATTAAGACAGTGCTGAAAAAAAGACAACAGTCTGGGCTTTACAGCCTAGCCTTCTTATAATACCCAATTGTCTCGCCAGATTCCAAAGTCTAAAGATCAAAAAACGGGCAGAGGTATATTTAACATACCAAGTTACAAGAGCTGTTAATGTTAATTTGGTGTATTGAAATATTTTAATACCGGTAGTCTCATTTTAGTAAATTCATGTATATTAATTTATATGTTGATGTCTGGATTTGTCTGTGCATTGATTTATCAAGTGTGTCCTGTTTATTAAATTCCCCATACTGATAACAAACAGCTGCCACTTCAGGTAATTGATTTAAAATACCATTGTCAGCTGATGCCGTGCCAAGTGTTATAGTACAAATTAATACAGACCAGAAGTTTGCGTGTCTTATTGTTGCTCCACTGAATCAATATCTGAAATAAGGCCATGGCATCCAGCAGGGCTGTAACAGGAATTTGTTTGGAATACAAACATACAGGACATTGCTGACAGGACCAGGGGTTATTTTATGCATGTAATTTGTCTTAATAGCTGACTTGGAAAGAACAGAAGGCACTGTGATCTTAGCAGGAGCATGCAGGGAGAAGCTGAGGCTGTGATCCTGCCTCTGTTAAAACCAATTGTAATGTGATGGATTGGGTCTCTCTCTGGACTGGCTCAATCCCAAAACTTCCCGAGAGTCTTTCTGTGAAATGCAAACATGATACGGAAATGAGGACTCTTGTGTGCATGGCCATTAGCCGTCTTCTTAGGCCTGTAAGGTAGGGAATAAGAGGGACGTGAAGCACCTTAAACCAAAGCCCTTGTCAGAGCAGAAATGTCCAGCTTCTTGTCAACACCAACAGTTAAATGACTCAGGAGCTTTTAAAAGAATGGCTTGGCCTGGAGACAGGAGCTGGAAGCATCTCTGCTCCCTTAGTTCAAGAAAACTCTGTGAAGTCATTGGAGAAGGGCGAGAGCGAACATGGTACTTGTTAACAGACAACTGAATAATTGTCCTCTGCCCTCACAAATTGAAAGTGGTGGGTCGTGATTTACCGCTGAGGAAGAGAGACAGTCGTGGTATGACATGGCTTGTTGCTTTTCCAAATCAGATTTTCAATACTATTATAAAAATATTAAATGAATCACTAAAAGGAAAGAGTCAAATTAAGGTTTGGAGTTTTCTTCCTTAATTACTTAGTGACTTCAGTAGCTTCTACCTGACTGAGGTCAGCAAAATGTTTAGTTGTATTGATAGGGTTGCTTCATCCAAAATCATTAAATGTCTCTCACTTTCAGAATCTGGACTTATTTTGCATAGTGTGTGCATCATATCTTCCTACCAGATTGCTTCTCCTACTTAAGAGTGTTTCTATTTGACAGAGAAGATCCAGATTAGAATTTGCAAATCATGATTTTCAAATTTTAGTCCAAGTTCTGAAGACAAGGGCTCAGAGTTGTCTTCTAACAGAATTCGTATCGTGGCCATCTGGCCTTGGGGCTTGCAGAAGGACCACCCAATTCTCAAACATTTCTTGTAATAAAGATTTCCAGTTGGCTTTAGCTTTTTTTGGCCTTTAAAAATGTGTTTTCTACTCTATTTTGTAGTAATGATTTGTTGGTTTGTTTTGTTTTGTTTTTTTTTTTCTTCACAAGAGTGCTTGCAGAAGGCAAAGTTTAACTAATAAACATGCAAATGTGTTCACAGGAAGGTTTGTGCCAGAAATTTTAATGGGTTGCTGTTCTGCTCCTGGTTGAGTAAATCACGGTGGTTGCTTGAACTTTCTTCCTCTCTTCAAATTTTGTTAACCAGTAATGGAGCAGAAAAGAACTAGGTGAGAGGAGGGTCACCAGCCCAACGTCTGCAATTGGAAACGTTAGAACAGAAGTCCCTCTGACTTTTCCCCAAACAGAAATCTACCTAGTGTGACTTTTGTTGTCTAATTTTAAGCAGCCAATTGGAAGAAATGTGATTCACGAGTAGTTAATAGGCTTTAAAAAAATGCTGCTGTGGTAAAATAATATTTGGGAAGGCTTTTGTGTGTGAAAACGGTTCTCAGTTCTTTTGATTGCAGGAAATTAGTGAGCAAATTGTGTAACTGTGAAGCTTTACTGAAACGTGCTTCTCCATTTCAGGCTTAGTTATCTTATATACTTCTCACTTCTCAGTAGTATCCTTTGGTTTCTTTCTTTGCCTCTTTCTCTCCCTCCCCTTGGTCTTTGAAAGACATAATGCCTGTGACACGGAGCGCTTCAAGCATGCAGTAGTCTTACTTCTACATTTTGGGTAATAAGTTAAAAAAACAAATAGTCAAAGACATAGTTGTGTAAAACCCTCTTCCACTTAACTTCCACTGTCAACGTTCAGTATCGATTTAAAAGACTGAAGATGTGGACTGTGTATACTAGTGCCGACCCCAGCATCACCTCACCCGTCCTCACTCACGAGCTCGCTCTCCCCTCTGCGCTACGTGCGACGCAGCAGACGTGGTCTGCGTAGGCCTTGCTTTAGGAGCCTATGTCTGGCTCGTGTACTGGGGCAAAACCATCCCTCATTTGTTCTGCTCCTCAGGACGACGACTGAGAGCTCAGATTTAGTTCTTGTGTTTCTGTTATGCCAAAGATAGAAATAAAGCACATTTCAGAGCTAGCTGAGCTAGTCAACTGGGAGAATACCACAGGTTACATCAGCTCATGTAATACCCTCTACGACAAACACAGACTCTCCCTCCCTCCAAACAAACAAAATAAGTCTTAGAATCTGTACTGCCAAACATGAAAATATCCGACAAAGAACTGGAATATTAGGCTTGTATTTGCTAAAGTATTAAAGAAATTTGGGTCAAATTCAACAGGACAAAACTATGTCATTGGGAAGATCTAATTAGATTTTCATACTTTTGTAAAGCATCCTTTATTTCTGAAAAGGCACATGGCTACTATTACATTTCTCAGCGGTAGTGTTTACAGCAAAAAATATTCAATTTGCGTGTGATATGGAAACTTAATGCAGAAATCAAATTTTTTTAAGAGCTACTTAGACTGCACAGCAGGCCAAACAGAAAGACGTCGTTGCTGTGACTGACCTACGGAGTACTTTTTGGTAAAGCAAAATTGGCTTATTCTGTCAAAAGGAAAAGAAGAAATGGAAAACAAGGCTGTAAACCCTTTTAGTAAATACGCAGATAAATGCCTTCCCGACCTGCCTCAAGCATCCACTTGTGATGTGGTGGGGCCGTCTGTAGATCCAACTTGCAAAGACATTTTCATTTAAGTATCGGTTGCTGTGGTAACAGCATGAAGAGCAGATCAAATGGGCGCCAGGACCGGACGGGTTTCTCTAAGAGCTCCACATACATGAACGATTGGTGGTGACCCAATTCCAAAAGGTTATCAACACAGATTTCCACTGCAGCTGACTTAACTTTGCCTTCTCCGGGGGTCTGACCCTTGTTTCTGGTCCCCAGGGGTTCTCACGAATTAGCAGAATTTCGTCAGAAGCTCATGGACTTCCCACAAAGGAAATGCTGGTGGATTAACAGAAGTGATACAGTTTCACACTCGCATGTTTATGCTGCCGTCTCATTGTCAAGGGCTGGGCTGAGCCAAGCCTTGGGCTCTGTCAAAATGTTGAGTAATTATCACATGATAATCACACACTGCAGTTTCTCCCAGGCTTAATCTGATTTCTGCACGGTAGTTGCTTACAACGCACTTAAATTCCACCCACGTGTAGTTTAACCAATATAAATGATTAGATTTGATTATCCACGGTCAGAGCTACGTTATGTACAAGGTTCATCAGCAACTATTTGATATTTACTGAGGTCTTTTTGGTTGGTTCTTTTGCATCTAACCTGGTTTACTCAGTTTTATGAGTAGTTGAGTTAAAGTCATAATAATGATCCGGCGCTTACTGTTTAGCAAAATCCTGAGTTTCCCTTACTCTTTTGGGAGGTTTGGGTTTCTGTTTGGTTTTCCCGAGAAATGTGTGAAGGGAGTGAGTGTGTCGTGGTTTAGACACAATTACGTGGGCTGGCCAGTCAGCGTTCCAGCTTTATCTGGAAAGGGGATGGAAGGCAACTCCTTAAACATTGCTTGTTTTCCTTCCTCTCCTACCTCCAAAATATGTCCCAACAGGCTGATTTCTTTAATCTTGATCCAATCTCGTCTATGTTTTTAGATGTTTTTAGATATTTTTAGCTATCTAAAAGGGTTTTAGATAAATAATGCTATGTCAAAGAGTTTAAAGTGTTTGGGAATACCCTAAAAACAAGGTCCTGCCTGTTCTATATAGTCGATGTGTGTCCCTTGCCCCCCTGGCCCGGTAGCGGTGTGTTGGCAGCTTCACAGCCATGCAGTCAGGTAGGTAAGAAGGTGTGGATCTTGACTTCGAGGGCTTAAAATCTAGTTTTTAAAAAATACATTTTATATTTGATAAAAATGCATCAGAAGTTCCATTCACAGAACTGAGGAAAGGTCTCTTTTCTGATTTAAATTGCTGCATATTTAATACTTTGGGGTACTGTGTTAGGCAATTTAAGCCTGGGTGTGCCAAGTAGGTGTCAAGTTGTCCTCTGGTCTTCAAGCCTATTGCTTCACGGCCTCACCAGAAGGTGTTCAGCCCATGCAAATGGCAGGTGATTTTGGACTCCTAACATTTTTTTGTCCCTAGTCGGCAAGTACAGTTCTAAAAATGGCTCTGTCAGGAAGCAGGGAGTAAGTCTCCACATCAATTATATCCTGTCAGCTTTGCCAACCACTTAAAGCAATTAGATCTGAGAACATGCTGGCTAAATTTACACGGAGCACATTCTTTCTTCCTGCCCCTCGCTTGTGTGTATGGGATTGCGTTGGAGCTGGAGATACACCACTAGCGCAACGGCACGTTGTGCCTCCAGCAAGTGCTCAGGGTTGTTTGCGGAGGGCAGCCCCCCGGTTTCTCTGGTCACGCTCAGCAGATTGGTCTGCCCATGTTGCTGAAATGAACCGCAGTCTGCTGGTCCTCACAAGAGACGAGGTGCACTCATCCAGAAAGAGAATTTTCAGCAGTGATTAATTTCTGCATTTTTAGCTTTATGCTTTGAACATATAGATGAAGAGAAAACACTTGGCAATAGATAGAAAGCCAGAGAGGAGCAGACCAAAAGAAACAGCAGAGCTCTGAAAAAAAACCTGGAAGCAAACGGGGAGACTTAGGGCACTTGTGGGACAAGGTCAGTGAGTGAGATGGTAGGATAGTCCCTTCAGAGACTTCTGGCTTTTGGACCCGATTTCACGTGAATGCCGCAGGTCTGGGAGACATGCCTACACACAACTCAAAGCCTTGTAAGATCCACACCGTACGATGCAAATGGTAAGAGTTCACCTTAAGTTTAGTATTTCCAAAGGGCCAGAGCTCAACCTGTGAAACGTGAGTTTTAGGCAGGCTGTCGACTCTGTGATGGCTCGATGCCACATTTGAGTGATGTGCTCTGGGCAATCCTGCTTTAGCAGGGGGGTTGGACTAGATGATCTCTAGAGGTCCTTTCCAACTCTAAAGATCCCGTGATTTCGTGTTTGAGGGTAGGCTCAGCTGTCTCTGTATGGAGGGCCGTGGTGTTTAAGTCCCCGTGGTAAAATGCTGCCTCATCTTCAACGCAGACTGGCTTTGCCTCTCTAAGGTTAATCTAGTTGTTGCTTGCTGAAGTTGTGCACTGCCTTGCAAATGCAATAAAATTACCAGGTGATGGATTCTTCCTGTGGCAATGTGGCAAAAAAAATCATTCCCCGGAGAGGAATCCACACGCAGCGTCGGCACCACTTAAAGCTCCATTCATGACCTGTTTGGGGAGCTGACGGGTCTTAGGTCTCCTGAGCTTCATCTAGTCTGGGATGAGTTGTCTTCACAGGCAATTATTAAATCAGTATTAAGATTGTTTCATAGATCGTCTTGATTCCTTGATCTTCCAGGGCAAGCTTTTCAATAAAGCTCTGGGCTATTTAGGAGAATTTGCTGGCTGAGAGCCTACTTGATAACAGTCTTGCGCTTGTTTCCTGACTGCTTTTGCAGGTATCTTAGAAGCTTCTCAAAACGATCTTTACCTCTTGCTGTGCAGTTAAAGCTCCAAGTTTCTCACTGGCACATACAGATGTTTCTTGGATGTTGGCAACAGCTAGAAAATAGGAGTGTGTAAAAAAAAAAAACAACCCTTCCCATTATAAGCTGGTGGATCTTCCCTTTTCTTCAGCTGCTTTTTGTCTGTTTCCATTATCTGCAAAATATACTGCACCGTGCTCTCAGTATCCATTGTAGAAAACAGGCATAATCTGAATTTCAAAAATATTCAGGTCCAGCTATTTGAATCACTTAATGCTGACCTTTTCACAGTGTTACAGGCTACCTGTGACTTGACATAAATACCGAAATAAATAAATACGCAAGCTTAATTCTGTGTAAAAGGCAAAGAAGCGAGGCTCATCATTTAGATCCAAATCTGAGGTGGGAAAAAAAAATTCTTCTAATTCTAGTATCTATTTAAATGTTTTCTTGGGTTTCTTTTATTTCAAAAACATCTTTGTTTTTACTTTCCACCATCCTCTGAAGTGGTTGCTGACCGGACACAACAGCACTGGGCTGCTTAGTGTGGAGAACCCAGAAAAAAAATCACACTCTTTTCGCTTCTGGACTGAATGAGCTGCTGGAAAAAAGAAAATAGCAACACTTGGAGGAAAAATAAAGCAGGAATGGGGAGGAGTTCCTAGCGTGGAATCCTGATTTGGAACTCTGCAAGCATATTCATATGAAGGTGAGTGAGGTTTTAACCTTAATCATGTCCCTTTTACTACGGTCATAAAATATTACTCTTCTTATATCTTTACCGCACTCATGCATCTTGAAACCATGATGAAAAATCATCATTGAAATCATCATGAAAAACCCATCTTAAAATACCACAAGGGAGAAAAAGCTGATGAGTCACGGACATTGACTCCTACCTGGAAGGTTTCTCTGGATGAGAATGTAACATCAACAGCCCTGGAAAGGCAGACCGGGGGTCCACATAGTCTCTTATAGGGTCCAATATTGAGGAAATTAAAAGAACAGGGAAAGCATACCGTGACCGTCCTCCAGTACATCTTCGTAGCGCCCAGTGCACTGTCGTATTGCTGCTACTCCAGCTTTAACTGTGACCTCACATGGATTTTTCTGTCTCGGGTTTGCCTGATGATTGCTTTTTGAACCCATTAAAAAATTGAGTCGAACTTGCGCTGCTGTGAAATACAAGGAATTGAATTCTGAATGAGGTGCTGCATTCAGAAACATAAGAATCGGTTCAGAGCAAAGAAGAATTGATCCCAGCAGCTAAGCCTGCCACCGTGTGCTAAATATACTTAAGAACAACCCTTTGCTGCAGACGTCTGGAGTTGCACGGTAGGCAGTGGCAAGAAAGAAGAAAGGAACCTTGTGTGAAATCCAGAGCCAGGGCACAAGTTTTGCAAGAACAGCTATTATTCTGGCCAAAGACTGGAAGATTTCACATCCTGCTTTACTAAAGAGTCGCTTCCAAAGCAGACATTTCTGCCCGTGGAAGAGAAGTAAACTTTTCACGTTACGCACACACATAAAATGCATCTATCAAATTAGGCTGTGCAAACAAGCTGGCTTTTGCACAGGTGTTTTCCTTCTGTGATGTAAGTTAGGCTTCTGAAGAGAATTTTCTTGCAAATACTAGACGCAGTAGCACTGGCTTATTTCTGCCCTGTTCTCCTTCCAGCCAGATGGCTGCTTCTCTGCGCCTTCTGCATTCCACTCGCTAAACACACAAAACTAAATTGGAAAAGTGAATGATGCTTTCTTGGTGAAAGTTCTCTGCTTGTCTCTGCGTTTGCCGTGGGTCTTGCTTTTTTAAACAGAATCCATATTTGAAGTTTTTCAGTGAAACTTAAATTTTGATGAAGACAGTGAAGAGAAATTTTCATGGAAGAAAATGCCTTTTGATCGATTACAGTTGCGAGGGTTCACGTACTCACCACAAATCCTTTATTCATCCTCCATTCTTTTTTCTAAGGGTTATGGGAGAATATTCTTACGTGTATTTTTATAGTACCAGATACTAATAACTCAGATCTAACAAAATAAAAGATTCAGAATACTTTTTCAGAAGGATGCTGTGGATGAAAGCAGTACGCAAGATGAAATATGCATGTCTTCTGGAAAGTAAGACGGCTTGTAAGCCTTGTGTTTTACTTTTGCATTTTTAGTGTGGAAATTATTTTTTTTTTTGCCTATTCTGATATAAAAAGGCATCACACAACATATTCCTTAGACTGTTTAGTACAGCTGCTGGTGTCTCCTGTGTACCGTTTATGTCTCACTTAAACATCATATTTGAATTTCACTCACGGATGGAAAAATATTTTTTCCAGTGAGAGTTTCACTGCCGTGAACTATTTTTTTAGCACGTGCACCGTAGAGGTGAGGATGCGTGAGCTGGAGTCTCACGCTTCTGACTGCAGGTGAGGGTGGGTTTCAAAGGCATTTGGGTTTTTTTTATGAACATCCTTCTTATAGGAATGTTGACTTTTAAACATCCTGAAGTCCCGTAGTGCCACTGCACAGCCTGATCCGCGCTCCGTTGGAAACCCCCAACTGTCCTGTTAGACTCGTCTCACAGCAGCAAAGAGTAAAATCAGCTCAGGGATTTCCTCCTCTTTATCCAAAAGAATGATTGTGACAGTCCGAGTGATCACTGGGGCCAAAGCTTGCAGGTGACGGGGAATTGGAAACTCCTAAGTCTGGAATCTCCCTGCGTTCTTCCTTGGTCAACGTACGTTTGGAGGCACGGCCTGAGGAACAGGTTTGTATGAAACCATTTTGCATCGCTGTACAAAGTGCAGCAGTGTGTCATGCGTGTCTTCCTCCAGCCCTGCACCCGCTGACAGCAGAGATGCTGATGAATCATCTTGGCTTTGGCAACCTCCTGCTTGGGTTCCTTCTCAAACCTCTGGTGGGAGCTGGGTGCCTTTTGGCACATCGGTGGGACGGCTGGGATCTACCAGAGCTTCATCACCCTTTTCTCTGCTCCTGCTGACATCTGCTGGTAGAACAATCTCAGTTTGTGCATTTGCAGAAAGCAGCTTAGGTATACATCAAGTTTAATACATGTACCTAAATGCAACGTAGAATTTATTAGTGTAAACCTCCCTATATTTGTTCGGGTTATTCTGTGAGCAAAGGGAGGGGGATTTTGTAGCAGGGTTCTTGCCAATATTGAAATGAGAGCAGAACAAATCGCCGCAGTGGGTTTTATAGGCAGCACTTCAGCCGAGCTATGAGTAAGTGGGATTATGCTGTCGTCGCCTCGAAGGCTTTCTGTGCTTTTGTTTAGTTTGCTTGTTCTGCTTTCCTTACGCAAGGGATCTTTGGTAGGAAGTGTCACACTGTCAGAGGATACCAAAAGCCAGGCTCACTATGGGAATCTGAGGTGGTACTTTTTGTTTATAATGTTTATAATGTTATTAACGTTTTCTGGCTTTGTCATGTCACAGGCTGTTGATTTAGGAAATAAAGGTAAGGCATGCTTTTCTTTCTGCTAATGGCCCATCTTATATGATTTTTTTTTTCTTCCTTTTTTTTTTTTTTAAGGTTCCTGACACTGAAAATTAATCCCCTGATAGAGAGACCTTCAGAATACGCCAAGCAAAGAACAGGAAGTTGTAAGTGGAGAAAGAGCCGAAAAAGACATTTTTTTGGCCCTTTTGGCAGCCAGAAAATTCCATTTGGATCAGGCACAGACTTCACTGAAAAATAAAAACAGGTATTGAAGGATGATATCCCTGTCCATGTTATTAGTGGTCTATGAATTCAGAAGCAAAATGCCCTGTAACTGGCTCTGGGGGGGTTGAATTCTCTTCATGTGCCTGCAGCTGATTTGGCTTCACCCAGGGTTAAGTTCTCTGCTTGTCTGTCTCTCAGCTTTCCCATGAGATCTCGCACGAGGCATTATATATATGTCTCAGCGTTTGTGAGATTTTTGAGGAAGGGAAAGCATTTTTCTGCTGGTTTTAAAGTACTTGATTGAAGACCCACCAGGAACATTGTCCAAATTCTCTATGTCTTGCTCCTGTAGGACCTGCACTCACTGGGGATACTCACTGACAGAGGAGGAAAATCAGAGCCGTATTCGAAACACTTTCTAACTACGATGCCCCCCTCTGCTCAGGAGCTGAACTCAGGCTTGCTCAGTTCTTCTGAACACGCGCATCAATATGCACACAATTAAGCACCAGAGACCAGTCCTGTGGTAAGTTCTTATCGATCTTGTTCCGAAGCTCTGGAAAAAGAACATAAAAGGCTTCTAAGATAGAAAGCTCTTTGGTGGCGGGGGGGGGAAAGGTGTTCTCCATCATTATAAGGAGTTGAGTTGGCAGGACATCCCCGGTGGTTTGTGCTTTTAATAAGTTCCTACAAGAGTCCTTAAGATGGTAGCTGAGATAGATAGAGTACTGCTAAGCACGGCAGAAGGGGAGATAAGAAATTTAAGCTCTCTGTATTCAGAGGCAAATTTGAAATAGCCAAGCACATTGCTGGCCTGCTGAGAACCGGAGCTACGACAGACCTCCGGATATTCCAAGGAAGATTTAGTGCCAGGAGCAAGAAATGATCCTGTGAGGGGGGGAAATGGGATCATACAAGAACCAGAGTCCTGGAAGACAAATTAAGATTGCAATAAAAAACTTGGTTTTGGTATATTCTCCTGTATTTGTATGTTTGGCTTTGCAACAAGCAGACATAAAAACTCAATGCAGGTTTGGATTTTTGAGGCCACATGAGATGTAAAGACCTCTTAGATTCTGTTCGGTCTCACTTATATGAGTAATTAAGATATGATTCTATAAAAACATACTTTAGTGCTGTATTCCTAGCTGTTAAGCAGGATGTTGCTATGCACAGAATGTCGGTTCATTATACAATATATGCTTAAACTTGTCTTTTAATGATAGCTTAGAAGATTATACCCAGGAAGTTTACTGACCCAGGAAGTACTGGTCCCAGAAAGACACAAATGCCAAAACAAGTAAGAGTTTCCTCAGTGACGCAGGTCCTTACTGTTGTAAATGTAGGCGGTTTTCCATGGAAAAGTTCTCAGTTTGCCACCGTTGCTCTTGTGTGAGAGGTGAAAAAGCCCCTGATGCATTTAGACTACCGTTGGACAATGAAAGAATGATATTGTTAAAGAAAGCTCACAAATAATGATAAAACAGAGACACTCGCCTTAAACTCCTAGTTTACTTAGATGTGTCTCTTGGAATGAAGCCACGTTGGAAAGGACCTCGAAAGTTTTGATGATGTAACTGTTTAAAAGAATAATGTTTGTATATTAATTTTTTTTGATATCCCAGAGGCAAGTCCTACAGATTTCCTGAAATTGTCCATACCAACAGAGTACGGAAAAGAGGGGACTCCTGAGAAATGCTCAGGATAACCAGAAGGTTCCTGTGATCCAGATGGACTATTCCATCCTTGGATAGGTATTTTCTACGATTGTTATCTACTTGGTATAACTTACAGGGAATGGCACATTTGTCGCTGTGCTGAGACTCTAATGACCCATAGCAGGATAAATTATGCTGTACTCCCACACAATTGTTTCCTTGAAATATGTTTATTTTTCTGTACATGCAGGCTAGGATCACAGGCCGCTGAAAAGCACCAAGACTGTCTCGTGAGCGCGTTTGGCTATTCCTGCAGGCAAGGTCAGCTAGTTCTGTTAAATTTACACACAAAATAGTCGGCGTAGGGATTCATTTCCTCGGTGCAATTTGTAAGAAAACTAATGAATCATCTCTTGATAGATATTTCAAAGGTGAACGAGAAAAATTTTGTAATTAACTGCGCTACAACGTCTGTCCTCACTGACTGTCCTCAAACCTGGGAAGGCTGTAGACCTGGGAATGCGGGCACCGACTGGAGCTGTGTGATGGCGAAGTCCGAATGTTTGCCTGCGTATTGGTTCCTTGTCCTCTTCCCCCCCGCCCCCCAGATATTCACCTTGCTCTTCCATCCTTTCATTTCTATGGGTAATTCCTTGCCCTCTCCTTCTGCTAGGTGACAGCTTCCCTGTTGTCCTCTTGCTCGTAATGACCCGTCCAACAGCAGCATCGCAGGGATAGAGCTCTTTCCCGAAGGAGCCTGATCCTGAGAGGACACCCCACAGCAGGAGACTTTGAGCTTCCTCTCCACTAACCCTTGTGACGCTGACTGACCGCAGCGTCACCTTACGTTACCTTGGAAAGCAGCTTGTAAACAAAATGTAAAATTAAACAAGGGGCACGGGTTTGTTAAACTTGGTAAAAAAGCAAACACAAAGACAAAAAAAAAAACAAAAC
>VXBH01001024.1:534601-565946 GCA_013400035.1 Rynchops niger
AAACATCGGTCGCCCTGCGATACGGATCTCCGCTCTCCGCGGTGGGCGCTGCTGTGAAAAATGTCTTTAGCCGCTTTTTACTTCGCCAGCCGAGCGAAAGGAGTATTTTGGGAAGTGGCAGCAGCCGACAGGAGGTAGCCGAGGCGCCCGGCGCTCCTGGGGGAGCGGCTGCTTTTCCCGCAGCAGCCGGACGGGGGGGCACGGGCTTCGCTGGTGCCCGCTGAGGGGCGGGCGGCGCCCGGTGCCGAACCCCAGCCTGGAGCTTCGTTGGTTTTCAGCCGGCAGAAAGCAGCACGTTAAAGTTTTGAAAGTAAAACGCTAGAAAATTAGAGGTGGGGTTTTTTTTTGTTTGTTTGTTTTGTTGGTTTTTTTTTTTTTTCTTGTTTTTTGGTTTTTTTTTTAAGATCGCTAGCGGGCTGGGGGTGGGGGGGTGTCCCGGCACCGCTGGCAAAGGCTTGCACGCCCGGGTGGCAGAGGTAAGAATTAGGGGAAAAATAAAAGAGCAGGGAACTGAGCTGACGCAAACGTCGGGTAGCTGTATCTGCCGCTCTTTCTGAAACTGTTTGAGGCAGTAATTAGCTGCTGCACAGATTTCAGCTTGAGATATATATATATATTTTTTCTATGCTAGCAGCAAAATCCGATAGAAAAGCCGGGTTTTAATATAAGGTGAAGCTTTCTCATTAAAAATCAAGTAAATTAAGAACAAAACCGTAGGAGTCCTCTATCAGAGTTACTATGAGTTTATTCTGTAATTGTGAGCAGAGTCATCTCCAGTCTCTGGGCGAGCTGTGAAGGACTCAGTCTGAGCTTTGGTGCATACAGGAGTCACAGTGGTGCTTGGCAGCTTGGAGGAGGTTTTAGTTTTAGGTTGATAAACACATAATGGTAACATAATAAAACTTAGAACAACACTACTTTGGCACCCGTGAAGACTTTTTTCCCTTCCCTAAGCCGGTGCTTTGGTGCAGTCCGTGCACATCTCTGTTTAGGAGCTCATAGTAAAAGGGGCATTCAGGTGTCTGGAAAATTCCATAACTGCCCAGAAATATCTGCTCTGAGACAGTGTGGCTATTAATTTATCAACTGTGCCACTAGTTCAGCATATTTATCCAAATGAAATGGAATTGCTTGTTTTGTAGTTTATAAAATTGCATCCTCTGGATGTACTCCCCAAAATACCCTGCAGATGCAGGTCTGTGTTAGCACACATAGTGAGCAGCGTGTCCTGAAAAACAACGGACTTCTTCCTTCTTCCTCAGAGAAAGTAAATTAGAGTCAAAGGCCTTTCACTAACTACACCATGGCACCAGCTCCTAAATACTTGCATCTAGCATCTGTTACACGCTGCACCCAAGCTGTTCTCAGCTGCAGGGAGGAAAGTTAATAACGAGATCACTACCATAGCCAAGAGCTTTGTCAATCAGAGGCATCCTGAAAGGCCCTCCCCTCTGCCCTCACCCCCCACACCAAGCGTACACAGACATCTTGCACAACTCCTCTTAAAACCTGCTGATAATCTACACAACACTTTTGACTGTCAGAATTAGACCCCATTAAAAATTACTCAGGCCCTAGAAATTGTCAGCTTCTTCCTTTCCCCGCCCCCCCCCCGCCCCCTTTTCCATTTTTCAGGTGAAGAAGAGAATTAACATCCCATTTTCAGTTATCGGTGCCGTGAAGCTAATCCTGGCATTGCTGCTGGTGCTATAAAGGCAGGTCGGGCTCCCTCAGGTCTGAGAGCCTGGTCTTATGGAAGAGTAAGTAAAAGCACTCCTCTAAGACAGGTAAGGTCCTTCCTTCTCAGCTCACTTTTAATTATAATTGCTAGCATCTTCGTTCTTTGTGAGGGCTGCAAATCCAGTTGGGGATCTGGCGAGCCGATCTCTGACAATATCAAATGTTCTCAGAACTCTTAATCGAAGGCAGCCCATGAAAGCACCCCGGGGAGCGCTTTATTCACTGTGTTTAAAAGGACATGAAAGTACAATAGTTCTCTTTATACGGGCACAAAGCAGCCAATTGATCTTGTCAGTTTAATAAATAATACAATTGCTTCCATCAGACACTGTTAATAGACTCCTGTCTGCACTAATGTTGTACAGAATTGTACAAGTACAGAAATGTTATCTACCTCCATCTGCCCTGGATTAACCACCTCCCCCTTTATCACCCGGAGGCAAAGCTTCCAGCAGCAGTCCCTGAAGGGCAGCAGGTCCCCTGATCTTCATCTCTTCCTTCATTTTAATGTGTGTTCTTGGAAGAGACGAACTAATTTCCTGACGCATCTGTTGTCTGGCTGATTCCTAGCATTTCTACAGATTCAAAGAAGCCTGAGAATATAAAATAGGCAGCAGGTTTGGGTTGGGTTGGGTTTGGTTTGGCTTTTTTTGTTGTTCGTTTTTTAATCATTCCCTGTCTATGTGGTCTTAAGAGGCAGAACTTGGACCGCGCTTTTCAAAAATTGCAAAGGCGCAGGGAAGCTCGGATGCAGCTTCTTACCTCGGGCATTATGAATAATACAAGGACCAGACGTCAGCAAAATTGATAGCAGGCTTTGGTTCAAGAAGCTCACAGCTGAGGGCTTTGGGATGCTTCTGGTTTGGTGCCAACATAACCAGATCGTGCCCTTCTGCGGATTCCCCGCTCAGCATTTTAAGCGGGCCCTGAGTTTTTTGCGTTATCAGCACTGCTTTTTAGGTGAGCATTAGGTGGGACACAGACACGCCAGTGTTCGTTGAGAAAGTGCTGGCAACATTAGCAGAGGAAGATTTAAAAATCGTCATTGCCTTGGCTTTGGTTTGTTTTTCTTTTTCTCTCTGCCCCAGCACAAAGCGGTTTTGCAGCTGAGGTATGTGACAGACAGGCAGGAAGAGAACGTGTTTGTCACTGGGAACAGGTTTCCAGGGTTTTCAGGATGAGAAATGTTATGCTCTGAAAATAGTTAATTTTATGGGTTTTTTTTTTTTTATTATGGATTTTACATTCTTACATCTTTCTACTGATATATCTACCTAAATGTATGTTTACATACGTATGGATGTTCTTATAGATATAAAAAAATTTAAAATATAGGTGTGCTTTATATTCTCTTTATATTCTCTTATACTCGGCCTGGCAAAGGAGACGCGGCGGTGAGGAAAAAGCTGACTGATCCCCTTCTTTGTGTTTGCCAGAAAGATACCTCTGATCTTAATGCTGGAATCAGTTATTCGGTTGTTAATAACATTTTGCTTATCGATAATAACCGAAGTGAAGAATGCAATGACCGATGAGTGAAAAGAGCTGGTTTTGACAAGTTATTTAGGTTGCCTATACCTTGGTTTTCCCTACCGAAGGCAGGTAGTAACAGTGCCAGAACTCAAAGGGGCATTTGGAGGGTAAAAGCATAAGTTACATTGAGCTGCTCAGGTGTTTCAGGTACTGGGATAATACGTGAAGCAAAGAGATTTTTATCTGAGCAGAGAGACATTCCGGTTGAATGATGAGGTCCTACAGCATCAGGGGAAGTCAACAGACCCGGGATTCCTTTGGATCAGTGGGGAAAGCAGCTTCTGGGAACTGAATGCTCCATCCCGAAAGCCTTTTTCCCCGGATCCCTGTGTGATCACGTCTGTGCTTACACAGACATTGCTTTTGAATTGTTGTTGCATTGCTGGCAGAGAAAATACTCACGCTGCTGCCCTTCTGCTTAAAGATTACAAATGCTTTTTATTTTAAATACAAAAAGTAATTGAAATCCAGACTCCTTAACTAGCTTTAGATACAACTTCTGAGGGAAAAATCAGTCCTTTAAATAATAAAATTCTCGTGTTGAAAAATCAGTTTTCTTCACTCCCGCATCCATTTTGAACTGAGGCTACTGTGTTTGAAGGGTAAGACCCAATAATGCTTCTAAAGCCACAACCGGTATTTGAAAGGCAGCTCTGTGCTCTTCTTTGAGTGCTATTGATGCTTTCAGCTGTGGCATGAAAGACCTAGAACTCTGATCTCTGGTTTTGGCAAGTCAAGTCATTCAATTCAATTTCAGAACCGTGCAGCTGTGAAGCTTCACAGTTTTTGATGTTTAAAAAGGTAGGGATTATTTCTGTTCTCTGTGATTTGTGAGCAACCGCCGCTTCTGTCAGCAAACCCAGGAAGAAACCTGTCTGTCTGATGTGCACGGACTGTTACTGATACCTGCGCAAACACCTGAGTAGATATTACACATCTGTCTGGCATCTCTGAGATCAAAGTGCTCTCTGATGCTCTGCTGCCCTGTGAACAACAATTAATTGGCCGTGAGACCACTTTTTAGGACCTGGGACCGAGCTTTGCCTCCTCGGGTCACTGAGTGCATCCAGTTTAGGTCTGTAGGAAGCTGGTCGGTGTTCTCAGCCTCCTTTCTAGTCGAGAGAGGGCTGCATCGTTATTCCCCTTGCTCCCGTTCTCTTACCTGCAGAGAGTCGTGGCGAAGATGTGGGTTTGCAGTCCCTGCTCTTCCCTATGGGGGTTTCTGCGGGTTGATTGAAGCGCATTAGGATGGGCTGTTTGGTGGGAATACCCC
Source organism: Rynchops niger (assembly GCA_013400035.1). Classification (NCBI taxonomy): domain Eukaryota; kingdom Metazoa; phylum Chordata; class Aves; order Charadriiformes; family Laridae; genus Rynchops; species Rynchops niger. The sequence goes on from VXBH01001024.1 coordinate 539,148, forward strand.
AGGTGTACCCTGCAGAGAAGATTTCAGGCAGGTCTGGCCAGTCTTGGTCTTACAAGGCTTGTGCCAAACTCTTCAAACACCCGATTCCCTGAGGAGCAGAGAATAGCTTAGGAGTGATGGGTGCTAGCCTGGCATGAAGCTGGGATTCAGGGTGAATGGACAAAGCTGGCCTTGGCAGCTGCTCCTCACCCACCTTCTGCTGTGGCAGGAGTGGGAAATTATCTAGCAGCCTTTTACCAATCAACCTTGTGCTGGTCCTGTCGTGGAAGGCCCAGCTGCATGGATAAAGAGGCACGGACCGGTCACTGACACAGCCTCTGCTGGCCCTGGTGCCTGCTGGGCCGGTGCTGGCTCCAGCCAAGAGCCTAAGAGCCTCCTGAGCTCCGTGCCGAGCCCAGGCTAAGGGGTGAGCGCCCAGCTTGGCGTTCAGTGCCTCGCTAACGCAGAGGAACCTGCCTCCCATCCAGCTTGGACCACGGGCACGGCTGGCGCGTGGCTGTCAGTCCATCCCAGCAGCTGACGGCAATGCCCTTCATTCCCAGCACTGCAAAACTCGCCTAGTCAACGCGCTCACGTCTGGGGGCTTCTCCCCGGCGGCGCGTGTTCCTTTACTTTCGTTAGAAATGGAGACCATTTGGTTTAACTGTCTGCCAAAACATGTGGAGAACTGGAGAGCTGGGATGCGAACACAGGCGCTGTTCTGCAGTCAAAGCGGGCTCTGGCGGACACTGTTTCCCCCTCTCCTAACTAATGCAGCGTTACAAGCACGTCTGTGTTGGGCTGCTGTGCAGCACACATCTTGCCGTTCCCTGTACGGAGGGAGAAGTGCAGCGCAGTGGGGTAGGGCAGAGCGTCGGCCCTGGTTGTTTCCGCTCTCTAGCGGAGGAAAAAAGGATCTGGCATTGTAGAGAGGGACATAGCAGGCATTCTGCGCAGGAAAAATAGCGTATCTGCATGCGAAACCCAGACGATGGACTGCCTGCTGCTAACTGACGTCCCGGGTTGTGCATTGTCACTGAGTAGCTCTCTGTGTCTCATGGCAAGGACAGGGCGCTGCGGGTATTTATTGACTTTATGGTGCAAAAAGCTGCTTAGGTACTTCATAGACAGGTCTGAGACGCAGGTCTCTTCTGTGATGATTTTCACGGCCTGGACAGAGGTTGGGTGGGTGCGTGGCAGGGAGGTGGGGGGGGGGTCAAAGCAACCTGAACTTGGCAGTGGATGTCAGGACACTGATGGGTGTGAGGAAGAAGAGGGGGAGGGAGGTGGGACGTGGGCAGATGTGCACCGTGGAAGGGAGAAGGCAGAGTCATCCCGCAGGACGTCACTTCTGAGCGGAGGGCTCTGCTAAGGGCTGGATTCGGCAGCGTGCCGCACACCTGCTGTTTGCAGCCGAGTCTAAAGGCACCGAGGATATCAGTGCCTTGCAAGATTAAACTCTTTGATTCCAATCTCTTTAGCTGGAAAGCATGTTGTTTTATCTAATGCTTGTCTCTGTCTGTTTTAGGCTGTGGCGCCTGGTGAGAAAAGGTATGCATAATGAAATGATTAAATCATGCATTTTCAAATAATCAAAGTCATGCTGTTTCAGCTATGCAGAAATCCTGTTCCTCTTAGGAGACATCTAGCCAGACTCAGAATTTCTTTTGGATTTTATATTTCTTAGAAGGACTCTGAATAAAAAAAAAAAAAAAAAGAGAATCTGGTTAAGGCCAGTTCTGCTCTCCTGTATGCCCAGGGCCAGATATGATCGCATTCATATTCTTCTTGTGTCGCTGCAGACAGAAAATAACTTTGCAGTCTGATTTTATGCTCTAAAGAAAATCATTCGCACTGTGACAGCTCTTCAAAATATTTCAATCCTTATTCTGTATATGCTCCTGGCTATGACTGCAGTGCAGAAAAAAAAAAAATACGCTTCACTGAATCAGTAGTTACGGGAAGGGGTAAAGTTTCCAAACCACTCCTTTCCATCTTGATTTTGTAACTAATCCCTTGTCCCTGCTGTACCTCCAGTCTCAGATATCTCCCCTGTAACTCTGCACTACTTCAAGCTTTGGCGTCCCTGACACACTTAATTGCTCTACGCTGCCTAAATGTTGGGCATGGTGAGGTCAGACGGTGCTATGTAAGGTTGCTACATATCGAGTCACCTCCTGGCTGTGGGAGATCTCCCTAAGGAAATGTACTCTGGAGCAGGTCGTGAAGGAACTGGATCAGAAAGATCTTTAAGTCAGAGTCCAGAGACTTCTACCCATCCACCATGGTAAGGTCTCTCTCTTCTTAAAAGGATGCCGTCAAGGCTGATTGTCCTTTTTTGAGTAACGGGCATGTGTATGTTCCCATGTTCTGCTGTTTGGGGTCACTCTTAGGAGCATGGGAGAAACCAGCTGAAAACAAACCGGAATGCTGTTACCGAGGAGGACACTGACCTCCCAAGGTCATGGAAGTGACAGTGAACTGTTGGAGGTTAATAGGCTTATTTTAAGGAAGGGACTGTATTTGCAGGGGAGGTGGCACAGCAAATACGAGGGAGCTGCACCATGAGACACTCTTTGAGGTTGATTTTTGCAGATCCTGAATACAGCCTCAGGGAGAAGAGCAGTGAACAAGTCCCTCCGTCCCTCATAGTGCCACGTTTAGGAAACCGAGTAACAGTCACGGTCCATCTAAGAAGGCAGAGAAATTTAATTGAGTAGCAAAATATCAGATCTACATTTCCAACAGCGGAATTATCTTTCTGGGCCAAGCAGAAGAGTTTAATTTTGACGAAAGGAGTTACAAGAAAGAACTCATCTGCTTTACCATAATGGAAACTGTCACCACCAGTCTCATTTTTATTATGGAAGTATTGCTCCAAGAGACTTCAGATCTGCATGCGCAGTTCTCCGTCTCAAAACCGAAAGATCTCAGATCAAATGACACTTGCAGTTTCAGAAAGGCACAACTCTGTGCTGCAGCGACAGGGCCAGGGACCACACAGCTGCACTACTGGGATGCCACCCTTGCTGTACAGATCAGATGGGGAAGGCAATGTGGCGATAAGACAGAAGGCATTACTCCAGCAGAAAATGTTAATCAGCGACATTGAAAATAGTAAACCTGAGTAGCTCTAAGCAGGCAGTAGATGGAGGTGGAAGAAAAGGAAATAATCAAATTCTGCATTAAGACAGACAGCTTAGATGACTGCTTTCATTTGCATTCATCTTATAAAATGAATTTGTTTTTCTCTAGACAGGGATTTCCTCAGACGACAAAGTTAAAAAAAAAAAAAAAAAAAAAAAAAGAAAAACCAAAAAAAACCCCAAACCAAAAAGGCAACAAAAAACCAAACAAAAATCCATGAGCTCAGCAGCAGTGCAGAACAAACCCAGCATTCAAAAAGCAAAGAGCAGTTTCTTCTTGCCAGATGAACAAAGCTCGTTGGTTGCCCAGTTGTCTTCAGCTTTAAAATGCTGCTGCAGTGCAGAGCTTCATGCAGTTTTCTCTTGCTCTGCCCAGCGTGGCTCTTTGGGACAGGACATGATGCTGCCATGAAAAAGCCCACCTCGACAGAAAAGCTTGACAGCTGTTCACAGACCTCTCATGTGGAGCATAAACCTTTTCCCAACTAGGAGTTAATGTCACCAGTGCCACCGTTCGACAGCTTCCTTGCGGAGTTCTGCCTCTTTCGCTTGGCTGCTTTACCTCCTACTTGAACCTAAAACTTTAACCAGCAACCAAGAGGAGGAGAGGAACTGTGTGGAATTTAGAGGCTTTGGTGCAATCCATTTGAAAAATGTCTATTACTAAAAGGTGTAAAGCCTTTAGCAGTCAAGAGTAGAACGACTTTGTGTAAATAACAGATCATAGCGGTCCATATTGATTTTTCTTGCCTGAGTGATTCCCAGATCAAATGTGCTCTTTCTACGAGTCAGAAGGTGATATTTCTAACTGCAGTCACTCCAAACTCTGAAGAGCTAAAAACCAAGTTTTCCTTTCTCTGCTCCATCATTGCTGTAAATAAAAGCATTACACACCTTACCATTTTGTTGCTGATCCATAAAGCTTACTTTTTAAATAAGGAAAAAGCTTCCCAGCTCCATAAACCAGGCACGGCTATGAAGAACAATTGCACGTTAAAGACATAGTGGTGTGCAGCGTTTATCCTCACGAGCATCCCAAGTGCTCGGATGCGTGGTGCCCCCCTGATCCCGCTCGCTGACCTACGGACCCAACTTCCAGGGGACAGGAGCACGTGAAGCCTGTACTCTTCTCGCCGAGTTCGCTCTGCTTGAATCAGACGGCAGTAGGCTTGTGCATGCAACATTGACAAGAAACGCAGAGCGCAGTGGAGCAAGAGATGGAAACACCCAAGCTCTTGGGATCAGATGAGCCCACTCTCAAATTGGTACCTCCGTTCTTTACGCACTGTTGAGCATTTGGATTTAATTCCTACTCCTCCTCCTCGAGGCCCGCCAAGGAGATCCTGCTTCTGCCAAGTGATCCGTGGCTGGCGTTGCCTGTTTGAGATCCGCTGGCAAAGCCGACAGCGGTGATGCCTTTAGCTCCGCGCAGAGACGCAGGTTGAATGGAGACCTGGAGTGGGCCCCACAACAAACTTGCGGTAGTGTTGCCTCAAGTAACATTGCGCGGCCAAGATGACGGATTTTAGGAAATGAATGAATTTAACGTTTATTCATGAGCACGCTCTGGGAGGATTCTTAACATCTTTTTCACTAACAAGAATAACAAAAGTGGTATTTCAAAATACAGAAAAGATATCAAATACCAAAGGAACATCCTACACAGGGAGAGGAAATCAAGTTGATTTGACTCCAGAAATCAAAATTGAATACTTTGAATGTTTCTCTTTGTACAACTGATATAATGTTGGGGTTTTTTTTATTTTTCCAAAGAAAAACTACAGTTCAATTTTCTTTTCTTTTCTTTTTTTTTTTTTGAAGTATTAATTCAGTACCTTGGTCATGAAGGTGGAGTGAATGGTGGAATGGTGCCGACTTTCCTCCTTAGACTTTCCTGAGGAAACAACCTTATCAACAAAGAAGCGATGGTGACCAGACCTGGACTAACAAAGCTCTAATAAGGTACAAATCATTGTCTGAACCTGCATCAGAGCCCAGCCCATTTTTTTATCTGACCTTAACCCCAAGTCCTTGTACCAAACTGGTGGCACAGAGCTCTGTGGTTCTCGAGCTGCTGTCAACAGCAGGGTTATTGATCAGCCTCAAGTGTCCAGGCCCCAGAGCGGAGCCATCCTGAAACCCGTCAACAGGAAGAAAACTCATTTTGAGCAATTCCGCTGTAAGAAGTATAGCTTAACAGCACCGTGCGCTTTTCATGTGTGTGGCACAAGCCTTTCGGTCCCCCCAGGGTTCCTCCCAGTCTTCTCCGGTTCCAGATCTCCCAGCCTTTCAGCACCTGCATCTCTCCTTTGAACTCCATCCTTCCCAGCAGGAACTGGGGAGCTTACATCCCTTTTTTCCTGATTCTTGTCAGGACGATTCTATGTCCTAGATACCAGGTTAGGTCTGAATACCAGACATCCTACGTCTGCAGGGGAAAAGGGCACTGCCTGGTTATTTCCCCCGTCGCCGTTAAGTGTGTTGTGTCCTTTGTATTCAAACAGAGCATTTGATCCTTCTTAGACCATTTCTCTCTCTCCTTCTTTCCTCTTACAGTCTCCCACGGCAAGGTCCCCAAAGTCATCTAATAAACATGGATGTTGTGACATCCTCCCGCAGTAGCTCTAAATATCATTCAGGAAACAGCGCCTAATAAGCGATATAATTACCGCAAAGATGAAAACCAGCACTCCCGAAAACACACAGTGAATTGCCCTTTATCTTGTCATACAAATTATTTCCATTCTTTTTCCTGAGTGCTTTGTTTTGGCTTGCTTTGCTTTTCGGGCTCTCCTTTTTCCTCATCAAGCTGTGATCACGTGCAAGAAATTTATATCTCCAGGCACAGAAATATAGAGCGCAGTCGCTCTGAGCTGCCATGGGAATGCAGGTCCACCCAGTTAATTTTTTCCCTTTGTACTGGGTGGAGTGGCTCCGCAGACACACTCATACACACACACCCTTTCTTTTTTGGTACTGTTAATTATTTTAAGCTACTCTTCAGGTTGGTAGCATAGCTTATTACTGTGGAAAATTGGCAGTTTTTCTCCTTCTGTGGTGACTAGTAAGTTATGAAAGGCTTTTTAGCTTGATTTATTCTGACTTCTGCCATGTATTGCTGGTTTATCTATTATGCTCCAAAACAAGGCCAATTAAGCCCAGCAGTTAAGTGAGATAGACAGAAGGGCATGCATTTCCCTGCCCAAAAGGTATTTTTGAAACAAAAAGACGCACTTTAGGCCAGTAAATGGGTGTCTTTTGCTTTGAACTAGGGACAGCACTGTACAATTATCGTTGACTCTGTTGTCACGGGCACATCGCACTGCCGCCCCGCTTTGCTTTGTTATTACACCCAGCCACAGCAGCGAAACACAAAGGAGAAGGCTGCTCTGTCAAGTGCTCCGAGGATGGGATCGCCGATCGCTGTATTTTAATAATCTGCCTTGTTCACATGAGGCGAGGCAGCCGCAGCCAACGCGGAGCGCGGTTGTTGGCCAACCCAAACACAGCTGTTGTAGCTCGTTTTGAAGTCTACCAGCCTTTCTGCTGTCCTTTTCAGAGATTAAGCTTAATCTTCTGTAGGCGAGGCTTATGTCACCTTACTCGAGAACGGTTTCACTGACAGCCTTGGGAGCTTTTTTCCTCTTTGCCTCATCCTTTGTGGTTTTGGCAGGGAAACAGCTTTAGTAGAAACGTACCCAGGCACAAAGGAAAACAGTGTAAAACCTGTGTGGTTCTGCCCCACAGCCAGCAGCCAAGGCCACGACTGTGCAAGCGGCCAGGGAATTCACAAGCATTTGGAGAAAAAATCAAGCTGGTATTTTGGGATGCTATCAAACCCGGGTAAACCCGACCATTTTCTGTGATTTCAGCCAATGGGCACACTCACAAAACAGAAGCTGTGTTTTAATCTGAGGTTTATTTCCATTTTTTTTTTTTTTTAGCTTTCTCCGAAACCCGAGTGAAATTAAAGTGTGGGAGAGGAGGCAGTTGTAATCCATATGGATCAAAATTTCATAAAATGCTGCGTTGCAGCAAGAGGAAGCAGCTGAGTTTCACCAGCCTGCCTCCTTCCGCGGCCTCATCTGCGTTGTGCAAAAGCCAGAGTTATAAGTAACTCCGCTCCACGGCCAAGAAACTCATCGCGTTCGGTTTATCCAGAAGGGCTTCTGTACCAAAGATAGCCTCTGGCGCGCGGGGTACGTTTCAGGTCTGCTTTTAGAAGAGAGCTGTTCCAAGAGAAGCTGCACGTCTGTCTTCAGGTCTGTGATTATTGTGTCACAGCCCTTTTCTGATGACCACTGGTTGAATAAGTTTCCCAGATTACCCAGGAAAAAGAGAAACCCTCCACCCTTGGTTCTTTTTCATTTTATAATTATCTGCTGTTTCTCTAGAGTTGCTCTTTCATCCTTCTGTTTGGCTCTTGCCTGGATGTGCCCAGTGCCTTGCAATTAAAACGAAGCGGCTCTATATAGTTCACGATCTAAGATCACATGCCGCAAACCCTTGCTCGTTAGAGCGATCCCACCGGGGCGAATAAGGCTGTTTCACATCAGGTCTGCTCGTTGGTGAAGTTTAGTAGGTTCCGACCTCAAGTTACATGTTTTAAAACGTCAGCAAATTGTTGTCTGACTCACTGTTAATAGTATAATTGCTAATGGGATGACTCTCTCAAAAATATATCCAAATATGTTTATATAACAGTCAGAAAACTTTCATTCCCAGAGGGAAGGAACAGTTGTACTTTCAACATCTCTTGTGTTTTGGCCTGGAGGTGTCCTACGTGCTGTGCCAAAAAAGTAATAATTAAAGGGACACGATCGACTTAAAACTAGATTTATTGAAATTCCTCTACCTGTGCTACTTGGCAATGCACTAGGGTGTTCAGAGTGAAGAGGTTTTGTAAAATAAGTTTGTTTTGCACCACTTAGTCTCTTTGTTCTTTCTGCAGTGCTCCGTTTTAAGTACAAAATCTTTTTTTTTTTTTTTTTTTTCCTGGTTTTGTTTCTAGTTTGTGTTCGATCACTCAGTGTTTCTGTGCTGTGTGTGTTCTGAATATAAAAGACATCTGCTTCGCTTCAGCTGTATCCCCCACTGTCAGTCTTTGCTTCCTCCTGTTAGATGCATGCTAAAATATTGCTGGCATGAATATGCAAGGCAAGTAAATGCAAAGCCAGCACCACAGATAATTGCTGATCCTTCTAAAGTGTCCAAACCTCTCACGAGGTCTTTGATGCAGAGGCTGTTCAGCAAGGGAGACGCAGATTTGATGCTCTCTTTGCAAGCAACAAGAGCGAGCATCTGCAATTACTTTATGAAAACAACCACTGGCGAGAATTACAAATCAATACACGCAATGCGCTCGGTATATTTTATTTTAATGAAACCCTGCTTCACACAGCATTTGGGGTTTCTTAGCTGCCTTGCTAGATCCTTGGCATGGAGGCACGGTGACAAAGGAGTGAGCCGCCACCTCCGCCGCTGGGATCACGTGGCGGATGCTGCAAGTGACCCTGCAATTTCTGCGGGTTTATTTTTTGGCATTTCCCCTGAATGGGTGGTGTTGCAAGTAATTCACTAGAAACCACAAGGCACTTGGTAGCCAAATGTTTCTGAGTAAAATCGCAAGAGATGTGCATTGCATGGAATCATGCGTTGGGTTGGAAGGGACCTTTAAAGGCCATCTAGTCCAACCCCCCTGCAGTAAGCAGGGACATCTTCAACTAGAACAGATTGCTCATGTCAATTAAAGGAAAACGGAAAAAAAAGGTAGGAAAATGCATAATGCTGAGTCCGGAGGCAGGCATCACCCTTGTGCCAGTCTCAGAGCGGGCTAGAGAGGGGTTGGTCTGCGTGAGCATGCGGGTTGTGCTGAGCAGATGTGCCCCGTCCAGATGTTGGCACCCTCCCATGCCGAGAGAGCCTGGGATGGCGAGGGGGGGAGTCGACTCCCGCCCCTGCGTCTGTGCTCCGGACCCACAGCCACGCTCACACCCGATGGCTTCTGGCCTGGAGCCGGCTTGCATCTGGCCAGCGAAAGACTCAGCCGGAGGAATTTATATCCCTCTGCCCCCACGGCCCGTTCCTGCTCAGGGTGCAGTTTGAGGTTACAGCTAAAACAATCCTTTTTCTAGGAACAATGCCCTGGGCAAGGCCCATCTGATCCAGAAGATTTGATGTTCTCAAGAAAAAAAAAAAAAAAGTCAACAACCTTCTTTACTTCAAAGCCATGCCTTTCCCCCACTTTATCGGGGTTATAACAAAAAGGTCTTGTGATCTTACGTGGTCAATCACAGCCCGAAGGCTGTGCAATAGCCTGCTCTGTCAGTGAGCTCCTTGTAACAAGTCCAGAGAGGGGGAAAAAATAGCCAAAACCCAACATGCCAGCAGAAAGTGTAAGGTCAGCTTGAGTAATGGATATACCCGAGAAAACCAGGGCCTGCTCGTAAGCATTGCTTGAGCTGAGAGGGAGGATCTATGATTCTATGATCCGCACGCCAAATTGGTCTCCGCCAGGGAGCCATCGCCTTCTCTGCAACGTCAGCAGGGAGGAGACAACCAAAACAAGGACAGTGCACGCTTCCTAAGAGTCAAAAGAGCATTTGAAATAAATGCTAGAAATATTTAGATTGTGTAAATGTTCAGTCGGGTCAAAAGCCAACGGAAAGTGGTCTGCAAGAGCCAGGCCAGCCCGCCCGACGTGGCTGGCAGTCCGCAGGCTTTTTGTAATCAGCAAATTAATGACCTCCAGAGAAACATCCCCCCGCTGACAATTTACTTCTGACTGATTTCAGCCATACATCTTCTGATGCAGTTCCTCTCGGCTTGGTGTGATTAACCAGCCAGCCTGCGTTACACAGGGCATTTAGGGGAACTCGTTAGAGCCACAGCGCTGACGAGCGGGCGGCTGGGAGAGGCTCCTGGCAGAGTGGCACCTGCTGGGGGATAAACCCTCCTGCTCCCAAGGGTGGGTCCTTTGCTGTAACCGTCTTATGCCTCTTTGGATGTTGGGTTGGGTTTTTTTTTAATCCCTTTCAGCCTTGGTAATTCTTCAGGGTAAGTAGTTTGCTGTTTGTTGTGTTTTTTTTTTTTTCCAGGACTCAGTAAGTGCTTGGCTTCTTTCCAGTTGATGCTCCCCATGCACAAAGAGGGCAGTGTGCACTCCTGTGTTAGGGCTTTTATACATATTCCTTCCCTTAAATGAAATGAAGAGGGGGTTTATCCGCGCTGCGTTTTGGAGGGGCGGCGAGGGGGGAAGTCGCAAGGTTCGAGGGTGAATTTAGACAAAACTACGGGCACGCGCAGGGGACGTTTTCAGCAGCACGTGGCGCCTCTGCGGGTCCGAGCAGAGTTGGCAGCTGAGTGCGGCATCGGTACCGCTGCCAGGGGCTCGGTCCCTCTGGATGCAAACAAGCGCTCGGCGGGAGAGGCTCCCGCTGTCCGTGGGCGGCCGGGGGGATCGGAGAGCACGCTCTGCTCTTGGCTGCTCTTTAAAGAGCAGCATAACCTCTCCGCAAATACAAGGTCTTTGTATTAGAAATGGCATCATTCCCTCTTGTCGGTCAGCAATGTCCTGAGCAGGTTTGGACGCGAGTACCCGGATACGATAGCCTGGGCTTGATCTGCACCGGACCTGGTCTCCTGCTGCGGTGGGCATCCTCGGGAAAGTGCGGCTTTTGGGGTTAGAGCGTTCCCAGCGCGGGGATAAAGCTCAGTGCATCTCTGCAAAATGCTCCTGCTCTCGTGGTGAAGGTGTGCTCCCCAGGAAGAATGCCTCATTTTCCTGAGATTCAGCCAGTTTCTCCGCAACACTTCATTTCTAGTGTCCCAATGCATATCCAAGCAGGCTGGCCTGTGTGCTGCAATAGAGAACAAACCCACTGGCAGAGCTTGTTTGGATTGAATTGTATATGTGCACAAGGGAGAACTTGCAAAAATGATAAAAACCCAGGCTACGTACCCATGCTCGTGTTTTGCTCCACTGATAATATAATATTTCCTGGGGCAAGTTGAAGCAAAGTGACAAGTTTACTCTTTACCCTGGAAGTGAACTTAAAGTGACCTTACGCTCTGAAACGCGTAAGTAAAAGAACTTGAATGGAACAAAAAAAAAAAAATAAATTGTATTAGTAGTTAAAGGTATCTTGCAGGAGATAAGTTGGCAGGAGTCTCACTGGTTTAACATTAACACCCAGAAAGCATAAGAGGCGGTAAGTTAACCGTGAGAGATCATCAACTTCCATCTCCTTCCACCTATGGAAAATTATTTTCCTCCCATTCTTCTGTTTTCTGTCCCCTTTCAATGTAATCAAAAGTAACCCGGCTTTTCAATTCAGTGAAACCTTTTAATCCTGCCTGCGTATGAAACACTTCATACCACACTGTGGCACTTCATAGTAAATTAAATTAACTCGTCTGTGTGCTCCTGAACTGCGAGAGACCCTCAATAAATAAAATAAACCTGCAAATAAAGAGAATTTAGTAGAAGGCTGAATGTTTCCCATTCACCTCAGAGACATGGAAACCGTTGTTACGCTCGCATGCCTGTGTAGGTACCTGCATGGGTTCAGCCAGATGCCTGACGTCTCTGCGACTCTCTTCCCCTCCTTTTCCTTCAGAGCAAAGCCTGTTGTCTTCTGAAAGCATCCTGGAGGCAGCGACTGCAGCTTGCCTGGCCGCTCCCGGCAGTCCCGCATCCCTTCCCATCCCCACGCTGTGCTGCAGGAGGACGCCTCACCCTTTCCAGGCAATTCTGCAGGTCAGTAAACAGCCAGAACCGCCCCCCCCTGCCAGGTCTGTGATACTCACATAGGATGGGTGCTCAGTACAAGCCAAGAGCAGGCTGCTTTTGATGGCAGCACGCAAGCTCCCCGTGGGTTTCATTTTGGAGGGATCCTCTGTCACAACACGGGGCGCTTTTTGGAGCATGTGTTTGAAAGCATTTGTCTTCCAGCAGCATGTGACCGCTGCTGCCCTGACAGGGTGCAGGACAGGCAGGGATCACCTACCGACACCCTCCAAAAAGTGGTATCTGCCCATCCTGGGAGACTGACCTCCAGCACTGAGCACGTGGCCCTGCTGCACCGCTGACCTTCCAGGGAGGTGGGAGCGGGAGACTGGTTTGATAATAAACCTGATAATAATAATCCCACAGAGAAGGTTCTCTACGTGGGGATTAGGAGGGAGCACAGAATAACTTTTTGGAGTAAACTCCTGGGAATCGAGTTACCTCAATCCTCTGTTTTGCTCTGCCGCTGACTCATTCTCCCATCACGGGCAAGTCGCTTCACCTTGATCCAAGGATTAGTGAGAACATGCCTCCAGGAGAGAAGCTGGTCTCGTGCCTTTCTAGTAATGTCTCTGTTTGCTTTCTACTTTGTCTGTCTTCTGTGGTTGTGGCGTTATGGATTTCATGTTTGGAAGAGGATAGAGTGGATTAGAAGTCCATGTTACAAGAGCCAAACGTGCAACAGAGGGTTTGAAATGGTAGTGAATGTGTAATTTGTTAAAGAGTGAGTTAAATGGAAAGGAACCCGTGGCCACTGGTAGGGCACAGAGCTCCACGTTCTCACCTCATCAGCACACAGGAGCGTTTATGGGGCTCCTACGAAGCTTTCAAGATTCATTGTACGCTTGGCTGCATACTTTTTGCCATAAAGAGCCATAAATGTGTCGTATTCGCTATGGCATTAACTCGTCTGGCAACAAGCCCTCTTCTGAATCAAGTATTTTTATAGTGGCATCACTAAAACCCTTTTGGAGCTCGCCACAAAGCGCTGAGTACCCCCTTTCCAAAGCAGAAGCCGGGGCGGGGGGGAAGCTGCTGACACCCCTGGGCCAGTGGGCTCTCCTCCTGCCTGTGCTGGCTTTGGATGCCTGGGAGGACTCTCTTTTGCACCTCTTTTTGCTGTGCTTGAATACAAGTCTGATCCCAAAGGGTATCGCCCTGCAAACGTCCATGCCAGCGAGTCTTCAGGGTTCTTCGTGTCTGAAGTTACTTTGACAACTCACCTCCGTCTTGCTTAGGTAGTAGCTGTAATATTCCCCTAGAATCTGGCTGAAGAATTACAATTCAAAAGCCGGGATGCTGCCATTACACTAATCTCTTTTTACACGACTGTCAATCCAGTTTGTAGGCTGGTGCGCCCGCTGCGTGCTCCTTCTGCGCACCGCTGCTTTCCATCGCCTCATCATCTCCTCCTCTAACCTCGGTCCCCTACTCAGCTCTGCCCACATCTTCATACAAACTATACCCACGCCTTCATCCTCACGTTTCTAATGCAGAGAAGCCACGGCACCTGTCCACCGACCCAGCGGTGTCCCCTGATGTTTCCACTCCCGGCCTCCGTGTTGGAAGGGGTAATAAAAATGCTGCTCATTTCATCTTTATTAGGCTTTTCAAAAAGGGTTGGAAAATGAGATGCTGTCTATCTGAGGGGGGTCTCAGAATACATAGGCTGCATGGATTAGAAGCCACCTGGAGGGCTTTTTTTTTTTTTTTTTTTTTTCTGTGAAAATTTAAATTCAGCAACCAGTGTTTCCTCTGCAAGAGAGGGTGAAATTACCACCTCTCGACTCCACGGAAAAAAACCTGCTTTCCCTGACTTCCTTACAATGCTCTTTAGGTGTTAGTGATTAACAGTATCAGCCTTCATTTCTGTCTTTGGCTTCGCAATACTAGATTTTGTGCACATGGTAAGTGATGCAGGTACACCACCTATTGTTAAAATAGACTAGCACTTCCAGCTACAATCATTCATTTCAGCTGCTTACAGTTTTGCCGAATTGCAACTATTTGGGTTGAAACTTCCCAACCAGAGAGCGTCTGCTTCTTGCTGATTAATTTGCTTTAAATTTCAGCAAAAACGTTTCAGCTGCTCTATGACCAAGATTAAGGAGATGTGTTACTGAATGTTGTCCTTACTGCTTAGTGGGTTACGGTGGAGGTTCTTTCTCCTTTTTCTAAAAGAAATTCTACCACCCACATGCTTTGGACTTGAAACTTGTCACGTCTTGGATGTGCTTTCTGGTGTCAGGCAGGGCTGTCCTGAGAGCCAGTATGAAACAAATGGTAAAACCACGGCATGTTTTGTTGTCTTCTTTTACAGTTCATCTCCTGGATAACTTGCTTTCCCTGGTCCTCTCTCCCACCATCCGAGCCAAGTAGCTCACTGCTGTCCCCTCTCTCCCCCTCTTTACCAAATCCACATGGGGTCTCATTCCCCCGTCCCTTCCGCGTGGCAGGGCTGAATCTTTGCAAATCTGTCCTTGCCTCCTGAACTGGAGGGTAGTGACACGAGAGCATCTCGTGTGCTCAGAACGTACCTTTTTGCCCTCCCTGAAGTTGGCAAATGGGCTGATTTTAGTTGATCGTATGAGTCTGGACCAATCACATTTTGAACATTTCCCAGTTGTTACAACCCCAGCGGAGTCAGCCACCAAAACTGGGAGATGACATTGCTTTTCCCACTTTCTCAGTGTCTTCCCTGGCTGCCAGGTTCACTCTTGTCTCAGAGTGCTGTTCTGGCACCTGCCTCTACCCAGCTGTGTGGAGGGGTCCTGGGAACTGGGGTAATTCAGATGCTGATTAGGTACCGAGTCCTGTACTGCCAGGAATGGCACCGTCTGCATCTGGAGAGGGTTTGGACACCGATCTCCTGGGAAACGCTCACACTAAGTGGGTTTCTTCAGCTTTCTCCAGGTTGATGATTAATTTTGCAGCCAATACTCTTGAGGGCAGGTGGGTGCAAGGGCTTTTTTTTGATAAAAACACTTCTCTGAGTCTAGGCTAGGAAAGATTTCCCCCCTATTTTGCACTTAATATGACTTAAAGTTGGCAAGAAAGGCTTGATACAGCAGAACAGAGGCATTCACATCTGTCACGGCAGCTAGAGGGGGCTTTCTCTGAGTGCAGCCCAGAAAGTCAGGTGCATTTGCTTTCCCTGCTGTTGGATCTTTCACCAAAGTATTGTTTTTAAAGCATTTGGTTCCCCAGCAGGATTTCCCACTCTGGTTTCCATGAGATTAATTGTTTCAAAAACTGGAGTGGATGGAAAGTTTTGTTGGCTAAGCCTGTATAGAAATACCACCACTTCTCTGTGCAGGAAAAGCTGATACTTTTAGCACTGCCATGTGTGTCTGTACAGTCTAATATTTCACTCAGCTGTTACATATTCTTACTTTATTCAGCCATTATTTAACACATTAAGGAAGCACATGAAGTGGTTTCATGTCGCCATTGATTGATATTTTTTCCTTGATCATCTCCTCGTGGGAGGTTTTTCAGTTTCGCTGTCACGTTCACCAATGTCAACATGCAGTTGCAGATCAGACTTCTTTGAGCTCAGGACAGGTATTTGAGACACTGCGTTCAAAACCAGGAGATTTTGCTTTGTGTCACTCGTTGCCATTCCTAGCCCTGAAAGCAAAACAGTGGGATTTAAGGATTAGGCCAGTGTGCACTTGACCCGACTGATTGCAGAACGCGTTTCAGAGACTTCAGCTGAGAATGGTTTTCTTTTCTTGGCTTCTGCACAGTTCAATTAAGATTTCATTGGAAAATGTTAACTGGTAAAGTATATCCCTTCTTCGGCTAAAGCTGTAATGGTCACATAACTATAAATTCCTCTGCAGTTCAACAGTGGCTCACGAGATCCATGGACACATGCCCGCTTTGGAAATCTTGAGAGGAGGTCCTGCAAAGCCAGCGTTAGCCTTGACTGCATGGCTGGCTGCCTTAGCACCACGAACCTCTGTCGGGCTCTGCAGGAATAGTTTGGTTGGCTACAAACCAACTACCAGAGGAAATAAAGCTAAGAGGGCAGAATAGGAGAGGACAGTAAAGCCATATATACTGCACTGCAGCGCGGATGAGAATTAACTGTCAGAATAACACAGCTTTATTACATTTTTTCCCCAATTCCTAATCTTTTCCTTGCACGGAGCCAGAGTTTATATGCTGGGCCAGCCATATTTCTAGATAATGTATAATCATGGTTCCCTCTCGCTGATTATCTTACTGCTCGGTTACAGCTGCTTTGCTGGGCAGCACGAAGCTTTTCCACATGGCCTGTGGACACCACTCAAAAGCGCCGCAAGCCTGGTGCTTTCAGCCCAGCGGGATTTGACCCTCCGTCAGCACAGGGCTGATGCTCAGCAGCAGCCACTGGATCTCACCAGCTTCGTGGTGCCAAGGGGAGCTCTGACCAAGGAGACCCAGCCTGCACGCACCATGCGAGCTCGGATGAGGGCCACGTTGCAGGACTGTACCGATTGATGTTTCATTAGGAGCATGGCCTTCTCTGCCACCCCTGCAAAATTTGAGCAGCAGGTTTTTCTTTCCTCATCAGTTATTAGGTATTCCTAACCTTGCTTTGATAAAACCAGGAGGTTAGGGGGGTGGCTTTGCTCCCCCATCTCATGGTTGGGACAACCCCCCGAAGGGCTGGAGGACTGCAGTACCGAACTGTTGGGCAGGGGCATTTCAGGGCATGAGCCGCAGAGAGCCTGACTGAAGCACTTTGTTCGAGCTCCTCCACTCCATTAGCTCCAGGATGCCAACTGAGAGTAAAACAGAGCAAGCTTCAGTGCAGTTCTCATTGCTTCAGGTTTTTAAACATTGCAACATATGCCTGAGCGATCCTGTACTGTGTACGGCTGGCGTTTTCTGAAACATGCCTCCATTGGAAGAGATAATCATGTTTTGTTTAAATTCATCTCTGAAGTTTGAAAAACAATTTCTTTATACGACTGCCCAGTTCACTGAATTGAACCTCCGCACAGTAGCATATTCAGTTTCTGCCGTAACCTGCTACCGCTGCTTTTAGCTGTAGCTTTAACCACAGAAATAACAGCNACACTGGCTGCACTGTTAGTTGGAAAGAAGGCTTGGGGAAGGCATATGAATGTGCTTTCTTCCTCAGCTGAGAGGGGCATTTGAATGTTCTCTGGCTTTGCTGAAATCACAGTATTTGTGAGAACATCTGTAGAAAAGAATTAGCTTTTTCTTCCCCCCGCCTTCACTGAAAGCAAACTTCAGAGAAGTTCAGGCTCATGGGTTTTTCTGTGGATTATTTTAGCTACGCTGAAAAGGGTAGAACCTGTCCCATTGCAACCAGCTGGAAATACACCAACTGCTGAAAACGGACAGGAGCTATCTGCCGTCAATATATAGATTTGGTAGCAGTCAGACTGTTCTTTAACATGTTCAGCAGTGCTAACGTTACAAGCCAAGAGCTCTGAGATAAGCCTGGGCAGTGCAGAGCATCGGTAACTCAGCCAGGGAGACTATCCGGGCGTCAACGGGAGGTTACCTTGCAGGTCGTGCTGCTACCTCCTCCAGGGTCACCCGCGGTAGGGTGGACAGGCATATTCTCTCTGGGCTGTGACAAAAAGCATTAGGAAACTAAGACTGGGACTCACAGGCTTAAGTTTCTGGGAGCACATGATGCAGAAACTCACGAATCATCATTCCATGGTTAATACCTGCAAGAAGAGGCTGAGGCATTACCTGCAAACCTTTGATCTGAGATATTGGGGCTGCAGTCTGCAGGGCTACTCGGACGGTTTCTCCTGAATTAATTGTGGTAGTAATTAGATCTCCAGCTGCGAATCCAATGCCCTGTCCCCTTCCATCTACAATAGACTGTGCAAACATCGGACCAAAATCCTTGTTTGAAAGATTTCTTTATAAAAAGGGAGGAGCCAGTCGGCTGGGCTTTCCCTGCAGTGGCTTGGAGACTTGGAATGTGCTTTCTCTGCTCCATACTAAGCTGATTTGGTAGCTTTCCAGGACTGAAGTTATTGCAGAAGACACCTCTGGATAGGGTTTCTGGAGGAGACAGACACCATGCCTCCTAGATATTCTGGGTAGGTCGTTGTCTGATTTTAGCAGTGCTGGGGTTTACTAATGCAGACGCAATTCAATTAGGGCACCCAAAGGATTGGAGAAAAGTTCTTTTTAGTCTACATAAAAATAGTATCTCAGGCTTCCCAGAATAGTGAAAACAGAGCGTCACGGACGATTTCTGACAAAGAATATTTATATGATTTTTCAGCCAGGGTCTCCATGAAATAGAAGCTGTTTAGATTGGATTTGGCCAGCTCTGTCACGTCTAGGCATATGCAATTAGTTGTCTGTGCTTAACATGGCAGTAACAAACCTGGGCTTGACTTTGTGGCAGCATGCACAGGGTACAGCCTCACAAATGGTAGTTAAATGACGATGATTATTTTAATCGTACCCCTTTCAGTAAACAAGAAACTCTGTTTCTAGTCATGAGGGAAAGTTTCGGCAGTGGTAAAGGGATTTAGGAACCTAAAGCCTCACCTAAATGTGGCCAGTGAGGGCAGTACCTAAGTCGTATTAGTTTCTTTGAAAACATTGCTCCATTCGTTGTCTTCTCCTCTTCCTCCAGGGCCAGGCTGCTTCGCTGTAGGGGGTCTCAGCAATGTCAGTACTTCTGGAAGGTCTGGTTATGCTGTCAGGATATGGAGTGCTGAGGGGAGAAGGGACAGACCTGCCCAAGCTTCCCTGATGCGAGAGGGACAAGAACACGAGGACCTCTGTCCCTGCCTATAACACAAGGTTTTAAGGAGAAAGGGAACTTTCTCAGCATGGTCATTCTGTGGTCGAGGAGACTTTTATAGCACTGCTCTGACCACTGATGGCAATTTATGTTGTTATTTACAGGCTTGGTTCTTTTTTTTTTTTTTTTTTTTTTTCCTCTNNNTTTTTTTTCCTCTTTCCTTTGTATTTGGAGCCACTTCAGATGGATGTGTGCATAATAGCAGCGAAGTGAGCGCTGCAGGGAAGAGAGCACTCTCCGGCACGCCATGCCCCACCATGAGAAGCTGTTTCGTTTGGCCATGAGCACTTCTCGCCGCAGTACAGCCTCCGCTCTCAGGGATAAATTTGCCTTTGCTCAGACCGAGGGAGCTGGAGAATGGAACACCCCAGATCGCAACCTTGTGCTCATCGCTGCTGTGCTAAGAAAGGGGACTTTCCAGCCGAGGTACTTAAACTAGGGTCTCTCTGTCTTGTTATATCTTGGCTGCTGGCTGCGCGGGTCTAAAAGATCACGAGACCCCAGACCATTTGATCCTGGGGTTCTGGTCATGAACACGTCAACGTAAATAGATCGAAGTCTAGGAAACAGGACTTTTCACAGAAATTTCTTTGCTGCCTGCACTGCCCCTAAGATACCTGGCTTGTCTGTGCTGTTGAGTCCCACGCTTCCAAGGAAATAAAGCCCAGCTTACAATAGTCTGGTTTATACCTTTTGTGAAGGTATAAAAGCATGCTGTTAACAAATTTCTTTCTATCAAATGTATGTATAGACTTCCTGGATGTGGTCCCTCGGCTGGGATAAAAATGAATACGGTCTCTGAGCAAATGCTTACAGCAGCCAAAGGTCTGGCCGTTTCATTACAGGCTTCAAACTAACAATTCTGGGCTTGCAAATACATCAGCAGAGGCGCTGTGCCCGTGTGGGCAAACACTCCCTCCCCCTTAGTTATCACCAGCTTCGGCCAAACGGTTTAAAGAGCACAGTGCTCAAATTGCCCTGAAACGTGGAGAGATCTCCTGATGGCGTCTCCAAACCCCTGTTTTTCCCCATTTTGGGAATCTTTTCAATGCAAACTCTGCCCAGGCTCCCAGGAGAGAATTTTTTGTTCTGACGTGCTGGGACCGTGGTAGCAAGGTCAGCACATGGTGCAGGTCTTGTGTCCATCTCACCTGCCACTGCTTGGGAGGTCCAGTAGGACCTGAACGCAGACAGAGGCTTAACAGATCAAAGACTGCAAGAATGGTCACGACAAATTACTGCGAGGTTTGGTGTTACTCAGTAATGAGACTCCCCACTGTGTTCCCCCCACTTCTGGATGGTAGGAAACCAAGATGCAGGCTAGTTTCTCTTGTTCTAGAAGAGCTTCAGGGTAGCAGGTAATGGAACTCAACTCACTGGGGTCTTGATGCTTTGCAAAGTATTTGAGAGTTAGCCACTACACCAAATGAACCTCTTCCATCCCTCAGCCTTCGCCCAAGGGAAAACCAAGGGATTTTTGTCTGGGAAAAGGCTTTCCTGGGGACCAAGACAGGAAATCCCCACAGGAGAGGTGGGCTGTCACGAGCCTCCGCCATCCTCCACTCTGAACGGTGCTCCTGACAGCATGCCTGTGAAATAGGTGTCTCCTGCATCCATGTGCATGAAAACAGCTCTTCTTATCACCCCACAGAGTAAAGAGTGCGCACTGTGAGTGTTTGTTTCATGGAGGGGTTTCAAAACAAACTTTGGACAGCTGTTAGTCTCTTCTCCTGGTGCACAGCTGGAAGGCATCGCCACGTTGCACTGGTGAAAGGGAGCTCGGTGGCTTTTACTGGCTTTAGAAGATGTTTATCAGCGTAACAAAAGCTGGCAGCTCCTCCACTGCCTGTTACTTGGCGTCAGGACCATCGGTACCTTGTCTGCGATGCTACGATAGGCGAAACAAAGAGATTTGTGTGCATGCTCTGCTTTCCAACGGCAGCTCCCAGAGGCAGGCTGCCTGGCTGCTGTTTCTGTGGATGCTCTCCGGTGCTAGTGCCACCAGGCTGCCCAGTCGAAACACGCTGGCGCGTGCGTGCGGCATCTCTATTGACCAGCCTGAGCCCAGTCGTTTCTATCAGGGGAAGCACCACATCCCCAGCGAGGGGTGTCCCAGTCCTGGCGTGGGCCTGGCCATCAGGAGAAGGGCCATGTTCTCTTCGGCCATGACTTGTTTTTAATCCCAAACCCAGGCAGCAGGGCAGTGCTCGTAATCCCCCGGGGACGTCAGTATTGTGCCGCACTGTGAGGTGACACAGCAAGGCCCAGGCTGCAGTCGGGCTTTTCCCTCTGCTCGAAAAAATTACCAGCTTGGGCCTTTGAGAGCCCATCCTGAGGGATTTGGGTATATAGCTATAGCAGTATTTGTAGTTCTCCTTCCCCACAACAGCATTTGGTGTTATTTGTTGGAATTCGCACCACAAGATAAGAGTGAGACAGAGGATATTTTTACTAAGTAGTGAATGTTCAGTGCTCACTAATCCTAAGAAACCTGCAAGAGAAGGTAGTTTGGGCCCTATGAAAAGTCTGGCAATGTACCTGCTGTGAGTTAGGTATTTGTGAGCCAGGTGAAACGCCCTGGGCCCTGCCTCAGGAGTTTTTACCCTTCCCTTCGGAGCCCTCATGATGTTGCAGATGCAGTCCTTCCTTGGAGGCGGCAACATTGTAAGGAATGAGAGGGAGAAATTCCCACCTCCAGAGGGAATCTTGAAATGTGTTTTTCTTGCAAGACCTATTCGTGCTTGAAATACTCAGAGTCCTCTTTCCCAGCCACCATAACCAGACTGTAAAAAAAGAGCATTGAGTATACGAGTCCGTGCTCTGCGCAGAGTCTTGCTCGCAGGAGAGCTCTGTGACGCACTAGAAAAACTGTTTCTCTCCATCTCCTCCCTCTGAATTGTGTTTCCCTGCGATGCAGGAGAAGCTCTGTATTGAGTTGTCCGCCGCGCGCTGACACATGACGGGCAGGACGGCAGCCGTAGTAGCTTGCTCCAGGGCTTTACAGGGTTCCCTGGAGCAGAAAGGCCGTTAGCCGTGCAGTGACGGTCCAGCGTCCCCTTCCCTTTGTATAACCCTGCAGGCAGCTGCTGTGGCGGGGGCAGGCAGAGCTGAGGGGTGCTTTGGGCAGCAGGGAGGGAGGCCGCGGCTTTCTGCTGCGAACGTGCAAGGAAGAGCAGAGCACGAAGCCAGCGCCGACCGCAGGAGTCTCGCGCTCCTAGTGAGAGGCTTGACAGGTCTGCTGCTCTTGCTGTCGGAAGTCACCGCCGCTCCCAAGCGCTGCACGAAGATCAAGGGCAATTGGCTTTCCAGCGTGTGGCTGTAAATCACATCCCTTCCTCACGCGGGCCTCTAAATCAGGCATCAGCAGAGAACAAGCTCCCAGCTGGTAACCGTATATAAACTAATGAAATATAAATGCCTGGTACAAAAGGCAAACACGGTCCCCAGTCGCCACCACTGAATAAAATGTTTGAATGTGAGTTTCCATCACACCAACAACCTTTCCAGTAGATGCAAGCATTGCAGGCAGAGACTAGTCCTCAGAGCCTGTAATTTGGTTTGCTCCCATCACCACTGGTGCTTTTAAAAGAAAGCACAGCTGCTGCCTTTTTTTTTTTTTTTTTTTTTTNTTCTTTTTTAAACTGTGGCAGCAAGAAAGTTAAATGAATGACTTCTTAAAATCTCTTTTGACAGAGGCCTGCATTCCACGATGAGGAGCGAGAGCCCAGTCTTTCGTTTCTTGTTCTCTAGGCAGATTTCCCAGGAGATCAGGAGATAATTGCAAAAGGATCTCTGGGAAGTCATTAGCGCTTTGTTTGGGAACAGAAAGGTCAGCAAACCATGGAATTAGCCAGGTAACAATATTAACTACTCAGGACCAGATGCTATTTGCACTATCCTAACACTTAGTACTTTTTTTTCTGACAAGGCGTATGAACCTGCTTAACTTCAGGCAACGTATGCTCTCGTACCCACCAAATCGGTGGGATTCCCCAGGGTGTGGAGTGTCTTCGGGATCGGCTGCTTATTCCCTGCCCTGTCCCCCTGAGGCCAAGGAGATTTCTCAAGGCATTAGTGCTACTCCCTAGGAACAAGTGGCAAAATCTGGCCATGGATTTAAAAGATTCACCAAGTGTCTTGTTTTACTATATATACTTTTAACTCTTTGGTTACCTCTCCAGAGGTATTTAATGTAAATTCTACCTTTTATCCAACCTGTTTCTCTTATATACTGGGCCTGCAAATACGTACGCCAGCACTTAAAGGTGAAAAGTCCACCCCAGCGTGATTCTTTGCTGCTTTGAACTGCGGCTGTTGTATACCAGTGCAAAGCGGGCATAAACACTAGCATTTGGATGAAGTAATATTTGAAAACTCACATTCTGCAGGTGAAAAGGACTACAGGAGATGGTGGAAAATTAATGCACTGCTTGAGAAAGCAAGCATTCCGGCTTGGTGATGTTAGCAGGATTGATCTTTCCCAGTTAATACAAAAGAATGTGATGGAACGGGGCACCCTGCTTGTCTTTCAGGGCAAAATGTTGTGGGTCCCAGTTGTGACAAGAACGGTTTGGATAAGGGGGTAGGAAAATTTTTGAGGGTTTGCAGAGCTGGAAGGGATCGCTGGGCGGGATCATAAGGTGTCCTTCTTGGGGAAACTTTCATAACAAGCTGCACATACATCTGCTCACATAGGGGATGAGCTGGGGCATTGCATGGTCCCTCTCAGCTGGCACATTACAGTGATGCTATAAAATTTAAAACAAAGCATTGAGTATCAGGATACACTGGGGCCCACAGAAATGCTGGAGGCAGGGTGATGTCTAATGCAGGTCTTACAAAACAGAAAGGACATCACCCACGGCCATCTCTGTGAGTATCTCCCCAGATGCTGCGCTCTGAAGAAAGCCTGTACTGCATCGGTGTAATTCTCTGCATATCTGCCCAAGCCCTTGCTGGCTTGGTAAAATTTGGGGGCTCTGGTTGCAAACACAGTGTGCACTGGGGCGAAGCCACCAGCAGATGGAGGTCTCACCAGCATCAGGCCAGGATAAACTATTTCCGTGGCATTCAGGCTTCAGACCTAAATAACTGGGTGCAAAATCAAAATATCCCCTGGACGGGCTCCTTTTCACGGTAGCTGGAAAACTAGGACTTGGGGAGGAGTCCAGTGGATTCCTCAGTTTCCAGATGAAACTAGCTGATGTTTAATTGCCATTCAGCATGGTCATCCGACCAAAGCTTGGGGTTAATCTCACTCAGTGGCACCAAGGTCCTGGGAAACAGCAAGGCATTTGGGAGAAACCTGCTGAGAAGACAGTAACGAGCACTGCTAATGAGCAGGGAAGGAATCAAGCATGCACTGCATCAAAGGCACAGCATCTTTCTGCGGGCAAAAAGCACTCCCTCTTCACCTACAAGCCAGATGCAGTTCCAGGCCTTGGTAGTAACAGTTTTCCTCCATGCCGTGTTATTAGATACCTTTTGACCATTATTCTTGGTTAGCCATGTTGCCTTTATAGTCGTAAATAGCTCTAGCCATGGTCTGAACCCCACGATGCGAGGCACCGTGCAGACAGGGAGCAGGGTGGCCCTTCCACGGGGAGTTCACCGCCTGGCGGGGAGGGAGCCGTTGCCATTCTCTAGGAAATACTCCTCTCTTAATTCTCCCAGTTAACCTAGCAAAGCAGCAGA
This sequence comes from Rynchops niger, assembly GCA_013400035.1. Classification (NCBI taxonomy): domain Eukaryota; kingdom Metazoa; phylum Chordata; class Aves; order Charadriiformes; family Laridae; genus Rynchops; species Rynchops niger. The sequence goes on from VXBH01001024.1 coordinate 563,554, forward strand.
TGGAGAGAGCCAGGCTCAGTGCTCGCCCACAGAAAACCGCCACACTCATTTCACGCGTGCCGCTGAGCAGTCGTATTTTCATGTGTGCGTTGTGCCTCAGTTGTTCTCCAGTCACCGGTGGGGCTTGGGGAGGGAGAGAGGGGCTTCTCCAATGCAGATGGAATCTGATGATTCCCTTAGAAATAGTCTTGGGATAATAATTTGGGAGTCTGAGAGCTTGAGCTTAATCCTCTGCCCTTCTACACCTCTGGGGTGACCTCTCTTCCCAGGTAAGCACCAGCCACCCGTCGTTTGCCTTACGGGCTGGGGTTGCTCTTTCTTTTCTGTATGATGGGGATGCAGGGGAAGGGGGATGGTACGAGCCATCAGCACGTGGGTCTGGGGGGGTTTCTCAGACACACAGAAACGGGCAACAGCAAAGCCCTGACTTCCCAGCAGCTGGTGTCGTTACCACCCAACAGCTCATGCCATAATGACCCTCTTCCCCCTTGAAAATGTGTTTGTCCTGCTAAAAAGGGCATTTTAGCATTGGAGCCGATCATATTTGCAGCTGAGTCCAAGTAGGATTCCTATAAAATCTTCACGGCGTGTTTCCCCTTACCTCATCTCGCCCCGCAGATGTGAACAGCACGTTCACCTCGGCCTGCTGGAAGACCAGCCTCGCATAGCTGATGTGATCACAGATGGCCCCGGCCCTGCCCTCAGGTGTGAAATACGGACAGCAGTCAGCAGGACTCAACAGGTCAGTGTCTGAGTTTCAACTGGGGTGTTTTATTGTATTTTCTTTTAAAAGGAATGCCCAACTATGGGTGAGGTTTGGTCACTTGGCAGTTTTTTTAGTTCTTCTGTTGAGCCCAGGGAAGTTGGGCTAAAGAGGTGATTATTTTCCTTAGCTCCTCTAATAGCCTTGGTCCAAATTTTCTGGTGTTTCAGTACTGGGAGATGCAAATCGTGAAAAACTCAGCGACTGTCTGAGTGCCCCTTCCAGCTCCTGAAAAGCTACTGGAAGGGGGCTCCCACTGCACAGGCTGGATGCACCTTCAGCCTCTGAACCTCACTCTGTCCCTTGAGAGGTTCAAGGACAGCAGCACCAGGCTGTAGTGAACACCCAGAAAACCACTCTGGTCTTGTCTAATACTGACAAAACCCTTACGTGTTTATTCCCCTCTGAGGTTGTTGGAAGCCTCTATCAGAAACACTAATCAGGGGAGGTTTTACTTTGTAGTGCATCCCCACCACAAGGGTAATGCCTGTAAGCGGATATCAAAATGTATTCACCCACACCAGTCCCTCCTCTCCACCTGGACTCAGCCAGTCCCGTTGTCCCCAGGGTCTCTCAGCCTGTCTTTGCACGTAAGTCAGATCACAGCTCTTTGGGCACTCGTCAAAGGGGGGAAAATTGCTTGAAGTACTTGCAATGAAGTACAACCTGCATCTGCAGAGCCATTCCCGGCCAGGAGCCATCAGCTCTCTCCTAGCACTGCCTGTCTCACTCCCCGGTGGCAGTGGTTACGGTCCCTCCCCACACATCGGACCGGCACAGGGCTCAGGAGCTGAGGTTATCTTTCCAACGGGTTACCGCAGACACTGCTGTGACCTTGCAAGGAGGTGTAAGTACATTAGGGTCTCAGCTGTGGTGGAATTTCTGTTGCACCTCTCTAGACCATCCAACAGGGACTTTAAAGAGCTGTGTAATCGCATGGTGATAGCTCAGCTTGGCCTGCACAGCACTGCTTGGCTTCTTATTTCATTCCAGCTTCCTTCACTGCAATGAATTAATTCTCCTGGTTTACAGTGCCCTAGATGAGGGCAGAATGAAGCCCAGCATGTGCACACACCCAGGCTTTCTTTGTCATTCTGAGTGGCTCCTCCATGAGCTGTCCTCTTTTTCTTAAAGCTAAATATTTTGGGGATGAAGAGAGAAGCAGTGATTGACTGTTGTCAGTGGAAATCCAGCGCTCAGCCGGACTTTCTAATTTGGCAAGTGGCCTTTGAGTAGATCTTGAGTGTTTTACAGGGGAGGGTCAACAGCATTACTGCTATTTCAAAACTGGGGCAACAGAAGCTCAGAGCTTATTTTGCCTGCAATTACAGAGCCTGGGGGTTAGAGGACGTGGTAAGAGAGCTTTGCGCTCTGGCTTTGCAAAAACATGCAGAGCTTGGTAGAAAATTGTCCTCCTTCTGCAGAACTTTACTACTTGAGTTAAAATTAGTCAGAAACATTATTGCTTTCGGCTAAAGTCTGCAGGGGCCAGGGGGTTAGCCAAAACATAATAAATCAGAAGAGGTATATTTTTAAGGCTGCACAACTTTGTGATGCTTACGAGAAAAACCACCAGGCACCTCCCGCCCCCTGCCAGCACACCAGTAACTCTCTCTTCCCCTGCGAGGAG
>VXBH01001024.1:567115-590982 GCA_013400035.1 Rynchops niger
ATCGCAGCGTTGCTGTTCGGCTGCCGAATTCGTTTTTCATTTTTAAAGGCAAGCTGGTTTGTTTGGTTTTTGTTGTCTTTTTTTTTTTTTTTTTTCTCTGGGTGGCCGTCCCGTTCTGTGAAAGCGGGGCATGAAATTGTGTACGGCTTCGCGCAGTCCCGCTGGGGCTGTTGCTGGGGTTGGGACAGGGAGAGGAGCTGCTCCCTTCCACAAGCGCCTGTTTCACGGTCACTAAAAGTCCTGGGGAATCTGGTTGAATTGCTCAAGGGACTTCTTTAGCGTGTGCTCTTAGAAATATCTGCCACGCTAGGAAACAATTCAGTAATAAGAGAACTAAAATACAAACAGGTTTGTACTGGAGGGGTTATTTATTTCCCTGCCTGCTTTCTGCTCTTTTGGGGAAATTAGCTCCGCTTTCCTAAGAGCCGTTATTGGGTAATTCCTGTAGTTTTAACAATGTACTAATGTTTTCTGATTACAGCAGCAATCCATCAAGGGGGCCTTTAAAGTTATGTCTTAAAATCCAGAAGCCTGATTTCACTGAAACGTTAGTGGAATTTTATCAGTGTAGACGAAATGAAATGTGATTTTCCTTTTATAGGAGCTGCTCCGTCACTTTAATGTGTTTTTTCCTGAAAATAAAAAAAAGAGTCTCAACTTGTTGGCTGAGTAAGATTGAAAAGGAGTTAAGTTTCGGCAAGCATTTGTTCTTTCTAGAAGAGCACATGAAGTTTGTCAAATGAATTCAGAAATCCCAGAAGACCACAATCAGTACTGTATTCCGTAGTAACTTTTTTTTAAAGAAACAATATACGTATCTTATTTTAGTACTGGGACTGTTCAGTAAAAAGTGCAGCCCTGAATGGGGCTGTAATCTCCCGGGCTCCTGACAGGGGGATGATTGCGTTTTACATTGGATTCGCTTTCTAGTATTTGACTGGAAAACGTGGCTCTTTTCAGGACTCTGGTTTTCAAAAGGAGACTTCTGCGTGTCTGAGTCAGCAGAACTTTCTGTGCTTACTTGACTTTAATCCCTTGCATGATCTCAACACAGTTTCACGCAGAGTTCCCGTCAGGTCAGAGCAAACCAGGTGACAGTAATGGCGATGGCATCTCACAAGGGGTTTGGAGGACTTCAGGTCTGGAACGCTCCCTTGAGAGGCACTGGCCAGCTGAGGCTTTGGGAAACGCGGCGCCCTTAATAGGCTGCAAATCTGTTTCCTTCATACTGGGCAAGTGTGATATGTGCAAGGTCCTGTAGATGGTGATAGGTCTGGGGCAGGGATCCCAACCTGGTGGAAACCTGTGGTGTTTGTCACTCGGTGGAAGCCCGTTTGCGAGGCTCGTGAGCACCCTCTGCGGATTTGCCCCTTAAGGTTCACAAGAGAGGTGAATTAAAGTGCTATTCGTGTTCTCTAAAATCTGGTTATTTTCTAGCCTCATAGTTGTCTCCCTGGGTTCCAGCCTTCATTTTTGTGCCATTTCTTTCCCTTATTATTTTTCAGTTTACGGTTTTTCCTTTCCTCTCTAGTGCTGTGAAAAACTCACACTAGCAGAGGAAAGGTCATTACCAAATACAGAAAAGAAGGAAGCTAAAAACTGCCTTCTTTTTTTTTTTTTATCACAAAGAAAAGCAAACTGAGGCCAATTACTTGAATTTTAGAAGTCACAAGTTACAATAATAGGTAAACAATTTGCAGGCAAAAATGCCGTGTTTAAAGTGATGGTGGCCTTGAGGTTATTTGGAGTTCTAGTTGCCTGGTGTCGTTTGGTTTCCATATAATAATGAAGAAAAGCGCTGGGATAAGCAGCAGGGCTGTGAGCTTCCCCCAGGAGCAGTCAGATCCTTTTCTCCGTCTTGAGCAGGATTCAGCAATTCAGCAGGTCGCCTTTCCTGGGCCACCCACAGTCCGTTACATGTAACGTGCTGAATTAATCCTTGCTAACCGCGTAGAGACTGAACCATCCTGTGACCCGGACAAGGCGTCCAGCATGGGAGGAAAGGTGATATAACCAGAAACCTTTAAGTTTGAGAGTGCTGAGGGCTCACTCCTCTCGGGGAGCAGGAATTGATGACTCTGTTTGCATTTCCCACTTTTAGCTCCATCCAGGCAGTCGTGCGCTGGGGTGGTTTGCGCTGAACTCCGTGGCTGTGCTGAAATAAGGCTTTCTTGTTCTGCCCTAGGAACACCCACACGCCAGCGTGTGCTGAAATAACTCTGCTCCTAAATGCCGCCGAGTTGGTTATTTTGGTGCTGGGCTGAGTTGGTTTGTGTTGAAGTCAGTGGCAGAACGCCCCGTTGTACCTCCTTGCAGGCAGAAATGGGCTCGGGTGTGTTTGCCGACCTCACGGGTGCTCAGGAGAGGTGAGAGAAGTCTCAGCGCTCCCCAGGGAGAGCATCCGCCTGTGGGTTTGCGCCTGCATTGACTTCGTATCCCCGATTGCTTCACTTCGGCTTTCCTCGCTGCTGGCTGTACCGGTGGGCGGCCACGGGGGCTGTAGTCCTTGTCCTTGGCCGTGGGGTGCAGCTGCAGCACGTGGAGTGTCCCCTGCTCTCTTCGGGATGGTGATGACCTGTCTGTCCTGTTGGCCTTCAGCTGTCTCACTCCAGACTCGCAGACACGTGGCCAAGGGCAGAATGTCTGCGCGGCAGGAAGGTTTTAAAGTGGTGCTGAGCACGCTGGCAGCTGGAGTTTACTGACTGCCACAGCGCGTAGTTGTGGGGTTTGGCTGGAGCAGTCACCTTTCAGCATCTCCAGGCCCTCCTGCATCCAGACTGGTGATGTGGGCAGGGCAGATGCTCAGCGCCTGGGCAAACCTCACGCCATCTCAGCTTGACGCGTGGAGTGATGTGGTCCATCGGGGGGACTTGGTTGTACTGGTGTCCATCCAGGAGATCCCAGCTGGCCTTAGCATGATTGTCATCCGTCTTCTGAGTTGATCTTCCTCTGCTGCCTCCTCCAGGGGTGGCACGTCGTTACTGGTGGCTACGCTGATTTCTGCACACCGCACATTTTATGTACAGAGAAGGTGGGAATGAGCAGTGGGGCTCTTGGACTGTTGTTGGATCTATGGTCGTATTGTGTCTAGGCTGGCCCAGCGGTAAATGCTGGAGGCTGCTGATCCTTGTCTACATCAGAGCTTTGGTCACTGCTGTTCTCGGGGGAACCACACTGATTTTAGCACCGGTGGGGGAGCTGTGGGTGACCGTGCTGGTACCGATGCGGGGCAGAGAGAAGGGAGAAGAACATCTGAAGGAGTCAGAGGGAGGTGAGTGGCAGGTGGCAAGGCCCTGCGTTCATCTGCGTCTGCGGTTTCTGCAGACCTTAATTAAAAGCGCTGTGGGGCCACCCCGATGGTAGGTCTTTTGGTGAAACCGTGAGTAGGCAAATTGTACTGACATCCAGGGAGCTGGCAGTTTTCAGGCCGTGAGTGAGGGGCCAGAGGGATGTGTGCATGAACCTGCAGTCTCCCAAGCAGTTAATAACCAGCTCCTCCATCCCAAAAGAACGTATTTCCTAATGAGAGGCAACTGGGTGCTATATGAAGCATTTTACGTAACCTTCCCCTTCTTGAGGCTTCCGTTTCTGACCAGTGTTATTTGAGGGAAAAGTCCCCTTGCAGTCCAGGGGACAGTCCCAGAAGTGTTTGGAGGAAGAGGCACCTTTGGGAGCCTGAGGCAATTCAGTCTGATCCCAAGAGACCCTTGCGTAAGAGCGGGGCTGTTCCATTCTTGCCCCATCCTTCCTGTGTCCAGTCCAGTGACTTGTGCGTACTGGAGGTGACTGGGGGGGACAAAAGCTGAGGCAGCCTGCGGGACAGGGAGTGCTCTGTGCTCTGCTTCCTCTTCTTTCTAGTTTGTTCCAGTGCTGAATCACCTTCTCCAGTAAGAAAGAAGGAAAAACCCTCAATCTCAAAATGCTGCTTTATTTCTGCCCCGCTTCTGTCTGACTGCAGCATCCGGCTGTTGCTTCTTACGTCTTTGTAGCAGCGCTTGCTGAGCGTTGGCTCCTGCACTCCCCGTGATCACTCACGACCTGCAATCGGCATGAGTTGTTGGACTTCCACAGGGCTTTGTGGGTCAGACATATTCAGCTTTCGATCTGACTCTTTCACGACGAGAGATACCAGCACCAGGATCGTAGTAGTGCCAAGGCTGCGATACCGCTCCAGAAAGGTTTGCCAGCAGGGAAGCACCAAAGGTCCCTCTCTCCGTCCTCATCTGCTCCTGCATCAACCAGTTGGTTCTTGTCTGGTCACTGACAGAGCAAAGCCTCCTCCAGCTACTCCCGCAGTGGAGGTACCACTTCACCAGCCTGAGAGAGGGGTGGGGGTGTTCCATGGAGGTGGGCAGCAACGCCAGAGGCCGCACCACCGCTATGTAGCACGTATCACAGGCAGGAAACTGAACTTCATCGTTCAGCAGCCCTCTGATGTGCCAAGGTGGATACGGAAGATACCCACTGCCACCACTCTCTGCCAGCTTTGGGGTGGTTTCTGGTTCCCAGCCCAGCATCCCTCAGCACCAGCAGGTCCCGGAGAAGCTCTTGCTACTGATCTTTGCAAATCTGGCTTTTCAGGTTTTCTGAGCTATGAACCCAAAGTCGGTGGTTACCCTTGTGAACTGTCAGGCATCTCTGACCTTGTGCTTAAAGATTTGTTCTTTTGGGGGGGGGGGGGGNTTATAGACTTTATACGTGATTTGACTGAGGTCCCACAGAGCACTAGTCCCTAGACCTACAAATGCACCTAGACGTAGCCTGAACAGGGCGACGCACGCACCTAGATATTAGCAGACCTTTACAAACCAGGGATTATTTTTTTTCAGAACAGGAAAGAGCCTATTTTAGACCTCAGTTCCTCCCTATTGTTTGAAGGTATTTTCAGGCTGAAATTCAGGCCTTGGGAGGGGAGCGCGGTTCGGCCGGCGGAGGCTTTAAGAGGCTGGGTCGCGTTGGCAGCTGGCTGACACATGTCCTCAGCCTTCCAGATAACGAGGGCTACGCTGCCTTCACCTTGGCTAATGCTGCAGGCGCGGGCAGGGATGAATGCGAAATTTAAGACGCCCCCCGAGATCGTGTTGGTTTTTCGGTTTTGTTTTGCTTGCTTTTGTCGTGGGGCAGTTTTGTCTGGCTCGGATTCCCGGTCTCAGGGGCTGTGAAGCCCAGGATGCAGCCGCTGCCCTTCGAGGAGCCAGCCCACAAAGGCAGTGCTCGAAGTACGGCAACGTTTGTCAGCCGAGGCATTGGGCAACGCGGGCCGGAAAGCCCTCAGATCTGCCATGTTTGAAGAAGACGTGAAATGCTGTAGCCGTGACCTGTCGTGGTAGAAAAATCTGCCCGGTCCGTTGCTGAGAGCAGGACAGTAATGAAGCCCATCTGCTCCCGAGAGCCAGGCTTTTCATGAGGAATGCTTTTTCTAGTCCTTCTTGGCTTTCTACAGTTTCCTGAGGATCTCTGATACGTGCGAGGGGTTTGGGAGGGGGAAGGAGGGGGTTTAGGCTTAGCACGCCGCGAGTTAACTCTGTGCCTGCAGGAGAGATTCGCATCTCGGTGGCCCCGCGTCCCGCTGCCATCCCATCCCGGCTGTTTCTCACCGGCAGCACGTTGCACCTGCACTTTCTGCTCTGTCCCCGCTCCCAAAACCCCATCACTCCTATTTATCATGCAAAAAGAACTCCACAAAAACATCTCCTGGGAGCAGCAGGACCTTTGCCCGTGTTGGTGCAGGAAGGACTTTGTGGTGATCATCAGTCAGGTCTGAGGCTGGAGGCGAGTGCTCACGCGGTGGCCAGGGCACTCCTGGGGGTGCTGGGGTTTTATGATGTGCTGGATTTTCTTTCTTGGTCCTTGCTTCCTGCAAGCATCTGAATGGAGAGCGTGACAAACCCTCCATCTTAATCCCAGTGCAAACACAGCTGTCTTTCCCAGGACCCTCTATCAGAAGCCAGGAAACTACAAAGGCATTAGGTGCTGAACTCCCGTTACTCCCACTCGGAGCTGAGTACCCAAAGAAGAGCTTAACTCCCCAAATACCGCTGTGGGGCCAAGGGGGGGAATGTTTCACATTAAGCCTTTGAGACACAGCTGGGCAAATGCCCCAAACTTCCCTTGTTAAGAGGCAGTTAAAGACCACTAGTGATCTGAGAGGGAGGGAGCATCTCGCAGAGTAGCTCCGGTGGCCTGGGGTGAACGTCGCCATGCCTAGGTCCTGCCTTCGCTGCGCGGCTTGAGCCGACGCTGACAACAGGGACAAATGGAGCTTCCCTAAGAGCTGGGGGTACTTTTTCCCCCTCAGTAAATACATTCATGGGTGGAGGGGAGTGACTGGTGTGAGTGGAGAGTTGAACCCCATATTCCCAGCCTCTGCTGCCCAGTTCAGACCTGTCTCCTCTCTCCCCGTACATGGACCTGCTCCTGTGGAGCTTGCACTGCTGTAAACGGGGTCACCCTGCCTCTGTCTCCCGTCTCGATCTGCAGCTTTGGGACAGGTCTATGGGCAACTACAAGCCCTCTGCGATTTCGCCACCGTTTCACATGGATCTTGTTTCTCTTCTTCAAACCCAGCTGCCTCCTTGGCAGTAAAATCCTTCCGGCAGGGTGGGATGGGGGGAGGTAATTGCTGAATGCACCCTGCGCACGCTGCTGCCCTGTGCAGGTGTCCTCCTTTCCTGATGCTCATCTTCAGATGCCGGGATCGTTGCTTCATTGCTGGGTGTCCAGGTTTATTCTGTCCAACCTGATTTTCACTCTGCTGCAGGTTTGCAGTAATTCCAGTAAATTATCCAATAAAATCAGTTGACATCTCCTCTGCAGCCTGAGCTCGCTCTGTTCTCCCTTTCCCGCTGCCACTGGGAAGCCAAAGTCTCAGTCTAAGGCGAAGGTGAGAAGAAAGAGTAACTGTGTGTCCCCAGGAGCTGGGTGGCCACTGCTCGGGTAGATGAACCCCTCTTTCTGCAGGTTCTTCACAGGAGATCACCCAGTGTAGGAGGTAGCACTGGGACATGTAGTTTGGCTTTGTTTGTCTGATGATTTTAATGAGCAGGGGAGCAAAGCCGATTCTACGTTTATTGTGTTGGAAGGAAGGAGATCGTGGTGCTCGCAGCGTGCTGAACGCAGCGTGCATGAGAACAGGGAAGGGAAGGGGAGCCAAAGGACACGGGGTGAGAAGTGGCTTTGTGTGGCTCGCGTCCTACGCAGGAGTGATGCCCAACGTTCCCCGGTGCCAACTGCACTGCAAGCCTCCTGCTGTCAGGAGACGTGGGCAGCAAATGGGGGCTGCAGCAGCACCAGCCAGGCACTGGGATGTCTACAGACTTTGCGGGAGGCAGCATGGTTTCGGCGACCTACCAGTGTCTGTTCCTCTCTGCATGGAGCTGAGCAAGCCAAGGAAACCTAGTAGCCAGATGAACCTGCAGCAGCTGGTATCCTCACCTGTCACCCCAACATTTAACAGCCCCCACATCCCTGCTCCCCCCTTGCTGGGCTGAATCGGGCAGAGTACAGGAGTAGCCTGAAGAGTGCCTTCAGTCTGAGCCCCACAGACAGGACAGCGATTGCAAAAAGCAAACACACCACACTGCCCCGTGCACACATGCAGTTGGCAGATATGTCTCAGCGTCAGCCCCGGGCATCGCTGCGACTTGCCCTGGGCAGCTGCCTCTAAAAAATAGCCTTTCGGTATGAGGAGTTGGTGAGCGGCTGTGCGAGAGCACTGCGTGGGATCTGGAGCCATCGGAGATTCAGCTTGAACCTGGTGCTGTCCTGCTGACCCACCCAGCCTGGCAAGACCCATGGATGTGGGGACAGGCTTAGAGAGTTGGGGTTGTTCAGCCCGGAGAAGAGAAGACTCCGGGGGGACCTTAGAGCCCCTTCCAGTACCTAAAGGGGGCCTACAGGAAGGATGGGGAGGGGCTCTTTATCAGGGAGTGTAGTGATAGGACAAGGGGTAACGGTTTTAAACTGGAAGAGGGGAGATTTAGATTAGATATTAGGAAGAAATTTTTCACTCTGAAGGTGGTGAGCCCCTGGCCCAGGGTGCCCAGAGAAGCTGTGGCTGCCCCATCCCTGGAGGGGTTCAAGGCCAGGTTGGACAGGGCTTGGAGCAACCTGGGCTGGTGGGAGGTGTCCCTGCCCAGGGCAGGGGGTTGGAACTGGATGATCTTTAAGGTCCCTTCCGACCTAAACCATTCTGTGATTCTATGATCTTTATGGTGGCTTGCTGGTGGGCAGGTTAGTCTGGGGGAAGCTGAGCTCTCCCCCAATGTTTCTTTTGAATGCTACTGAGCAGGTTTCATTTTTCCCAGGCCCTTTGCAGCCACCCTTACTGGGGTAGCTGGGCTGAATAAGCTTCTGAAGATCTCTGCCTTGTAACCCTTCCAACTCCCACCTTTTGAAAGCTCAGAGGCAAAGATCTGCAGAAGCCTAAATTTTGTTTCTAGATAGACCAGAACTTCCTTGCTTTGGAGAAGGAATTAAAAATCTGTTCAATTTGTGCAAATCCATTCCCTTTACCTTGCTGGGATGGTGCTGAGCAGGTTTACCTTTAGGGTATGGAGGTGCCCAGCCTTGAGCCAGCCAGTGGGGAATTCCTGCAACCTGGCAGAGGAGCGGGCTGGCTGGCCCGGCTGCTCCTGTTTTCCCCATAGTGCCCTGAACTTTTAATATTTGGATGAGCTTTCATTAGATAAAACAGTTGTAAATTTATGGGCAGGCAGATTGATGGGAATTTGGCTGGGAAGGAGCTGGTCTTTCCAAGGAGAAGAAAGCAGTTTTTCTCCCCGCTGGTTAGCACTGCAGCAGCTCTGTCACCCCTGGGTTCGGCACCTACATCCGCAGCCGAAGTGGCTCGTCACCATCTACCCATGCAGGAAAGCCTGGCCGCATAACCCACATCCTTTGGCAGCTCTGTGCTGAGAAGAAAATTGTTATTTGGTGTTAAAAATGGTCGAGGGGCTGGTTTTGAGGGTGCAAGCGCATGTGGATTCAGTGTCTGCCTACTTTTGCTGACCGGGCTGCCCATGCCGCCCCGCACCGTCCCCGTGCAGCAGCAAGAGCTTCCTCCTCCGACAGCGGGGCTCTCCAAGCGCCAGCCGTTCCCAGGCCCGTGGGCAGCCCAACCTGGCTCCTTCGAGCCCTGTTTGCCTCCCTCTCTGTTCACGTGCCCTGCTTTTCCCCCTCCGGCATTGATCGTGATCACCTCGGATGCACTGAGGCGATGAAAGACAAACGCATTCAGCGTTCCCAGCGGCGCTGCTCTGCCCCGCGGCCGTCACCGCGCCCTCGTGGCGGTGTGTCACGTTGTGAAGCTTGTTTCCGCAGCTGGGAGATGCTGCAAACCACACTGCCCCGGACCCGACTCTGGTGTCGCGCTCGCGTGAGTCTGCTCCGTGGCCATGTGAACGAACCGTGGCTGAGCACCGGCGCCGAGACCCGCTGTCCTGAAGAAGCCCCTGATGCTGGTGAGACCCAGCTTTTTCATGACGGGACTTAATTTTCGTAGACTCCCTCAGAGCATTATCCAGCTGGACTTGAAGCTGCTTTCTCCCCCAAAAGTCTCTTCTGCAGGTGGCACTTGTCTCTGCAGTGGCTCGAGTGCAGATCAGCAAGCCTCTAGCTGCACGTGGCAGATGGGCAGGTGCCGGCAACTCTACCCATGGTATGTGTGCATGGAGATTTGCTGTTGAATGTTTTGGACTGTCACAGCAGTGCACAGGGCATGTCATGGCCCGTGGGTCCCTTCCCATCATCTTGTCACCTGTGGTATGGAGGGACGCTGAGGCCACGAGCCCTGGGCTCTTGTCATAGTGGTGCTAACAGCTTATTCTTCTCTTTGTAAGTGCCACTTGATTTGTAGCCCTCCATCTCTTGGCTGCTCTCCCAGCCCTTCCGGGAAGGGAGCAGCGGCAGCAGATTTGAGCCATTCCTTGGAACGATCTCTCCGGGAGCGCTGCTCTCCCTGTGGATTTGCAACCTCACCGCTAACCTGAAACCTGACCCAAGCCCGCTCTCTGGCCAGGTGTTGCTTCACTGCTCTGTGCTGTGAATTACTGACCTTGCAGGAAGATGGGTAATGTTGACGGTGAGGTTCAAAGGTGATGTTTGTTTGGGGCCGCCGGGTGTGGGTGTCTCTGGGGCTGGCTTACCTCTTCCAGAGGACTTTCTTCAAGGCAGGGAGCTGGGAAATTAGCAGAAACTAATTGGAGGTCAGAAGCTCCTCAGCAATTCCCCATCTCCATTCTCATCCCGGTGCCCTGCAAGCACGCGGCTCTGCTCGGTCATGTTTCTCCATGGCACAGGGAGGCGGCAAGTTCAGTCCTGCAGACATCTGCAGAGCCGGGCCTTTCCTTTTGGCAAGGGCGCAGGAGTAGCATATTCACAGCTGGGTCTTTTCCAAGTTTACTCCTGGCAGTATCGGAGAGATTGATTTCCCTGTAGCTTAATGGGAGCAGCAGACACAGGCACTGTGAGACTGAAACAAGACGGGTGACGCTGGTGGAGTTTTGCTTCAGTTGCCCATGAACGGCCGCTGCTGGGCGGGTGTAGGTGCAAGACTTCTGGTTCCCTTCTTCCTGAGGTCTCCATTAGACCTTGCTCGTGTCCTGTGAGAGACGTCTTCAGAGCACCTGGTGCTAACAGCCGTTCCCAGGGATTAACCAGCAACAGAGAGATAGATCCAACACTCAGACAAGTTCACACTCGTGCTGCTGGATCTGTCGCGTCTCAGTGCTGCAGTGACACTGGAGGTGTTTGTGTCCCCTCTTAAACTTGCTGGCTGGGGAGACAGGGCTCTTTGGTGGCCTCAGGCAACACCCACTACTAGATACAGCAGAAGTAGGCACAAGGAGCTATGTGGTGAGAAGCTACGCGCTGGAGATGGTTCTCCCTAGCCTCCAGCAGCTGTAATTAGCTCCTGTCCCCCTTTGCAAACTCATGCCTCTCTTCAACACGCCGTAAAGCCTCTTGCTCTGTACCTTGTGGCAGTGAGTCTCACAGGTGAACGACCTGCTGTCACGTAGAAAGGCAGGACACAGGCCCTCAGCTGTCCCTGCCGAGAGCAGAGGGGCAAGAGCCGAGAAACAAAGCCGGGGAGGGAGCGGCTGCGTGCAAGGTGGTGCCTTGGGAAGGGTTTGCTGAGTGTGCATTTTTTTTCCCCAAGATCTGCTTGCTGGGGCTTTCATCAATTCCAGATGCGCGGAGCTGACAAGATGGCTTGAAACGTATTCAAGCAGGCAAGTCGTTGAGCCATACGACGTGAGAGAGCCTTCGTTTTCTCTTGTCCGTGGGCAGGTAGCCTGTGTGCAGAGGGCACGAGCAGCATCTGCCTGAGCCAGACCCAACTGCAGGCGGGTTTTGAGCAAGTCCAGTCTCGTCTCCCAGATCTCGGCCTGCCGTGGCCTCGGCAGCGGAGCAGAAGGCAGCGGGCTGGTGCAGATGGGCTCTTGGCTTGGCGGGTCCGGGCGGCTGTCTGAGCCCAAGAGCTTTCTGCAGCTGCGGGTTGCCTGAGCCTGCGCCGGCCGTGGGAGCCTGCAGGGGTACGGACACCGCCGCGGGGTGGGGGTGTGCAGGGGGGAGCAGGGCCTCTGGGGCAGCCTTGCCAGCCGAAAATCAGCTCCTGTGCATCCCGGCAGGGATCTCTGCCTTGGCACTGCCAGCGCAAGCCCTTCTGCGGCAATTCCTGTCGAGCAGCAGACTGGAAAGGAGGAGTTTATTGACAAGGAATGGAAATGCTGGCAGTTCAGGCTTGTATTATATACGCAAGCAGCCAGCCGGGGCCAGGAGACGGACAGGCATAATGGGGAAGAGAAATTGCTCTTGGAAAGCTTCTAGCTTGGCTTGCAGGAGAAATTAACCATTTGAAAACAGAAGGTTGCGCGGTGCTCATGCACAGATATTTTGTTTGCTCACAGAGGCCGTATTCCTGCTGGATACAGTTAATTTTCCGTTCCCTATAAAGATCTCAATCGCATTCCTTGTGACAGCAGAGAGCTAAGCACGTTGCCCCAGTGAAATACATCCCACCACCTCAAATGCCTGTGATCCTTCTATTAAACCTTCCTGACATCTGCCTGAGGCTGACACCGGTGACCAGAGCCTCCCGCCACTGCGGGCACGTGTGGGTTTAGGAGGAATGGGACAGAGTGTCCAGCTGCCATTGGCTCTGGTCTTGCTCTGATCCCCAGAGACGATGCTGTGGCATTTGGCAGGTTGCTTGAAGCAGCTGTGTTCTTTCTTTCCCTCTCTGCATGATTTATTGTGAGCTAATCCTATAGCTGTCACCCTTTTCCATCACTTGATTAGAGTTTCTCTGGCTGATCCTTGACTCAAGTTGACTAAATTGGAATAACAAAGCCTTCCTTTAAAAACAAAGCCTGAGCCCTCCAGGTCTCTGGGGAGGAGGGAGCCACACAGGCAAGGGGCAGCTGGGACAACCCCTCTGCCTGGCTATGGCTGCTGACACTCTGATGGTCCAAGAGGTGCCATCGGTGAAAAATGAAGAAAAATTACCTTCAGAAACATAAAGGCAAAGTAAGTTGTGCAAGGAAGCGGGAGTCAAGAGAGGAAAGAGCTTTCATGAGGCTTTATAGAAAACAAGGAGCTTCCATGTGTAATTTCAGTATCTTCTTCCTAATGGCAATGGCAATAACCTCTTCCTAAGTAAACCTCCCAGGATCTTGAGTATCAAGAGTAATGCTCAAGTGGTTTTAAATTACGTCCAGGAAAGAGATTTCTGAATCACAGTCACTTCTGGAACCAGTGAGTGCCGGCCCCTGCGCTGGCGTGGGTACAGCCAGCGCTCCTTCACCAGGAGTCATCTGGCTGAAGCATGGACTGTCCAGGGACTTCAGGTTTCGGGAGTCTCTTCCAGGCAGTTGTTAAAGGCTGAGCAGTCTCCTGTTAGGTGGTGGTGCTGGGGGAAACACGGCAAAAACTAAAGTTAGAAAGGTAATTATTTTCCTGCCCAGCGTGTGTGACAGGCAGTAGAAATGTGCAGCAGTGCAGGATGTTCAGACCCAATCTCACGGCAGGAGTTTAACGTTCTTTTTTGGAGCAGCTTAAAAAAAAATCCATACATCTGAGGACGCCCCCTCAAATCTCCCAGCCGCCTCCGTGGCTGCTGTCTGAGCCGTTGTGCACAGCACATGCGAGACGGAGTTGGCTGCAGAGGCAGGAACGCTAAATCATCTCTCAGCTCCGGCGTTAGCTGCGGAGTGCTGAGTTTGCACTGCAAACGGGGAGCTCTGTGGGCTGGCTTTGTCATCCAGGCACGAGAAAGCGAAACGCACACACGGGGCCGTTGTCCCTTTCTGACACGCCAGTGCTCCGGCAGCCCGCTGGGACGGGCCCCTCCGAAGGGCGCTGGTGGGGGGGGCAGCTGCAAGGGGTCCAGCAAGACCCTGGGAGCACTTGCACGCTCGGGACGGTGAGAAGTCACCACCAGTTCCTGTTAAAGCACTAAGAGGATTAACAGAAACGGACAGTGGGGATTACGTTGTCAGCAGTGCTTGCCAGGTCTCTTTGGAGCGCTTTTCAGCGGAGACCCCTCTTTCTTTAGTGGTTTGGAGAAAAATCCAAAATAGCTCTGAACGTTNAAAGGGAGACCCTGAGGAGTGGGAACTGCCCCTTGGAGAGAGGTATTTGCTGGATCCTCTCAGTGGAGGACGGGGGGTGGTGATGTGAAATAGGTCTTATTGTCCCATTTCTGTGCCAGCGCTCTGCGTCACCTGTCAGAAAGCCCTGTTCAGGTGTGATTCTTGGTAAGGCTGTTGGTCGGGACATGTTTGAGCTAGAAGAGAAGGTACTGAGAAGTCGGTGGCAAGGGGGACAGTCAGGAGGAGACCGCGGTTGGGAAGGGGGTCAGGTCAGCTGCAAGGCTGCTGCCTCTGTCTCGCCAGCCCTTCAGGAGGCATCTGCCGTTGTTCCTTGGCACAGTGGCACTGCTGTCCCTACAAAGGTTGCCACAGCATTTGGGAGGCTGGGCTCAGGCATTTTCCTGTGGAAGTCAATGTGTCTGTGTTGAGCTGGGTCCGGGTGGAGAAACCTGGAGTCTGGTGGCACTTTGCGCTGGTGGCACTTTGCGCTGGAGGCTGAGTGAATGCCCCTTATCTGCTGTCTGCAGTTTTGTTGCATCCAGCGTAAGTCAGCAAGCATGGAAATGTTTATGGGTAGGTAACAGTCATGAAGAAGGGGCACTGCAACCCCGCACCGAGGAAGCAGGGAGCATCCATCCGCCTCTCGCCAGCAGGCTGGAAACCGCGTGAGTGCATGTAACACACGTAGGGCTCCTGGGCCGTCCTTTTGCCTGTCTGCCCTTGTTATTTCTGTGCGCCAGGGCCCCGTGCTGGGAGTAGTTTGCACTTTGTGGCTGGTGTGAGTGCCCCAGTATCAGACAGACGAGTGATGCAGCTCTGCTGCCGCTCCGTCCCCCGATGCCACGTGCCACTCCTGTCCCGCGCGCCCTAGGCACGGGGTCCCAGACAGCTGACAGCTGCATACAGACATCAGGGATCTCACGCACAGGTGGAGGCAGGTGTGCTTGGACTTTTGGTCCCACTTCAGTTCCCCGAAACCATGCGTTTCCACCCCCAGACTTTCAGCACAACCACCACTGCTTCTGGCAGGCACGTCCGTTCCCTGTCTGGCTGGAAGGAGCGCAGGACGTGTACTCAGCCCTCTGCGTGGCTCTTCCCATCCATCACTTTCCACAGAGAACAGCTTAGGACCTTCGTCCACACCCTGAATTAACATTTCCTGAAGGCATCACACCCCTCGTCCCTCTCTTGCCCATGGACCGCTGCCTTCCAGCCAGCAGAGCACATACCCAGAAGAGTGAGCGATTTTTCCTGTTAAAGGCAGTGCGGTCTGCCGAATTATCCCATGTAAAATAGTGACTCATTGTCCCCTCTTAGACTGTGTTTCTTGGCTAGAGGGAGACTGTCATTAATGCCAGGGAGCCTGGCTGCCATCACCATCCAGTTGTGCCACACAGCCCTGGGACTCTGGAGGAGCTGCAAGGTGGCAATTGCTGCAAACAAGGGTATTATTTTTAGGGGGTGACACCTCTTTTCATCTGCTTCCCAGAGGAACTCATCTTGGGCACTGGGGAGAGCCCATGCACACCTTGTAACAGCGCGGTCAGGGGATCCCCAATACCTTCAGATCTCTGTGTGTGTAGAAACTGTGTGGTTTGAGGATAGAAATGCTGCAGAAGGGTTTGTCCCAGGGGACGGTAGCTGTGGACTGTGCGCATTTGGTGGAAGGATGTTGGAAAACGCTCCGTTCCCTCTTGTCTAGGAGGTTTGTACAGCCGGGCCTCCTCAGAATGGGAGGTGTCACCTCAGAGGTCGCTGCCTGTGGTACCTCTTCTGAGGAACGTGGCTGGGAAAGAGGCACTGGGGAACGCTTCATCAGCAGAGACGTGGTCTTTGAATGGGTGCTGGGGATGGGGGGTGCCCCATCACCCCTCAAGAGCCATCTGTGGCTGCATGGAGTCTGCCTTAAGTAGCTTCCCAGAAAGCCAAAAGAGTCATTTGGGGAAAAGAGGGAGATTTCCAGGGGAGGAGGGTCTGTGTGATAGGGGCTGGTAGGACCCTTTCATCGGCTCCATGGGGTGGGACGTGTTTTAGCCAGGTACAGAGAAGAGGAAGAGGCTGGACCATTGTGCAGCCTTCATCCCTCCTTTGCATCCCTCCCTCATCTTGCCCTGAAATGGTACTTTATCATGGCAGCTAAAACAGCGCTTCTGGGTGACCCTGGTGCCACAAAACCACCTTCTCCCACATGGAAATGTGTGTGGGTTCCTCCATCCAAGCTGATGGGAGAGATTTGTCTTTCGCTGCTGCAGGTCGTGGTGGCTGTTGTACGTGGGCTATTCTCGGTGTAAACCTCCTCATGTGCACGTCCTGTCTTGCCCTGCTCAGATTTGCCTCCGAGCTGCTTTTATTTGTGGTTTTTAGCTTAGCGTTGTGGGTGACCTCCTCACAACGCATCTCTGTTTTATCCCTCTGCAGTTTCTAAGTGCTGGCAGGTGAGGAGAGTTATGGGGGTGTGTGGGGGTGTGTGTGCGTGTTAATTATTTGGTTTGGCTGTTTAAAAGGGCTAGGGGGGGGGAATGGTACAAAATGTGTAGCGGTGGGAAAAGAAGCCTGAGCTCAGCTTTCAGGCATCCCCGTGCTGCTGGGACTCGGTTCTGTCTGGTCCAGCCAAGTCCAAGTCACTCGGTTGGTTTAACTTCTGCTGAATGAATCAGCTTTAAGTCAGGACCACATGAGCCGCCGACTGGAGCGTTCTCCCTTCCCGCGGGGAGCAGTCCCGGCAGGCTGGGCTGCTGGTACCAGGGTGTCTCTAGGCACGATCCTGTGCTTGGCTGATTCAGCAGGACTTCCAAACAAGGGGGTGTTGCACCACCTGAGCCAAAACTTCCAATGGTCTCTTTGTTGCTCAGCCCCAAAGTGTTTTCCAGCCCACCGTGTCGTGTGGGTGCTCTCGAACCTTGTACAAACTTGTAGCAGCAGTCTTGTAATGGTAAAAGAAATTAAATGCTTCATTAAGCCCACTGATGGACAAGCAGATGAGCTTCAGACTCATGTGTGTTTGACTCCCCATCCCTGTGAGAACAGACGTATTTTGCTTGTCTGTGCTCCTGGGGGGATGTGACACCAGTGACAGCCTGCCATCTGCTGCGATGCTCCTTGTGAGAGATGGCGCCTGGCTGGAGATGGGGCTTTGCCATGGGGGATAACAAGGCTGACAACATCCAGGTGGTGGCTGTGCTTGAAAATGGAGTTGTATGGCCCAAGCCCAAGGTACCTGGAGGCGATTTCTGAGCCTGAGAGTTAGGGTGCAGTGCTGGTGAGAGAAGATACTTATCCAGGGGTTGAGCTTCCAGGTCCCATGCCAGTGCCTCAGGGTTGTGGCTCAGCTGGTGACATGGAGGGATGCTATTAAATCACACAGTGGTTTTGCAGGGGACAGGGATGTGCCTTCCTGCTGACCTGCTCAAGGAAGCAGGATCACAACAGTGACTCTAACGCTGCCCTTCTGACACGCTACGTTAGCTTGGCTGGGCTCTCTGGGAAGGACTTGCTCCAGGACCCTTGCAGGGGTACAACCAGCTACAGCCCTTGGGCTCTCCTTGGATTTGTACACAGTCGTCCTCCCGTTGCCCGTCACTCCAGGCAGAGGTGTGTGGGATCGGGGCAGACCCATGGGCACCCTGTGCAGTTCTTTCATCCGTCCCTAGCTAGTCAGCTCATCCTGCCCCTTGGCTCTGCTATGTCTGAAAATGCTCTGGAGCAAACAAGGGGAAGGTCCTGCTGCTCCCCGGGATGCTCCGGGTTGTTGCTCTGCTGCAGGCAATGGGAGAGGAGCTGGCAGGGGTAGGTCTGATGGAGAATGGAGGATTATTCCCTTCCCCTAAAACGCGAGCCGAGACAGACGTCTCCAGCAGATTCTACGCCGCCTCTAACTCCGCAGAGAGAAATGCGGAGCCAGCCAGCCTTTACCGAGGCTTGGCCCGCAGAGCAGAGGGCCGGCTGTCAGGAATAGCCTGGGTTATAGATTACTGGCTTGTTTGTCAGCAAGGGGAATATCAGAGGCAGACGGCAGTGGGTCTGCCTGTGACCACGCTGCACGGGGCGGCCTTAGGGGGCAGCCTGTCGCCCATGTCCACATAACCTCCTCCACAGGAGTTACTCGCTGCTCACCTGTTGATGGGAACGAACGGTCACCTGTGTCCGTTCTGAGCCTCTGCAAGAGGACGTTGTCATGAGGCAGAACAGGCTGAACAAGCCATAACTGGGGAGAAAAACACCGTGCAAAGAGAAGCAAAGATGGGAAGAACAAAGGGGGCATTTCCCAAGCGACGGAGGATGTTGGTCTGGAACAAGAAACGTGTGTTTGTATTGTAAATATCAGAGTGGATGCCAGCGCCCCTCCTCACTCCTCCTTGCTCACCGCTCGCTGGCACAGCCCCAGGCTGAACGAAAGAGGTCAAATGCAGCGCTCGCTCCAAAGGGATCTGCTAGCCGCCACGTGGAAGCTGTGCAAGGTGGCGGGGCTATCGCAGGTCAGTATTTGAGCTCTCCCCTTCTCTGTAATGCAGCTGCTTGGGGAGCAGTGCCGTGCATGACAGAGGCCTGGGGAAAAGATCAGAAAAGTTCTCTTTTGGTTATTCTCCATAGGGCTGGTTACTTTTTGCCATTGCCTGTGCCTGTCTGAATATTGCTGTTCGCCTTGAAATGCTCCGTCTCCCCAAAATGCGTAGTCTCCTATGTGCTGTGCTGCCGGAATGGGGCACGGATGCTGCCTGCTACCTCCGAGTGTGCCCAGGGGGCACAATCTCCTACTGTGGGGGTGTAAACCAAGTGCAGAGATACCTATCAGCTGTCTGGGGGACAAACCTCAGCTCTGGAGATGTAGGAAAAAACTTGGTTTGCTACCTGAAAGAGCTTCTCCCAAATCCTCCCAGCCCCGGTGGCTCCTGCAGGCCCTCGGCACAGGTCCAGAGGCTGCCAGGCAGGTCTGAGATGCCTCGGGCATCCCCTGGTTCTCTCGCCAACTCCTTGCGTGCCCAGAAAGGCAGCGGTTGGGGCTGCACTGCAGAACAAGCACTTGCTTGAGGTCTTTGTACACAGTCGTCGTGTTATCGTTTCACTTTGGGGGGCAGAAAGAGGCCTGTCATGTCCTGCAGATTCAGGGATCAATGTTCTTAGCTGTGACTGATGCTCTTGGCTCTCCCCGAGCGGGAGGTACAGCTCCCGTGGTGGCATTGCCACTCTCCTGTGCAACCTCAGCCAGGTCTCCAGCGTTTGCCGTCCATCACATTACCCACACTAGTCCTGTAACATAGCGGTGTGACAGGGTCATAGAATCATAGAATGGTTCAGGTTAGAAAGGACCTTAAAGATCATCCAGTGCCACCCCCCGCCCTGGGCAGGGACACCTCCCACCAGCCCAGGCTGCTCCAAGCCCTGTCCAACCTGGCCTTGAACCCCTCCAGGGATGGGGCAGCCACAGCTTCTCTGGGCAACCTGGGCCAGGGGCTCACCACCTTCAGAGTGAAAAATTTCTTCCTGAGATCTAATCTAAATCTCTGAAATGCGTAAGGATGCGAACACCAGAATTGCCACGCTTTTTCACAGCCAAACGCAGCACATAAGAAAGCAAACAGTCGCTTACTTGGTCGTCTTCTCCATCAAACCGTGGTCACTACTTTCAGCAACGTGAAGTCAGCGGGTCTGGAGTTTGCTGTGGCAGTTTGGTGTTTGGGTTCCCACATCACCCTCATTTTGAAAATCTCACAATGTCGAAGTGTCCAGCTGCCAACCAGGCAGTGTCCCAGGCTTTGCTGTCAAACTGGGAGGAAAAACTGAGCTCAGAATGCAGGAACTGTCTGGATCTATCACCGCTGCTGTCGAACTCTATTTTCTTTTTTTTTTTGCTCTCCCTCCCTCTTTTTATTTTTTTTTTTTTCCCTTCTTGGATGTTAAAATCGAAAATTGGACAGATTCAGCAGCCAGTGGCTGCAGCTATGATTTGGCTTTGAATAACTCAGTCTCAATGTCTTCTCTTAAATTAGATGGCAGGATCTTTCTCCGTGTCTCTTGGGTGCAGTTATTTTAATAGCGAGGAGCGTGTCTTCGCGAAGCGGGGCTGCGTTTCCGCAGTCAGGGACGACTGAGCCATCGCTGGCAGGACTGACGCACCCGTTCCTCACCCACGACAGGTGCCGGAGAAGAGTCAAAAACAGCAAAGTCTGGAAAAGCTCATTGCTGTGCCCACAAAGAGATCCAGGTCCTAATTTCTGCCAGTGACTGACTTAAAGCAAGTACTGATCCCTTCACACTAAAGACCCCCAGGTGCTGCTTCCCCTTTTGATAAAAAGGGAGATATTGTTCTTATTTGTTTCTCACTGAAAACTCTTCTTTCTCCTATGGACGCAGTTCAGCTGCACATGTGCCACGTGTGCCAGGCAGTCAATTCATGTCACCGATACCTTTTCCTATGTTCAGATCCAGAATCCATAACAAACGTGAATCCATCGCAAATGGGATGGACTCATACCCCAGCTCCCCCAGGCTCAGAGCTTTTTTTTTTCCCGGTCTGAGAGAGAGCGAGCGTCCCCCTTCCAAGAGGGGCTGCCCTGAGAGCTGGGTCTTCCTAGAGTACAAGCCAGGACCTATCCCACTCACCCGCTCGGGCGCCGCAGGCTGTAATTAGCACTCAGCCTGATCATTTTGGGTGGCCAGGCACCACAATTATTTTTTTCTCTTTTTTTAGGTTTTGCGCAGACACAACAGGAAGCGAAGCCGGGGCTGTGAGACAGTGGTGGGGTCAGGATTAGCTCCTCGGGGCCTCTGGGGTGCGTACTCATGAGCAGGCACATGTGCTCTCTCTTCACTTCCCTTGGCTGGAAACAACTGAATCTCCAGGTTTTAACCCCCTCCAGCATCTCATATTGGAGATCATGAGCAGAGCTTTTGGCTCCTTGTGGCCCCAGGGTCCAGCCTGGAAAATGCCTGAAAGCTCCATCCTCCAGCCCAAAAGGAGTTGGGATTCCTCCCGCTGCATCTCAGCCAGACTCCCACTGATCTGGGGTTTCCAAACCTCTTCGTATTTGGCACCTGAGCAAGTGGTGCATGAAGATGTCCTGGACGCGAAACACCTCCTGTCCCTCTCTGCTGGTGTTCCCAGGGGACAGTCACATCCCAGCTCAGCTTGTACGCACCACCCGGCCCTCGCACCCTCCCGTGGGGCAGCGGCATCGCCCGGTCACCTCGCAGCCCTTCTCAGCAGCCTGGATCTGCCCCGCTCCCAGGAGAGCAGAGCCGTCGGTGCTGCAGGTGAAGGTCGCCGACGCTGTGGACGATAGCGTTCATGCTTTTTTTTGCTGCTGTGGCAAATACCTCACCTGATATATTTCAGGACTTCATTTGCCTTTTTTATGACAGCCACAGCGGCAGCTGATAGCCCAGAACTAATGCATCTGGGATCTCCTGCCACTTCCAGCGGCAAAGGAGCAGAAACTGCTGAATTCCGACTTGGCGTAATTAAATTCTGTTGAATTTCCTCTCCCCTGGTCCAGGACGAAGCTTCAGCTTCCCCGCTTGGTGATTCGGTCTCTCTCTGCCATGGCAGCCGTTCTCAATGCTTTGTCCATCATCAGTATCTTTCTATTTTTATGTCAACTTATTATTCCTGAAATATTGATCCCAAAGCCAATCTGAGAGACATTTTACTCGAAATCTGCCTTCTGCCCAGCGTTTCCCATTTAAACGCCGCCTGCTTTCCAGTTGCTTGTGTCCCTTACTGTTCACCTTTTAAACTTCATCTTCTCTGTTTGAAGTACCTATTTCCTGTGGTATGGCATATCTCACGTGTTACGTATATCTGGGTGAAGATCTACCACATACGCTTGATCTACAGAAACGACTTATTTTATAGACAGGTCAGGTTGCATGGGTGTAAGCTGTGCTTAGTAAATGCCATGCTGATTTCATTCACCTACCCAGTTGCACCCACATCTTTTGTTTTCTTTCCTTCAGACTGTTTTCTAAAGCCTGGGTGATGCTGATGTCAGCCTAGCAGGCTTGTCACTGCCTGAATCCTGTCTCCTAGCCAAACTCTTCAGTTCAGGCACTGGATTTGCTGTTGTGGTTGCAGAGAACCTCCTTCCGTAATTAAGAGTTGCTGCAGCCAAAACAGCAAATTCTTTCACCGCTGCTTACAGAAGTCTGGGATGGGCATGATCCAGTCTTTCCCTCACCTCACACATGTCTGGCTGTCTTCACAATCAACAAGTACACCCTAATATTCACAGCTTTAAAAACTATTCCCTTTTCCAAAGAGGTCATGGAAACCCCAGATCCCGCTGCGGTATTGATGTCACGCTGCTGCAAGAGAATGGCTTCAGGTTTGATGGTACAGCACGAAAATGTGGGCTGTAGGGGGAAAGGAGGGAGGGAGTGCGTTGCCTTTTTAAGCTCCGAAGGAAAGACTGAAAGCACTTGTAGCACAGGAGACTCCAAAATATGCCTGAGCTCCCTTTCAGGCTTACCTCATTCAGTGATTTCTGGTCAATGTTACTGCCTTAGCATGGGGGTTTTGGTCCCTTGCTCTGCATCACTCCTATTCCCTTGCCTCATTCTTTGAAGACACAAAGGACAAATGTGATACTGCCTTCTGCCCATCTCAGTGAAAAACATTTTGGATTTGGATCACGGACGTACACTGTCTTGATACTTATTATCCAAATGGTGATCCAGCAGTTGCCAAGGATTGATGTTTTCTCCCCATTAGAAACTCAATAGACCTTGGCTAAGTGACATCCCTGCTTTCGGATGCAATTGTGGCGATGCTAAATTTCCAAGGATTACCATTGCATGTGGTGGAATCTGGGAACCTCAGTAACAAGCTATAAAGTCAGGAGGAAAGCCAGGATGTGAAGATCTTGGCAGCTCCCCCATGATGGAAGATCCTGCTGTACTCAGGGCCGTGGTGCCAAATTGCAGCATGAACCATTAATTTACTCTGATGATACTCCCTCCTCAACACTGTCTTATATTACGGTATTCCTTGGCCTTCCCAAACTTCTTGGAGTCTCAGGAGCACCACAGGCACGGGTAAGCCAACAGTAGAGGGGATGGGGGTGATTGGCTCGTTCTCAGCGTGAACGAGTGGAAGAAGAGGGATGTGTAAATGCCATTGCCCACCTGCCCCCTTCCTCCCTCCTCCTCCTCACAGTCCAGGCTGTATCCCAGATCTGATGGAAGAAACAGGCACAGGTCAAGAATCGAATCTTTCCCCAGCTCCCTCTCCATGTTTGGTTTCCTCTCCAGCTGTGCAGTTCAGCCAGCTGTGGAGCCCCTTGAGCCTTCTTAAGGTGGACTGTTGCCTGTTTGGAGCAGGCAGCGGAGGCAAGGACAGGATGGGGACAGCGATTAGGGGACAGGATGGTGAGAGACCCCAGGATGGGAGCATGCTGTGGGATTGCATGATCAGGTGGTTGGGTGGAGTGGCCGGAGGAGAAGGGTTCTGTGTTTGAACGAGGGCTGAGCTGTGTTCGTAGAGCTGCACGGTGAGGACCCGGTGCCTGGTGACGGGGGGAGGACTGGGAGGGGAGCGCAGCAGCAGAGATGTTGCAGGTGCTGGGGCTGATGGATGGTGGAACAGGGGACGGCCACAGCGTGGGGTCGTGGGATGGAGCTGTGTCAGGTGGCAAAGCCTGGTCTGAGGGGGGCTGGACTCCATTAAATCACTGTTTGCAGCCTTCAGCTGTCTCGGGCAGAACGCAGCAGCTGTGATGGCTGATGTTGCTCTTGCCAGGTAATCCCAGATGCTTTGGGGATGCTTTGGGCGCAGGTGGCCAGGACTTCAAGCGCACGCTGCCAGCTGCAGGCATTTGCAGCTGCTCCGACCCCAGCCCTGCAAAGGACGGATGCTTTGGTCCCATCGGCTGCTGCCCTCGCCATGCACCGGTGCTGGCGAGGTGCCGTGCTGAGCTCTACACGCTTCCAGCTGCTGCGTCTCCCCCTCTGCTGCAGGGTTTAACGCTGTCTTCAAAAGTCAGCCTCATGGCCCAGCCAGGAGCCCGTTTGCTTTTCTCCTCGGGACGCGTGTCGCGAGCAGAGGGTTTCTGAAGGGAGAGCCTTCCTGCAGTTGGAGCCTTGTAAAACCCCGCCGTTGGGCCAGACGTTTGCTCTGAAGGGTTTGGCGAGTGCCCCGGGCAGGGGATGGTGTCGTCGCTGCGGAGAGGAAAAGCTGTCAAGCTGTCGCGAGTGTGGAGCGCTGGCATCTTCCCCCCGCCAGCTCAGCGCTCCTGGGCTCCTTCGGCTGCACGGGAGCAGCCTGGCAGCTTTATTCCCTTT
>VXBH01001024.1:591014-602483 GCA_013400035.1 Rynchops niger
TATATTTTCCTTTCTTTCTCTCTTCCCCCTTTTCTTTCCTGTAACTGTACAGCATGAGCAGAGCAGGGATCCTAGCGGGGGGAGATTCGCTGCTATCCCGAGACGATGGCTTGTTCTCTGCCAGATCTTGCGCTGGGGAAAGGCTGGAAGAAATCCATTTTGCAACGTTTCTGCTGGGGCTGTGGGTGAAAGTCAGGCGAGATGCAGCAGTCCCTGGCCAGGCTTGTCCCCCGGCCTCAGCAGCCCGGAGCGGTCAGAGCACGGATCTGACCTGCCCAACCTCTGCTCCCTCCCTGCTTTACTGCAGATTTGGGTTTTGTTCACCCTAAAGAGCCTTCTGCTGAGTCAGCCTGCTCCTCCCGGCCAGGACCTCACCCTGCACCGGGCGCTGGAGCCTTTCCTTGGGAACGCGTTTCCACGCGCCCCTGCGCAGCGCCGGCGTGAGCAATTTGTATTTCTAGCAGTTTCGTGTCAGCCTGAACCACCTGGAGTTTTGCATATGTCCCGCCTAAGAAAGGTTCTGGTTGATGCACGTGTTAATCTCGAAAGCAAACGCCTCCACACTGCTTTTACTAAGTACAGGACGAGTGTCTGCTGCGGTGCAGGGCGCTCGCAGACAGCCCACAGCGAGGTCATGCTCTTAAATTGAACAGAAGTTTATCATCCCCCGGACAGGAAAGGGACTCGAGTTTAATGCTCTCTGCTTGCAGATTCGAGCTGCACTGAGTCGAGTTTTCAAGGTCGATCTAATTCCCTGTCATTTGCAGAGGAGCGAGTCTGGAAACGTGAAACGAGCATCTCAGCCCAGCGCTGTGTGCGTTGGATCGTCCGCTTATCTCTCGTTAGCACAGATGCCGTTTCACCCTCCTGTGGGGTAACGGATACAGGGGACTGGGGAAGAAACCGTACCTTCTTGTTGAGTCACATCTCAGTCAATCCAGGGCTGCAGGAAGTGTTATTTCCCAAGAATGCACAAGCGCGCATGCACTGCTGATGAAATTTTGTGAGGTCAGGCAGTCACTTCCCCCTGGTTACAGCTCCAGGAATGAATAATGTTTAGCTTAGACCCCGGTGACTTTGTGCTTTGGAGCAGTTTCCATTTAACGAAAATACAAGCACGTGGAAAAGAAGGTGGGATTTGGATTTTTCCTTCTGTTTATTTTGGTTAAATAGATGCCACCTGGGGCATATATATATTGTATATATATTGTATAACACATCTGGTTTTGTTTGGTGGTGGTTGGTGAACGAAAACATCCAGAGCCCCAAATTTTGGTGCCAAAAGCCTCTGTGTTAGAAACCTTCACGTTGCCAGAAATGGTTTGTGAGCGATGCTTTTCCCTCCATCGCATACGTCCCTCTGAGATTTTAGGAGGTCCCTGTACGAGTAGGAACTTGGAGGACTGGAAGAACCTCCCAGGCCATGACCTCCTGAACAATGTGTCCTATCATCCCCTTCAGAAAAAACATCATCTTCCATTTTAAAATTCACAGTGTGATTTCTTCTGAGGAAGCCAACTCCAGGGTTGAACAACCCCCATGGTTAGAAACCTGATTCTCATGTGAGAACTGTTGTGGCATCCTCTGCCAATGGAGAGGGGCAGACAGAAGAACGAGAGGCTGGGTGAGAGGTGGGGCAGCTGCTTGGAGGTGTTACCGCAAGCGAGAGCCTGTGCCCTATCATGGCTGGGGTTAGGTTTGGAATATCCAGGCCATGTGGTTCTGCCCGTGCTGGAAACAGGTCCCTGGGGCTGAGGGATGGCAGCTGAAGCAGATGCTTCATAGCCTGGAAGGTGGTTGCGTCCCTACCTAATTTATGAGCTTGAGAACTTGAGCATCTGTCACCGACTGGGTGTCCAGCACCGCGTTTGTGGCTGGCCAGATCCAGCCTCGGGTTTGGTGCTGCGGCAAATAGACCTCGGAAACCAAACCAGCTGATCTGCGTGGCTGGGAAGGGGTGAGGACTGCTTGGGTGCTGACTTCAGCTTCAAAACCTTGAGGAGATGCTGCTGGTTTAGGAGGGAAGAAAAAAAAATAAAGGCAAAAAAGAACTTAAGACGACTTCTCAGTCAGACAAAGCATCTGACCAATTTGTCCATTAATGATTGTGTCTCTGAGCCTGGAAATGCAAACTCCGAGCCTGTGGGGGCCCAGCACAGAGCTGCCGGTGTTGGATCTCTGCTGAGCACAGACTCCATCTCGCCCCTCGTGGGGCCACAGCAATGCTGGTTGGGGTCCTGTCACCTCCTGGGTCATTCCCTCGCCAATGCAGCCTGCACGCAGTGGCATTTCCCAAATGCAAATGGATCAAACTGTTCCCAGTTGCTCTTGAAATTGTAAAAAGCCATTGTCTTTTATTTGTTTAGAGGTTAGGGCCGGACCTTTTCAACCCTAACAGCAGGTTTTGTTAAAAAATAAGGGGGATCTTCTCCCAGAGCCAAACGGATTTGTCTCTTCTTGGGGGACATTGCCTCATCCCAACTGGGGCATCTCCAGAGAGGGTGAGGGAAGCAGCACTCTCGACCCCTCTGATTTTTCTCACTCCTTTTCCAGCCGCAGAAGACGGGGTTATGAGATCCACCTGGCAGGGGAAAGCCGGTCGCAGCCCACTCCAGGCCCTGTACGACAGTGACCAGGTAAGGGGACAGGGAGAGGGAGGTGGGGGGATGAAGAGAGAGTGGGGCGCTGGGGGCTGACCCCTTCTTCCACCCCTCTGGTGTGCAGGGCACTGTGCTGTCTCCAGCCACCCTCAAGGTCCCTGTGCCTGAACCTCTGTCCGTGTCCAAAAGAAAAGACCACACCACTCTGGGGAGTAATCGATGATTAAAAAAAAGCTTACAGCCCTTGCTGGGACTTGGGCAAATGGTTTCATTACCAGTGGGCTGAGCCATAGCTGGGCAAACCTGGGAGATTTTGCCATCTGAGGATTTCAGAGCCAACTCTGGGCCATCATAGCAGGGCAAGAGCATCATTGCTGCACTTTCCGAGCTAATAATAGATAGACGCTTCTATGTTGGGTGCTATATATACACACACACATATGTATATGCATATATACAATGTGCCCTCGTGGCCAAGAAGGCCGATGGCATTCTGGGATGCATCAAGAAGAGCGTGGCCAGCAGGTGGAGGGAGGTCATCCTCCCCCTCTGCCCTGGGGAGGCCGCACCTGGAGTGCTGTGTCCAGTTCTGGGCTCCCCAGTTAAAGAGGGACAGGGAACTGCTGGAGAGGGTGCAGCAGAGAGCTACCAAGATGATGAGGGGACTGGAACATCTCTCTTATGAAGAAAGGCTGAGGGATTTGGGTCTCTTCAGTCTGGACAAAAGACGGCTGAGGGGGGACCTTATCAATGCTTATAAATACTTAAAGGGTGGGTGTCGGGAGGATGGGGCCAGGCCCTTTTCAGTGGTGCCCGGGGACAGGACAAGGGGTAACGGGCACAGACTTGACCGTAGGAAGTTCCACCTCAACATGAGGAGGAACTTCTTTGCTGTGAGGGTGGCAGAGCCCTGGCACAGGCTGCCCAGAGAGGTGGGGGAGTCTCCGTCTCTGGAGACATTCCAAACCCACCTGGACGCGTTCCTGTGCCACCTGCTGTGGGTGACCCTGCTCTGGCACTAGATGATCTCCAGAGGTCCCTTCCAACCCTATGATTCTATGATTCTATATACACACATATACAAAGATGGACTCGGTCATGAGGGGTTTGTAATCCTGGGACATCTCGGTCTTCATCGTCACGCTGAGCTGTGCCAGCTGCACCTGTGGAGAAAGGGGCAGCCAGGCACAGTCTGGGCAGGCAAACACTCCAGGTGGGATCAGCGGGTCCGTCCCCACACGAGGGTCTGCTGCAGGACAAGCCATGGTCACTGCTCGAGACAGGGAGCACCTGCCCTTGCCAGGCCCCGGTGCATGCACCCCAACCGGCATCAGTGACGTGGCATCGGAGAAGGTGACCCACTTGCCCTTTAGCAGCTCAATGGGAGCTTGGGGGTTTGTGGTTGAAGCTCCAAAAAGTGTATTTGTTTCCCTCTGCTGCATTTACCCTGTGGCAGGCAGTTTTCCCCCCCATGGGGCCAGACTTGTCTTTGCAGAGGGATCCTCGTCTACAGCTTCCCTGCAGGAAACTACCCTCCACCCACTGGTGCAACGGGCCGGGCCATGGCCACATGCCCCAGCCACTGCTTGTGCCCTGCATCTCCCCACGTCCACAGGGCAGTCATCTTCTGCAGCCCCCAAGAAGCAGAGGGCAACGCTGGTGGTCCCTTGGAGCTGGCTGCCATCCCCGCTGCCTCCCCGCTGCCCACCGGCAGTGCCTGCTGCAGCTGGAGCCAGGTCTCCTTTCCATACACGACGCTTTGTGTTACTATCTAGGTGGATGCTTTAACGTCTATAAGCAGCTGAATTGCCTTTGCTCTGGGAAAAATGGCAGATGTGAAGTTCCTTGGCCCCGATGCCGGCAAACCCTAACGCAACTGGAATGTCATGGTGTTATTTCCTTAAAAGTGATACTTAATTTCTCTGGCTTTTAAAGAAAAGGAAATGAAGGGAGCAATTTTGCTCTGAAATAACTGCAAGACATGCACTTATTCCAGTGGGCGGCTGTTGAAAAGTAGTCACATTTATTTGTTGCCATGCCTGCAGACAGTGTGTCTGTCTGTCTCTCTGGTCCAATAATTTTGAATTATGCAAGTACAGGGAAAAACACCTGAAAAAAAATCACATTATTAAAATGTCTTCTTTTTTTTTTTTTTAAGTACTAGCAAAAAGGGTTTCCAGTTTTAAAAGGCAACAGGGAGCCTCCAAACAAAAGACATTGCTGCTGAAGGGTTTGACTGTGTGACAGGGAGGTGTACCATCATGCTTGACCAACAGATAGCTGTCTATAATGTTATAACGGGTTGGCTGGATGAGGGGAGAGCCGTAGATGTCATCTGCCTTGACTTTAGCAAGGCTTTTGACACTGTCTCCCATAACATCCTCCTTAGGAAGCTGAGGAAGTATGGGCTAGATGAGGTGACGGTGAGGTGGATTGAGAGCTGGCTGTGTGACAGAACTCAGAGGGTTGTGATCAGTGGCTCAGAGTCTAGTTGGAGGCCAGTAACCAGTGGTGTCCCCCAGGGGTCAATACTCGGTCCAATTTTGTTCAGTATATTCATTAATGACCTGGACGAGGGGACAGAGTGTATCCTCAGCAAGTTCGCTGATGATACCAAACTGGGAGGGGTGGCTGACACTCCAGAGGGCCGTGCTGCCATCCGGCGTGACCTGGACAGGCTGGAGAGCTGGGCAGAGAAGAACCTAATGAGGTTCAACAAAAGCAAGTGCAAGGTCCTGCACCTGGGGAGGAAGAATGCTAAGCACCAGTATAGGTTAGGGGTGGACCTGCTGGGAAGTAGTTCTGAGGAGAAGGATCTGGGGGTCCTGGTAGACAGTAAATTATCCATGAGCCAACAATGTGCCCTTGTTGCCAAAAAGGCCAATGGAATCCTGGGCTGCATAGGGAAGAGTGTGGCCAGCAGGTCGAAGGAGGTCATTCTCCCCCTCTACTCTGCACGGGTGAGGCCACAACTGGAATACTGTGTCCAGTTTTGGGCTCCCCAGTTCAAGAGGGACAGGGAACTGCTGGAGCGAGTCCAGCGAAGGGCAACTAGGATGATTGAGGGACTGGAGCATCTCCCTTATGAGGAAAGGCTGAAGGAGCTGGGACTCTTCAGCCTGGAGAAGAGAAGGTTGAGGGGAGACCTGATTAATGTTTACAAGTATCTAAAGGGTGGGCTGAAGGAGGATGGAGCCAGGCTCTTTTCAATGGTTCCCAGTGACAGGACGAGGGGCAATGGGCACAAGTTGGAACACGGGAAGTTCCGTTCAAATACACGGAAGAACTTCTTTATGGTGAGGGTGACAGAGCCCTGGAACAGGCTGCCCGGGGAAGTTGTGGAGTCCCTTCTCTGGAGATTTTCAAGACTCCCCTGGATGCATTCCTGAGTGATGTGCTCTGGGCAATCCTGCTTTAGCAGGGGAGTGGGACTAGATGATCTCTAGAGGTCCCTTCCAACTCTGAAGATTCTGTGATTCTGTGATAAGAATACCTCTTCAGCTATGGTTGTCATCTCCCTAGGTTCTGTCTCTTCTTCAAATCCAAGTAGCCAACAATATCAAAGTCATCTCCTGGTGGCAGTTAGAGTCAGTTGACCTGCATTTCCTCCATCTGAGCATTTTCCCTTATCATCTCCCTCTTGGAAGGAGCAGGGATGGGATTCTTTCTCCTGCCCCTGTCATGTTTCTGGCCATGCAGGTTCCTAGAGGTGGTGGTCATTAAGGTGACCTGGATAAGATTATTTTCTTAGTGTAAATGAGATCCAAAAGGGTCTGTCTGTTGTTCATCCCTTGCAGGAGGAGTTTTTTGCCCAGGTGTTAGTGCCCCTCTAAAGGTGATGGCTCTGCTGGATCATCCACAGGATGGGCAGTTTGTCTCAGGATCCCAACTCCTGGCAGGAGCTTTACAAAGCCCCGTCTTCACACCACTGCCTCTCCCAGGCTCTGATGCCTCCCCAAACCCCATATAGTCCCCAGGGAGAGGCGAGGGTGCACCTGAAGCTTGGCAAAGGGTGTCCTTTTGCATGCGTAAGCCATGACAGCAGTCAGCAGCAAGGATGTAGGGATCCAAGGAGGTGGTCTGCCCTTGCCCATCATCTTGAGGTCGTCACGTCTCCAGGCTGCAGAGACTTTTGCCGTGACACCCTGTGATGGCAGCAGGACTGTCTTCACAACCCCAAAGTGGAAGCCACCGTCATCTTGTGACATGGGGGTCATTGCATTGAATTACAGCAAGAGCTCTGTGGGGACAGAGCTGCCCCGGGTTAGCAAAGGGGTGGTGAAGCCGTTAGCAGTCATGGCCCGGATGAGGCTGTTGGAGGTTCCCAGTGATGACCTTGCGTCTGCACACGAAATCTCCCAACCCTCGTGAGCAAAACAGGGAGGGAGTGGGCAGGAGGGGGAGGGGACCTTCCCCTTCTGAGGTCCTGGAAATAATTTCCTTCCCCAGATGTTTTAGCGACATTTTGGGATTTCTGATGAAAACCATGACAGGAATGGTCATGTCCCCAAATCTGGAGGGGAGTTTCAGCTGGGGCTGGGGTTGGGGGGCTCTGGGCTCCAGGGAAGCCAATGCAGCAGCTGCCAGGCCTTAATGCAAAGATCAGAAGGGATAAAGAAAAAGGACCATATATGGATTTCTCATCCCTGTGGACAAAGGAGAATATGACCAGAGCTGAGGCATTGGACTGGCCTGTGCGGAAGAAGTCCCTCAGCAGAAGAAACCCAAAGCCCTTGGGAAAAGCCTCACCACCACCTCCAGCAGCACCTTGCTCCTCTCCATCACGCCCTGCCACCCCACCTCGCCTCCAGCTCCCCAGCTGCTCCCCAGGGTTCGACCGTCACTGTTTAAAGACCATTTTCCTCCACCCCTTTGCCTTTCCTTGGCAGCACGCCCGTGCATGTTTTCATCATGCATGCCCACACTTGCGTGCCATGTTTCTGCCTCTTGGCTGCGGTGTTTGCAGCAAGCCTGCAGGTGTAGGCGTTGGCACAACGTGGCAATGCCCCATCGCAGCCGGGAGGTCTGTTGCACCAGGGGCCATGTATGCCCCCCTGGACTGGTGTAAAGGAGAGCTTTAGCCCAGTGTGTGTGGGGGCTGCTGTAACAAATGTTCTGATGGTCATCTTCTCTGCACCGCCTGTTCTTCCCTCACCCCCTTTGGCTTGTCTTCTCATCTGGCTCCTCATCGCATTTTATTCTGTCTTTTGCCCCCAGCAGGTCCAAGGATTAAATGCACCAAAGCAAGTTGTGTTGAAAATCAATGCCGTCCCCAGAAATCTCACATGGGTGACTGCCAAACCCTGGAAAGGGGAGGGGATGGGGACAGCTGTGGGACAAGTGTTGTGTGTAGGCCATGATCAGCTTGGGCAAGCTAGTGACCATCTCCGTTTTTTTCTCTCCTCAGTTTGAGCAGTCATCACTGCAGGCGGTTCACCAGCAGAGACGGGAGCTGTTGAGCAACATCTGCAACCGTTACACCCGCAAGCGGCGTCTCCTGCGGCCGGATGACTTGCGGCACTTGGTGGTGGATGACACGCATGGGCTGCTCTACTGCTACGTGCCCAAAGTGGCCTGCACTAACTGGAAGCGTGTAATGATGGTCCTGACGGGGCAAGGCAAGTACCGGGACCCACTGGAAATCCCTGCCAATGAGGCCCACGTCTCATCCAACTTGCGCACCCTCTCCGAGTACAGCATCCCCGAGATCAACCACCGCCTGCGCAGCTACCTCAAGTTCATCTTTGTGCGGGAGCCCTTTGAGCGCTTGGTCTCGGCGTACCGCAACAAGTTCACCCGCCGCTACAACACAGCCTTCCACAAGCGCTATGGGACCAAGATCATTCGGCGACACCGGCAGGAGCCCAGCGACAAGGCCCTTGAGCGCGGGGACGATGTACGCTTCGAGGAGTTCGTCTACTACCTGCTGGACCCACGGACGCAGCGGGAGGAGCCCTTCAATGAGCACTGGGAGCGGGTGCACTCGCTCTGCCACCCCTGCATCGTCCACTATGACGTGGTGGGCAAGTATGAGACCTTGGCTGAAGACGCCAACTACATCCTCCAGCTTGTTGGGGCCGACACAAGCGTCAAGTTCCCATCTTCATCCAAGACCACCAGGACGACAGACGACATGACGGCCCAGTTCTTCCAGGACATTAGCCCCTTCTACCAAAGGAGACTCTTTAATTTATACAAAATGGACTACTTGCTCTTCAATTACTCCATCCCCTCGTACCTCCGCATCCGATGAGGCAGGGGCTGGGGGGAGAGGCGAAGGAGAGCTGGGTAACTCTCATCTTGCCAAAATTCCTCTCCTCCCACCCTGTGCTCATCTCTTAGTTGACTTCACCCCCATGCCCTCTCCATTATGGTCTGCTCCACATCCTGATGCCTTGTTCATGCATGGTCTGGAGGGAGGACGCCTCTCAAAACACTGGGGCCGGAGCTTTTCCTTCCCACCCTTCAACATCGTCAAGGGATGGTGGTGGGACTGGACACTGCTGGGTAGGAGGGCTTGCCTTGGCTGGGGGCTTTCTTTTAACTAAGAGACTCCTCTGTAGATCCAAGTCTTGGAAAGGCTCCTTTTTTTGGGCAGGATCCCTTCAGGTCTTTCTCCTCCTTACTGGGCTGTTTAGGAGTGGACATGGTGTCTTGAGGGGTGGGGTGGAGCATGTCAGAGACTTGCATAGAACCAGAAATAAAGCAATAATTTAATGTAAGTTCTTCCTTTCATTTAAAGTTGCTTCCACCTTTTCTTTTTGCCTTGTTCTTCTCCCTCCTCCTCCAGCTTCCCCGCGCCGTCCCCCACTGCCGGGGAAGGCGGTGATGTGTTACTGTGACCGCGCATTTCTCCCTGACAAAGCCTGGAGGGTTTTTTTGTTCCCCTCCTTCCACGCGCTCTTGGTTGGGATGCAAAATACTCCAAAGAGAGAGAGAGGAGCAGGTTTACAGCAGGTATGGGCTGACAGAGACACAGGGCTTTCTCCTGAACTACAGCAGCAGATCAGTCAGTGCCTCTGTGTGTGCGTGTCTCTGGACTTCTGGTCAGATCTAGGAAATCCAGGCCCCACGCTGCCTGTTTTTTAAGAGCAGGTGATAACTGTTTTGCAAAGCTGTATGTACAGCACGGGTGCAGGTGTCTGCTCAGATGAAATCATGTCTTCCACGGTGTCCTGTCCACGGCCCCACTGGGCTGATGGGACCCAGCTGGTAGCACTGGCTTCTCGTCCCCTGCCACCACGCGCTGCTCCCATGCGCGGCCGGTGCCTCCTGCATGGGGTCAACACATTGCACCTGGGGACGGAGAAAGGTGCCAGGGCAGGTTTGAATTAGAAAATGCTTGGGGAGCACTGTGCTGGGACATGGGAGACTGCTGTGGTAATGTGGTAAAAAAGGTGATGTGATGCTGGGGTGGGAAGGCCAGAGAAGAGAGAGAGTGTGTGTGTCATCTGCGTGTGCACAGTGTGTGTGTGTGTGTGGGGGGGGTAATGAGAAAAAATTGAGAACAAAAATGGGGACAGAGACACCTAGAGGAAAATCCCCCTTTGCCTGGCTGGCTTTGGACAATCCATTCCTTGAAGAAGAAATGGGAAGGAGGGGGCGAAACACAAAAGAAAATGACAAACCCAGTCCTACGATTTTAAATTAAAACCAGTCCAAGGAGCTGTATTTCTTTAAAACCCTATTTCAGTCTTTCCTCTTTTCTGTTCGGCTTTGGCTCAGTGGCTGCCTTTGTAAATAAACACGCCAGTAATAGATGCTGTAGAGTGTGTCTGCTGGCTTGGCTGCGAACACTTGACTTATTAGTGCAATACAATGGGAGGTTTTCTAAAACCCCAGTGCTCTCAGGCTCTTTTAAAAAAATAATGTTTTCATCTAACAACTTCTGGCTGTTTTATCTTAACCTTCTTCCTCTCTGCCTCTGAGCAGCGCCTCTACACTGACACTCCCCTCCTGGGTTGCTCCGTTTGGAGATTGGGTTTAGCAAAGCAATGAAAAAGAAAAGTAAGTAAAATTGCTGGTGATCCTGGCAGCCTGAGAGATTCTCCCAATCTGGATGGGAGATCTCGCGGAAATGGCCTTTCTCGTGCTATCTTAGTATGTCCCCGTCTAGCTGAAACTCAAAGCACAGAATCAGATTATGTGATGCAACAAATTTCATCTGCAGCGTTCAGGCTTGGAGTGCATTCCTCCCGCTTTCTCAGGAGTCTCGCCTTCCCCACTTAGCACTGCCTCTGCTTGGAAAAATCATTGTTCAAGTCACCACAAGCTCTTTTCATCGCTTTTGGTCATGAAGTATAATATGGGGTCAGAGTCACAAAGGGATGGATTTTTGGATGGATATTTTTTTTTTTTTTTTTCCTAAATACTGCTTCCTGCAGGTAGCTCTTAAAAGCTGTTGGCACTTAAAAGTGAGTGGCAAGGACAGATACACAGACTTTCTCCCCGTTGTGCTGTCTGTGGGTGTTTAGGCAGTATCTGGCTGGCTGGGAGCCCCTTTGGGCCCTCTTTGGAGTGAAGGGAGGGACCGACACGCTCTGGGCTTTGTCTTTTAGCCAGCTGGTTTCTAACCTTTCCCACAGTGGTGGCGATGTGGAGACGGTCCCGGTTGTCATGGCTATTTGATCAGCAGCCTGTCCCCCGGCATCCCCATCGGAGCTGACCCAGTGCCCCAGACAACAGCAAAGCCACACCAGGACGGGGTGGATGCAGCCCTCCAGCCTCAGCCATGGCCTGCTAAGGGCAATACCCTGCTGAGAGCTGGCCTACAACAGGGCGTCTTTTAGGACGCTTAGGACCTTTGGAAATACCCACCTTTGGGCTTTTTCTTAAAAAAAAAAGAAAAAAAAAAAACAAACAAACAAAA
>VXBH01001024.1:602783-634358 GCA_013400035.1 Rynchops niger
CCCCGGCCCTGGGCAGCCCCGGCCCCCCCCAAGCGGAGCCGGCCCGACCCCTCCCCGGATCGCACCGAAACCCACTGCAGGGCTGCAGCGAAACGGAGTTAGGAGGACACCGTGTGACGGGTGATCCCAACTGCAAGCCTTTTAATTTCCTTCGGGTGCTGGGAACCACGTCTCTGGGGGGCTCCTAGTTGCTTGGGTTTGGGTTTTTTTTTTTTTGCCACCGTTTCCCTGCATCCCTTTTTCTTGCCAGATGCGAAAAACACCAAGGTTACCTAGGCCACCTCTAAAGTGTAATTGGATTTGGTTTACTCCTCTATTTAGGACTGGGAATGTGGTGGCACCTGATGTGCCACAAGGAGATGCCCGGTGACTGCCCCCCAGGAGGACGGAGCAGAGTGTCATTCCCTCGGCCCTGCCCGAGCGCCCTGCTGTGAGCTGGAAGTGTTTCCAGGAGGAAGATGGTGGTCTGGTGATGAAGGGCAGGAATGCACTGCCAGGATCCGGAATGGGACCAAAACACGACCCTGCTTCTTAGTGGCAATGGGGCTTTGGGGCAGCTGCGCTGTGGGGACACATACCGTGTACTGCGCTGCATTTTGGCTAAGGTTTGGTGACGAGCAGAGGTGAAGACTCTTCTCAAGCAGCCCCGTGACCAAGGAGGTGAAGACAGGACCAACCATCCCACCAGGAATGAGCTCAGCTGCTGTCACCTGGAGAAAGAGCAAAGAGATAAACCCACGGGCAGCAGAGGCTTTTCCTCCTGTGGACTTCTTTTGGGGCCCTAAATACAAGCCTCACACTGCCACCCCCCCACACACCCCCCCACACCCCCCCCCACTCCCCCCCAGGTTGGTATTTCTGCAGGGAAATGAACCTTCCCGGCCCAGGGGTAAGTGTGGCCATTACCCGCTGGCCCCATACCCAGGGAGTGTGGGGAGCAGCTGGGCTGGGGGACAAGGTGGCTGGGGGACAAGGTGGCTGCCAAAGCAGCACGGAGGCGTCCCCGCTGCAGTAAGTGCACCGACCCTGCCAAAAGGAGCAGAGGCAGGGCTGCAATTAGTGAGGCTGCGATTAGACACCTACCTCAGAACCAAGCAGCTGATCTGCTGGGGTGTGGGGGGCAGCTGGGACCTGCTGGCCCGGCAGCACTGTTTTCTGGCCGGGCTGGAGTCCTCAGTGGCATTTTGGCAGCAATGGGCCGGGGCTGGAGAATCGAGGTAGCCCAGGGGGAGCCAACGCAGCTAATGCTGCCAAGGTCACCCCGGCTCAGCAACAGGAGCCCAAAGACAAACGGAAAAATCCAAGTTAGACGTGACAATTGTGCACGGCTCAGCCTCAGGCAAGGAATAACCTTGCAAACTCTAAACTCTCCCTTCTCCACTCCCCGCCCCCATCAAGTGCTTATTAAAAATAAGTATTTAAAGAAATAAAACATGGCTGCTGCCACATGAAGCGGCGTTCAGACTTCTGAGTCGCAGAGCACCTGGGTCACGCAGCCAGCGCGGGGTGAGTGCCCCACAGGCGCACTCAGCGAGGGGCTCAGGGGGCAAGTGCCCACCCTGCCAGGCTGGCCCTGGGGTTCCGTGCTCCCTTGGGAGCTGCTGGAGAGCTGTCAGAGCACCAGGGATGCAAAAAGCAAGTAAGATCAACCCCACTTTGATATGTCTATATACAATGTAAATAATTATTATATTGTAATAGAATTATTGCAAATAATTGGAATAAATAGGTGATAATACATGCATTATATGGAATAGGTAAATGTGTATGAAGTATGTATTACAAGAATACTTAAACAGCATTTATGATTATACTTACATATGATATGTATATGTTGTTATATATCTGTTGAGTGATCATGTTTGTGTATGATCGTAATAACTAATAGCCATTTGGTTTATGTATGACTACATATGCATGTGCGTACAACATCTTATTTATCACATAAACACACACATATACCCCTTCCTGCAATGTTGAGCGTTGCCGCAGTCAGACGCGGCTCAGCAGCTAATGGCGAGCCAGCCCCTTCCTCCGAGTGCCACCAACAGCTCGGCTTGCTCCAGCCGCTGGCCACTGGCCCCATCCCTGGTGGCCCATGTGAGTTTCTCCTTAGAGTGGAACAAGACAGAGCTTCAGCGATAGGGGTGTTTCCTTCCAGAGCTTGCTGTGCACCACCGATTGGGTTTTTTACCAGCTGGAGGATTAAATAGACTTCCATTGAAGGGAAAAAAAAAATAAAAAAATGTTTTCAAGTATGCCTTGGAAGCAGTGTCACGCTTGAAGGAGGCTTTTCAGACTTGCTTGTGTTTGCTGGCTGGCACTTCACTTGTCCCCGGTAAGGATGGTGCATCTCACACAAAGTAGAGTTTCTGGAAAATTACTCTATCAGGATGGAGGCAGTGAGTGGAAGCTGGGAGGAAAATAAATGCTTTGACTATCCCTGGAAACAACCCCCCGCTCCCATCGCTCTCTATGGCTGGTGACAGCCCCTTCTTTGCTTGTGAAGAGAAACCCTTCTGCAATCGGGAATGAGGGAGCCCCTGACCGACCTTCCTCCTCCATGTGGCTGGGATGTCCCCGAGGTCCCAGCTGCCACCCCAGCACCCCAACACACCAGCCTGGCGGTGGTGCGGGGCAGGCACACCCCCCACCCCCCAAACTCCTGGGCCCTTCCGCACCCCCATCCCACAGCACTGACACGAACCTGAGAGTTAGTTTATTCGGGGACAACTAGTGGCTGATCTCAGGACTGAATCTAAACCTCGCTGCTAATACATCGTCAAGGAAAAACAAGGGAAATTAAAAAAAAAGAAAATTTACATTTTTTCACTGCCTACTACAACCTGGATCAGGTGGCTGATGGCTGCACAGGGCTTGGAGGATCCAGCCCAAAGCAGTTTTTTGGGTTGTTTTTAAATTTCTGCTTTATTCAAAACCAGCCAGTGTCATTCTCCTGCTGACACTCCGCGTGTGCCTTATTTCCCCCTAGAGATTAAATCAAGGCAAGCCTTCGACTGGGGTCTCGCAGCATGTGATGGGTTTCTCAGTCCAGGTCAAGCGCTGAGCCCCAACGGGCAGGTCAGCAGCCAAGGACTGAAGAGCAGAAAGAGAGGAGCTCCCTCTTCCCATCTCCTCCTTTTTAAGGCAGCTGCTTGTTTGGGAGCTGTGAGGAATAAATATCAAGAAAAGTCACTGTCAGCTCAAACCGAGGTGCTGGTGACTGTGGCGGGGTGAGGAAAGCAAACCCCCAAGCTGGGGACAGTAATGACAGAGACACAGTGGCAGAGAAGCCAGGCCCACTGACTTTCCTGCTGGTTTAAACAGAGAAATCACTATGAAATGCCCCCACCCCGTCTGGGCTCTGCTACCCACACAGGTTGGCTCTGAAGCCATGTGAATTTTGGGAAGGGAGGAAAGCAAACCCCCTCCCCATATCTCCTCCCCAGCAAAATCCCTCCAAAACACCACCACGGGGAGCATAAAAGCAGGCAGGACCTGCTGCGATGTACCGCAAGCTCTTAAAAGCTGAGGATCCTTAAGGCATTTCATCACCAAATCCCTGCTTTTAAGGGAAGGGAAGGGGGATGATGCCTGCACGATTCAGTGGCTTCTTGCCCTGCTGGGACGGGGGCTGCGCTCAGTGCCACCCAGGCAGCGGTGCCCCTCGCTGGAAGGGCTGGAGGTGCTTTCTTGGAGGAGCAGGTTCAGATGGAGGTACATGAACACTGATCCAAGCCGTGCCCCGGGGTTACACATAACCTTTGGTAGCAAAGGCCCTTTCTCATTTGCACAGGGAAAGAAAAGGAGGGAAGAGAAAGAGTAAACAGGCTGAACAGGCAAATAACTAGCCTTTTGCTGCCCTTAAAAAAAGAAAAGGAAAAAAAAAAATAATCCCCTTTTATTGAAACCATTTCCTTTGGTTATATCATTTCTCTTGAGGCTGGAAGCAATTTTCAGCATTAAGTGCGTTCCCTGCACTAAGTGCACGGGCACGAGGCTGATGCTTGGCTGCTCACCAAGGGGTACCCCAGAGAACAGCACGTCTCGCCGTGCCCTTTTAATCGCACCACATCTGCTCATGGCCCCAGCGCCTCCTGCAAGGGGGGAACCCCAAAGCCCAGCATGGGCAAGGTGCGTCACGGGTCACCCCGGCCCAGCTGGGTCCCACAAGTAGGACACAGATGGCATCCATTACATGTTCCCATCTGTGTCCTCTGTCAACAGTGACAACCAGAACGAGCCGAGCTCTGCCCAGCAATCCCCCGATGAAGGGACACACCAGTGCACGGGCTTTGCTGCAACTGCGTGGCAGAGGAGCAGCCGCGTGTTGGGCACTGGGAACCGACACTGGAGGAGAGTGACTGGGGTCCCTTGCAGTCAACACCAGCCATCATCTCCAGCCTGGGGCTTTTGGGAGATTGAAGGGAACAAGAGCAAAGGTGTGCTATTAAAAGAAAGTTTCATGTGTCTGGGACCCTACAGAGAGCTGGGGTGTCCTCAGCAGCTTGGCCTTAGGACCAGCCTTGCCTGATTCATGCCCAGCAGCAAAAGTATCAAGGCTAGGAGAGGACCTCTCCAAGGCAGCGGGGACTTGCAGTACGGTGGGGAGAAGAGAAGCTGGCGTTGAGGCAGGAGAAGTTATTTGCCAGAAGCCAGTGCTAAATCAGAGCTAATAAGGGTTTACAAAATAAAATGCTAATCTCGAGTTAGTCAAATATGTATGTATGTGTGCTCTAATGCAGCCCCCTCAAACTGGGACCGGCAATCAGACACTTGCTTTGCTTTCCCCGCAAGCCCCCTCAGCTGCGGCTGCTGCCATTATCACTCGTGCGTGCTCGGGGCCAACGGCAGCGCAGTCGAGCAGAGCTGACAGCACGGGCTGCGGCGAGAGATAAAGCAGCGCGGCCCGAGATGGGGGGAGCATGTGCCGCGAATGCTGAAATCTCCCCCACCATGAAGCTGGTGCGCGCATACTCTCCAGCTCCGCCAGCATGGG
Source organism: Rynchops niger (assembly GCA_013400035.1). NCBI lineage: Eukaryota > Metazoa > Chordata > Aves > Charadriiformes > Laridae > Rynchops > Rynchops niger. The sequence continues at coordinate 607,783 of VXBH01001024.1, forward strand.
GTAATTTATCCTTCATAACAAAAAAAGGAAGAGGAGGCTTGGAGAGGGGGAAGGTGACAGCTTCTTTCTTTTCAAGGAGTGCTTTTCCCTACACGTGGCAGCCCGGAGCCGAACAGTTTTTGCTGTTAGGGACCTTCAGCCACATGTTGATCCTGGGCAGGGCCCTCAGTTTTGCAGAAGCTCTGGGAGATCAGAGCAGCGCCGGGAGCAAAGGAACACCCAAGGCCAGTAGGCACCCCACACAGCTCAAATTTAAGTTTTAAGAGATGTCAGGTCCTTGAACAAAGCATCTGTCTGCCAGCAGGCTGGGGGACTCGACCTCCCCCTTTCACTGCTCCAACACGTACAAGCAGATAATTACTAAAGTTGAGGCCTAGTGGCATTTTTCAAAGGTTTGATTCACGTGCTCAACTCCAGACTCTCGGGCATCTTATTATCTGGAGGACCCTACTTTGATTTCAGTGAGAACTGGCTGCTTTCAGCCCCGCAAGCCTCCCTGACGTGTTCCTGGTAGCACAAGATAGCCACCCTGGAGCGAGGACCTAAGGTGTCATTTGCCAAACTCTCGTGTCAAATCCTCACCCAGCCCAACTCCGTCCTTAAGCCCACACGCGGATTCCAGACTCGGCACGCTGCAATTGTTAATGAGTGGATGGCGACTATGGGAAAGGGAATGGGCTTTCATTGTAACCTGAAACATGTGGGTTGCAAATGGCTGCTCTTGGTTGGGAAACGTTGGTTTTCCTGAAGCCCTATTAAACTTGTGTTGTCCAACCCTGAATGGATGAGAAAGAAGCGAGCAAAAAGTTCTACCCGACAAGTCTGAACTAGAAACAGGCAGAGCCATGGCAAGAAACAACAATCCCCAAATCCACAGCATTACCTTTTTTTAACCATTTTATTTGTGTGTGTGTTTCTATAAACATTTTAACTACTGGACATTTCATAAACCGTAAAAACAAACCTTCCTACCCCCAAAATGCAATCAATCCATCTTGTTGGTCAGACAACAGTGACACTGCCAGGGCAGGTAGGTGGTATCCCTAGATAACCTCCTGCTGGGCGCGAGCCAGCAAGGACCTGACTGCGTCAGATCCTGAGCATCTGAGCGATGGAGAGCCAAGTTTAAAGACCAGGTTGCTCTCCTCCTCCAGGGATGCAACAGGAGAGAAAAGAGGTGCAAATAAAGAATGTCCCTTGATGGAAAGTCAGAGTCCGACAGAGAGGTTATGACATCCACTTACAGGATCGGATGCAGTGACCTCGGCAGGCTTTGGAGCGGCCTCATGGGCTATGTTGTACTAGGGCCAGAAACCCATCAAAATGCTCTTTCATTACAAATGGCCCAAACGCTCCTTAATGCCTTGTTTGCCGGGTGCAGGCATGAGCAGCGGGTGCTGCTCGAATCCAGCTTGCTCACTTGTGAGGGCACAAGTCTGTGGGTGCTGATTCCTCGGGGCGGGCGAGCCCAGCTGTAAGGCACGATGGGGAGGACAGATGGGGCGTCGGGGGTGGCAGGGGAGGTCCAATCCAGCCGGGTGACCCAGCGCTCATCGCCAAGTACCCCGTTGTCCCAGAGGAAAGCACCGTGTCGCACGAGTGATGCAGAGCAGCTCATGATCTCTCAGTTCCCCAAGTTCATGTCTGTGCCGTGGACAAGCCAAACCAGGCGGAAACAGATGGCCAGGAATCCAGTGCCCAGGAGATCCCCCAGGGCAGTGAGGTAGGGGATGGAGAAATTATCCGGATCCAGCGCTTTCCTCCACATCAGGCGCACAATTAGGTCAGCCACATAGAGCAGGATTCCCACCTGGGGAGAGGCAAGACAGGCCCCGCTGTGAGGCAGAAAAAAGGTAACGCACAGCCTCCCTCAGTACCAGAGCTAACAGAGATGGCGGAGAGTTAACACCTTCCCCAGAGAACTGCCGCTTCTCTCCGGGATGGAGCTGTGCTGGGATGGGTGTACTTGGCTCATACCCTTGGGCACTGCATTGCTTGGCATCGCCCTGGTGCCACAGCCCCGTGCTGCCAGCCACAAGTGTGGGGACCACGCTTGAACCGCTCACCACCATCGCGTGCCCCAGAAGGGAGTCTGGCCACACCAAAAGCATCTCCTAAAGGTACAGTTCCCACGTCCCGTGCCATGAATGGGAGTGCTCCCATTCACTCCACCAGCAACGGCACTGCTGCAAATATGCAGGCAGCCCCAAAGGATACATTCGTAGTCAGATTTTTTCCTCTTCATCCTTCTTTTTCCCATTAGAAATTCAGATCGCGTTCTACTTTGTTTTTCCTAAAAGTCTCAGTGGACAACTGGAGTTTGAGGCAGTTTTTACATCAAAGTTATCCCAAGCAGCACTGACATGTTAAAAAAAGAAAATAATTTCTTTTTTTCATCTCAACAGTTTTAAAATCTTTGTAGTGATTGCTTTTAATTCCTGTTTCATTCCTGATTCTGATAAACAGATGGAGGAAAAAAATACTTCGGTTAAAGATTAAAGACTGTCTAGTTAATTGAATTAAGAAGGGAGAGAGAGTTTGCACCCCACATCTGTGGTCCCTCCGTGGGAGACCGCCGCACAACAGGAACCAAAGCCAGAGGCGGCGTTTCTAAAGGTGAAAACTGCAAGCTGGGCGGGGGGAGAGGGAGGAGGAGAGTTGGGGGAAGCAAATTAAATTACAGGACCACAGAAACTAAAGCTGGATGGAAACTCAAGAGTTTTATACAGACCATTCCTCTACCTCAATATAGGATCAAATATGCCCGCATTTTTCTTGACGGTCATTTGTTTAACCTATGCTAAACAACCCTCAAAGATGGAGATGCCACACTCTAAGCAATCAGTCCCATGGCTTTTTTTTTTTTTTTCCTGTTCTTGTTTTTCCCAAGGTCTAACATAAATCTGCCTTTTTCCATCTGACACCCATGATTTCATGTTTCATTCCTAGCGACCACAGAGAAAATGTTCTTCTGACCCTCCCTACAGAAACTTGGTAGTTTAAAGGCTGTTAACAGATTTTTCTCAAGCCTCTCTTCTTTGGACTAGCTAACCCCAGTCCATTCAATCGTTCCTCTGAGGTCATATTTTCTAGGCCTCTGATCTTTCTCTTTGGGCTTCCTCCAGCTGACCCAAACTTCCCCCTCTCTTTCTTTCTGACTTTCTTTATAAAGTATAATGGAGGGGAAGAAAGAACCAGGCTGAGCGTATTCTCCTCCACTGGCCTCCATGGGAATCTTTCAGGGTCAGTGGCGTTGCTGGGATTCTGGTCTTTACGCTGTCATTTATTCTGCTTATTTTCATGCTTGGCTCTGGTTGAGGAGTTACCTCGATGCATAAGGAGAAGAATAAATATTTTCCTTTACAACTATGGGTGTGCGGCTGGGCTTCGGGTTGTGCAAAGGTCAAGAAAAACCGATTGTTTACACACGCAAGGAATTAACCCACAGACACGAGGCTGCTTGTAAGGCAAAGCAAGAAGTCAGCTACCTCACACTGCAAATTAATGAATCACTGATTTAAAAGGGCAAGTGAAGTCAGAGCCTCTGTGAGTTTAAGCAACAGCCGCATGCATTTCTGAGTGACATGACAAAGTTTACAGAGCAGGCAAAACAGCAGAAGTGAACAGGCAGAACACATTGGATGAACTGCCCATCGCCTACCCAGAATTTTTAAAGACTAACTTCTCAGGCCTGGGTTTTCCCTTTGCTTTTCATCCATATGGCCCTGCCCAGAAGGATCCCTAGGTCTTCACCGGGATATGAGAAACCGGCTTCCAAAAGGAGTGGGGAAACCTGCTGGATGGGGTTCACAGCCTCTCACTTGCCCCTTAACTGGGATGACCAGTGGCAGTCTGGAAATACTTGGGGTTTAGAGACTCAAGGAGTGAACATGGTAAAATAAGGTACCACCTACAGCAAAAGGTACCTCCTTGCTAAGCGTGTCTCTGCACACTTACTGTAGCTCAGCAGCTGATGATAACTTGTTCCTCATCTCATGTCTGACCTCTCACTCAGCCTTAAGGGCAGTCGTGCTCATGTGGGAAACCAGACCTGGCAATTTGGGTGAAGTATTACTGGATCCACATAAGATACATGACGCTCGGTGGGGAGCACACCTGAAATGATTGGAAATGTGGGCTGCTGCTGGAAGTTTTACTGTGGCTCCTGTTTAGCCTGGAGACTGTTTTGTTTTCACAGTACCTGAGAGGTTCCTTTTGGATGAGAGGTTGGGGTTTACCTGCAGCAAAGCAGCAGTCAAATAGAACATCACAAAGGTGAAGGACAGAGACGTGTGGCCTCCCTGCAGCAGATGGATGGTGTACAGGAACACAAGGTGCCCTGGGATAACCAGGAGGAACAGGACTCGGGCTGACTTGGAATTCACCTCTGCAGAGGAGAGAGACAAGAACAGTGATGACGGTGCTGCAGACGGTGGGGGAAGGACAGGACGCAGCTGCATATTTAAATACTGGTACATAGACTTGGGGCTGTCTCCTCCCACCAACCACATTGCTAATGCCTTTTCTAGATCACACAGCAATCCGGAGCATCTGCAGTATCAGCCCGGCAGCTTTGTCTCACACTGAAACTGTGTGCCAAAGACGTGCATCATGCTGATCCACTCCACTTCTCCTGAACACTCCTCTCAGCTGCTCTCTGCCTCCCACTGCTTCTGCTCTGCCTTGCTGCATCCACTTTCCCAGTTTTTAGCTTGCTTTAGCAGTAACTCCCAACCTAGCAGGGAAAATTAAGAGGAACCTGCAATCTAAAAAGACAACAGACCCAAATCGAGTTTTGCTGATGCTTAGGTTTATCCATTGCTGAAGATGGAGGAATTGCTGATTTTCAGCAAAGTTATGCTCTATTCACCCCTCTGTCCACAGGTGATGGCTCTAGGCTGGCTATGGTTAAAATGACTTTCCACCAGATCAAATCTGAGATTCTTTTTCAATTACTTTCTTTAGTGCTCCCTGAAGGCCAGTTTCTTTGCGTGCCAGTGAGCAAGTACACAAGCTTTTTTCCAAGCTGCCCACGGCAAAGATCCTTCCTCTCCAATCTGAGTATCTTCCCTGTAAGGGGGAAAGGGGGTTCTGCCTTGAAACCCACCTAGTCCTTCGCCAACCAGGCTTGATAAACAAGCTATCTGTGATCACAGGCCTTGAGACATGGACACCTAGGGTTCAAGATCTACCTGATGAGAAGAATGTGGTACATGGGTTGGGCCAATTCTGTCTCATCTTGTATGGCAAAACTCCAGGCATGCTCCAGAAGTGCAGGAATGTGGAAATACGGCTGGCCTGGATGGCAACCAGATTCCCTCCGACACCTACGAGGACAAAACACAGTAAACCTGTAAACCACCCTCACTGCAGCAGGAAACATCAGTCTAAAACCCAGCCCAAGGTGAGCAGATCCACATTCACTTACAAGCCCACTGAGAGCAAAAGAAAACCTGATCCCACATGTCATGTTGATGCTGTTTTTTCACTTGGCAGGAACGGCTCTTAAAAATCAGGAAGGTTCCAGTGATCATCTCCTTCTGGCTGCTTTATTGGAAACATTTTCCCTTGCTTCCCAGCACCGGCTGTAAATGCCACGTGGCCTCTGAAGATGATGTAATTGCACCTGGTTTGACACAGGTTTGCTGGGGAAAGCAGCGCAGGCAATGGCAGATGCTGCTCACAGCCACTTCTTGGATTTACTCATCCACAGAGCCATTATTGTTTAAAAAACAACAAACATCACAGAGAGTGATTATATGTCTTTCTGAAGGCATCTAACACACTCGTTAAATGAGAAAGAATCTTACGAGAATGAATCAGAGCCCAAATATGTTAGGTAATTAAAAGGCAATTAATTCCTTCCAGACTGATTAATTCTAGCAAACAGGAGAAAGCAGCCAGCAGAAAACGGAGGGATGATGATCTATGGAGCAAACCTCCACCACCCTGAGTATCTGCAGGGTAGAAATGCCACAGAAAAGATAACGGTGAGCCAGATCCTATAGGTTTCTCAGGTTTTCCCTTCCTTGAGGAAGGAAACGCTCCATCATTAAATGTGAGATTTGCCAGAGCGGAATCAGAGCGAAAATACTGAGACTAGCTCAACATAGCTCAAGATGGGAGCTTTCTGAATCGTGCGCTGCTACACTTTACAGGACTCCCCCGCACACGCAATGAAGAGCATAACGACACGGAGCACTGTGCAAGTCTGCCACCAGCTCTGCCAAACAGGTTGCCCGCCCCCACAGAGCAACGTCTGGGTCAATCATTGTTCAACTAAATTGCTGTTGACGTACTTTCCTAATCAGGCTCTTCGGCTAACCATGCTGGAAAGAGTTTGTCAGCAAGGTGGCTGTCTTTACGCAGATCCAGTAAGACGACAGCTGGGTGACACCCTCTGACACTGCAAGAGGAAACCATCTTTGAGGGTGGCACGAGGCCAAGCCTGCCCTAGGAACGTGGGTTTCCCCTGGAATAGGTCTGGCCCGCATGAACATTGCAATAGCAGAAAAATAACCCAGCAGATCCTCAGTGATGCCGGGATCCCCGGAAATATGTACTGGTATGTGTGTGTATGAAAGTACTGTGAGGCTTCGCACAAATATAACTATATGCACAAAAGATGTTGGGGGAGATATATAAAAATCCATATATATAATCCATATATATAATCTTCTTATACATATACGCACACATATGTAATCTTAATATATTAATCTGTAGCAACAATCTGTATAGAGGATGATTGCAGAGCTCAAATTGCTGAGTGGAGAGAGACAGGGAAAATGGATTTATTGTGACATCCTCAGTAGGATGTTATCAAAGTAAAGGTGTCAACGTAGCTGTCGGAGACAACTATCACATGCTGTTAACCTTTCCCACAGCTCTGCCAGTATTTTTCAGCCCTGCCTGCTATTTTGCTCCAGAGATGCTTCAAGATACGAGTAAGCAGGGATGTAACGGGGACCGGTAGTTTCACTTCCACTCATGACAGGGGCAGGGACTTGAGCGCAGACCCCTGTGTAAACAGTGGATACCATAATCCTTGGGGAGGAGGGGGACGTATAAAGAAAAGCATGCATATAATCCCCCCTGCCCAACCTACCATTAATCACAGGTGTGAAAACTGCCATGCCTTCAAAGTTTGGGTCAGTTACAGTTTTGTCCAAGATGAGCCCACCAATGCTGTTAAAAAAGGACAGGCAGTGAGGGTGGAACAATCTCTCTTCCCAGGGCAATTCCTATGCTGTGAAAATAGCACACTGAGATGAGTTACTGCTTCTTCCCCATTGCCAGGGCTGGACTATTCCCTATTTACCCCCTTTACAGATCAGTTTTCATGAACAGACAGCCTGACAGTTTTTGTTAACAGCATAATGAGATCAGGAAGACCTCTCTGACCCCTGTAGAGCAAAACTTATAGCAGCCAGGAAAGCTTTATCATCCTCCTCAGAAGTTTTGCTACACTTCTATACTCGTCTTACCATTTTTTTTAAAGTCTGTCCCAGATTAAGTCTGACTATTTGTAATGGTCATCATCTCACTATTTGGTTTCCTGGCTTGCACCCACCTGGTGCATGGCTGCACGAGTGAGACTTCAAATGATGACTTGCTTTTTCAAGTAATTTGGGGGCTCCTTACCTGCTATCTCACAGCCTGTTGGGAGGGCCACCGATGGCTAAGCCCTGGAAAAATACCCTTCTCCTGTCCCTTCCAGCTTCACTTCTGATGGCTTTCTAAATGAGCACGGGGTCTCTCTGCAGCGTGCATACGTGTGTGGGCTTGGAGCAGTTCCTCAGTTTACCTGCTGATGCTCATTGCAACAATGACCGGCTGCCATCCAGACTTCAGGACTTCGGCAAGGGAAGGACTTTGCTTGGCGATAGCAACCCAGAGAGGAATCATAACAATGAAGACAGCACAGATCAGAGGAGAAAGGTATTTCATATCTGGCAAGGAAAAGAAATCTTGAATTAAATGCCCCTAGCTTCACAGGTTTCCAAAACGATATTGCACAAAGTCTGGAAGAATGGCAGCAGGCCTCTCGGTCAGACTCAGTTATGTTAGCCGAAAAATCACATGAACCATGATATTCCCCACACAACCACCTCACTCTACCACAGAAATCCATAATTAACCCCTGAAACTCACTGCTAGAGGATGTTATTTGAAAATCAGCAGGATTCAAAGCAAGTTATATTTGAAGATGAGCAAGTCTCCAATTCCATCTCCAACTAAGCAAGACGAAAAGTTACAAAATTTCTGGCTTCGGGGTACAAATCAAACAGCAGGGCAAGGGGGGAAACTCCTGGGTGCAAGCTGTATGACAGACACTTCACGCCTTCACCTAAACCAAGAGGTAACAGGTACTTTTAGTGACAAGCTGGCAGAACTGCTGAGCAGCTGGTCTGCTCTACAGGAAGAAGTGCTCTCCTGCATGTATAAGCCAGTTAAGATCCAGGGTTTCTTTTTTGCAAGCTTACATGTGTTTCCATTAGGTGCTTTTGCCATTAGGTAGGGGCATAACCTTGAAGTGACCTTTAGAAGCAAAGGAATTAAAAAATAAGTAGATGTGCAGCACTAAAAGAAAATAAACGTGACTCAGAAGCATGAGAAACACCTTCAAGCAATGGGGACGATGCCAATCCTTTTGATATAAAAATGCTTCTTCAACAAAGCTCTCCATCTGGTCTCTGTGTTGGGGCCAAAGCCAGCGGGTTGTAATGCAGATTTTGCAGGTAATCTGGGAGACAAAGCAGGCTCAAAGTGTGCATTTTTCAAGATGACATTGCCAGGGCCTTGGGCTACCCGGGTAAGACAGCACTGATGTGATGATATCTTCCATGAATCAAGGGCTCTTACACAAAGAGGTGCACTCTTTACGGGGGGCTTTAGTCAGCCCTAAAATGCAATCGCTTCTGGGGTGTAAATAGCTGCTGTTTTGTCAGTCCACTTTACCACCTGGAGTCACTTAGGACAGATGGGTTGTAAGACAGACTTAGCTGCTCTCCTGGATGTCCCACCTCCAACTCCTCGTGGTTTCAGGCAATTAGTTGCTTCTTAAATAATGCAGACATAGAGCACTGGAGTCTATCAAACTTCATCAAAGCCCACAGAAGGAATCCTGGTAGGATGAATGGACTTCAGCCTCCACGTTCCAGTTCTGCCACGTTCTCTCACATACAGACCATAAGCAAGCTGCAATCCTTTGGCATAAAGTACCTCCACAACGCAGGACCGGGAAACACCAGGGCCGATTTTTAAAAAATTGAAAATCTTAATTGGCAAAAGAGTGTTCTGCAGAAGGGGATGGTGCTGCATCAAATGGCACATAGTACTCCAAACTTTACAGACTCACTGGTATTTTTGAAGGATACATTTTGGTAGGACGCCGTTGTCATCCCAGCACGGCCTTACTACACACTGGGGAGGGAAATGGATTTATTGAACCACCATCAACAGTGCCTTCCTCCTCCCTGCTTCACTTCATGCTCCCAATAACTAGGTGTCTGTGTGCTGAGTATTTTCCATCTCAAGAGGCTATTTAAACAACTCTGAAAACATCACAAATGCGCTCTGGTCATAGGGGTTATCATTTTGTTCTGCCGTCTGCTCCCTGGGAGATATTATCAGAGGTGTGGCAACTGAAAGACAAACTAGCTTTACAGCGGCAGGTGTGTTGGCGTCACGGAAAAAGCCTATTCAAAAAAAATGCACCTCTGAAGCTCAAGGAGGACTGGATGGAAGAGATTCACGGGCCTCTCGCTGCAACGCGTGTTCCTTCGCTCCTCACTTGCTGGCATATGGAACGAGTTATGCAAACTGAGAACAGCTGCCTTGCTGCTTTCGCTCGCAGTCTGAAGCAACAGTTTGGGTTTCAAATGGTATTGAGTTTACTGCGTCTTTTTATTTTCCTGTTTCTGTTCTAGGTTAGGCTCACGGTAAATAGGCTAGCACTTTACTAGCAACAGTCAGGCATGCATCACCAAGTCTCAACATGTTTTGAGCGTTTCAGCGTCAACAGGTGCCCGTCTTTGCCAACCAGCAGCACAGCTAACCCCATAGCCACAACTCCTACTCAGAGTCCCATGAGCATGAAACAATGCAGCACTGCCTCCCTCCCTCCCAGATGATAATATCTTGTTCATCCACGATTCTCCACATGAGAAGGCGCAAGAATATTTTACAAATGCCAAAACCCTGAAATAGCTTTGTGAGGAAGGACCTGCTGTTACCCACGCACAGAAAGTAGTTATGCTTGGCTAGCGACAGATGCAGGAACAGAGTCAGTGTCACACATGTCAACCTTCTGTTCCAAGACTATGCAATATACGTTGGTCATTTCTTTGACAAATCCCAGTTGTGTTTCTTCTGCCTTCCGGTTTGCTACTAAAAGAGAAGCCGGAAAAAGCCTCTTTGGTCATTTTTCTACCACAGTGGCACAACAGCCCCCATTCTGAAACATCCCAGAAATAGGTAAGTGCCCTGCAATAATTTCAACAAGGATTTATCCCTCCCTTGCTGAGCTGCAAATCCCTGCTAAACACTGTACCTATGTATTTGAAGAGTGTACTGCTGATTCCCGCCAGCAGGGAAAGGGTTATCAAGTCTCCAAGGCTTGCTGCTATGGGTGTGGCGACATTGTCTGGATTGATCCCAACTTTCCTTGCTCCAATGATCACACCAATCATCACCAGACCTAGGGAAGACACAGAGCAGGCATCAGAGAACGCATCCTGCTGCATTTCACCCCAGAGCTGCTGTTCTGGCTCCCAGAGGGACAGGGGGTCTAGGAAAAGCAAGAAGCACATTGCCTGTAGCGGTACCACACAGCTGGAGATTGGACATCCCCAGGAATTTGTCCTCTTGCTTTCACCAACCCGAAGGGCATGACTCTGCCCAAAGGCCCACAGGCGCACAAGCAAATCCAGGGATCAAAGGAGATACCAGCAGGCAGCCCAAATGTAGAAGCTTCCCTCCTGAGCAGCTTAATCTTTGCTGCCTTGAAGCAGGACCATGCACGAAGCAGACTGATAGATAAGCACACAGCAGGCACGCGGCAGCCTCCCGGTGCCGTCCCCTGCTCTGGATTCCACAGCACGAAGATATTTTCCATATTAGACCAAAATTTCTCTGAGATTGAACGAGCAAGGAGCAAAGAGCTTCCTTACAGTAGCCTGAATGATCCTTTCAGCCCAGCCATCAGGCTGACCCCTTGTGTCCCAGAGTCTTTGGGGCTCCTTTAATTTGAACTGGGTGGATGTCGATGCTGCGAGCATCTCCGGAGTCAAGGGGCCCACATCACTTCTCCTGTCCTCTCAGCTGCACCTGGAAAATTCAGCTGCTTTTCAGCATTGTTGGAGAGGACGGAAGTTTTGCTTGCCCAGGTAAATTAAGGAGCACAAACCACAAACCCTGATGAACCTGTGGGAATCCCTCAGCCATCAGATCTCTCACCGGCCTGTGGAAAAGCCACCTGGAATAAACCCTGCCTGGCCAGCCTCCACTGCTGTATGACTAGCAAGAGCAGCCTTGAGACAAGACGCATTTCATCTCTGCAAAGTCCTTCTGTGGCTGACAGGATGCACCAAAGGAAGCCTGAGAAATGGTGGTTCCCTCCAGCTCACAACCTCTCCGTGCGTGTTTGCACAAGCCCACCAAAGCTGAATGTATATACAGGAGCATCGGCTCTCCCTTAGGAAATGCCACATGTCCACCTTCTCTGGTACAACAAGCCTTATACAGAAAACACATCCTCACACAACACGGCATTCTCCACAAAAGCCCTCCCAGACACCCACGCTCCCCTCCCCACAGCACAGTTCATGCTGCTTCCCTCCCTGGTCATAAAAATAGCAGCTTCCCATCGTGCGCACCCACGCACAGGCCGCCTGTGACCATGTCCAGGGAAGAAACTGATGCTAGCTGAAAGCCTGCGACGGTACAGCAGCAAAGCCTCTCTGTATCACACCAAGCAGGGAGATTGAGGGGAAGAGTTTAATGAAAGCTGGGCTGCTGTTTTTCTCTTTTAACGACTGCCTCATCCCGTGTTTTTCATCAAAGGCATCTACAATCACCCTTTGACTCCAGCTTCAGGATATGCACTTGCTCTAACTTGTCCCTTTCATTTAGAAAACTTGCTGTATCCAACTCTGCCAGCTCCCTCTATTCAGGGTATCATGCTGCCCTCGTATGGCAGACCTACAAACCGATCATCTTCAGGCGACACAGAGCAGCTCCTACCCATCCACCCCATCACGTTTCCCTTGCCAGGGGAACAGCCAGGGGAGCGGACTGTCTGTCTTGGAGCTCAAAGCGGGAAAGCCACAGGGCCGGCCACAATCCCCTGCAGGGTATTGGGTGACTCAAGCCCATCTCGAGTGTCGTCTGGAGTTGACTGCTAACAGACTCTCAGTACCCTGCTTTGTGCAAAACACTAGTTCCTTCTCCCCTAGGAAAGGGCCAGTGTAGACGGCTAACATGTCACCCTAGACATAGTGTGGGCACCTGTGTGTCCACCCGCACATAGCATGCAGCGTTTTTGGTGTGTCAGGTGAAGTGGGACATTTTTACTGCTGCTGTGGGTGCCAGGAGCCCAGCAAACAACAGATCCTGGGAGAAGAGAAGCAAAGGCAGGATGCAGAGGGGGTAAAAGCAGCAGACATAGGACATGCTCCCTGCATCCTCCCCCCTGTGCCAGACCAAAGGGATGTCAGCTGGGCCTCCCTGGCAGAAGGGACATTTTTTCCCCCCCGCACCTGAGTGCTGCCTATTTGATCCAAGGAACCAAAACGACTCACCGAGAGAAAGTGCAGCTATGAAGGCCGTGGTCACGCTGCTGGCACACAGCACGGCAGCCTGGCTCAGCTCCACAGAGCCCTTGGAGATGGCTCCCAGGATCACAGCAGCAACAGCAGCCAGAAGTCCCACCACGGTGGCCTGGACCTGGAGGCCAAAAGACAGCTGGTGACAAATCACCCGCATCAGCTCCCAGGCAGTCCTGGCTCCATGCAACCACAGCATTTCCATGCAGCTAAGCCTCGCAGAGATGCTGATTGCTTATGTATTTACGCAGCATCCCTGGGAGGCTCCACTACGTTAAAAAAAAAAAATCCTGACAAAGTTTGGAGAAAAAGTCTGGATGCCTGCAAAGGACAGATAACATTTCAGCAAAGGGCAATGAGTCCATCAGCAAAGGAATAGCCCTGGTCAACACAAAAATGGGCTCCCCATCAACACAGCTCTCCTAGCAAGCTGAAAAGCTGTGGAAGGAGATAAGGGAAAGCACACAGACACATGTTGCAAGCCCTGTGGCCTTGCCATGTGCAACCTCTAGGCTGGTTGCTGGATTTTAGCAAGCAGAAAGAGCTACAAGAGTCACATTTCTCCCATCCCTCCCCTACTGCCCAAGGCTGATTCCCAAACACTGCCAGTAAATGACAGGCTTTATCTAGGGCCTGTTGTGAAACACGGGTTGTGCCGCAGCTCCCCCTGCAAAAGGAGGGGTTTTTTTTCATTATTTCCGTTTGTCCATAAAGGCAAGGAATGTCTAGATGTGTTTTGCAGCTAAACTACAAGCTCTGGGGCCACACAGAGCTTTACTGGAGGTCAAGTCCTGGGCGCTGCTTGGCCCTGTTGAGAATACCTGCCCCAAATCAACAGCACCAGACCCAGCACCGCTGGGAACGGATGCTGCTGGGCTGCGGCACACCAAGAGAAAAGGGCCTTTTTCCTCTCCCAGCTGAAGTGACTCACCTGGATAAGGGCTAAATTGCAGGTAGCCATTTTCCATTGCTTCTGGGCATCATCCATCTGTCCAGTGTTAGCCTAGGAGCCAAGAGAGACATCCTGAAAACCTGTTTCTGCGGCACCGGTGGCTGCTGAAGGCAGTTTCACCTGGTTCCTGTGGGAAAGGGGCTGCTAAAGCCAGGGAGAGGCAAGCGCAGGTCGGCGTCTCCTAGCCTTCCCTGCACTTCTTGACACATCTCCATCATGCTCCAGCCCAGTGTCCCAGGGATATCAGAAACTCACACGGAGATACAGAGGCATTATGGAGCACCCAGCTAAAGGTGGAGTGGGCACATCCACCACATTCCACACGCATCAAAAGCTGAACAAACTAGACCATTTTTCCTCTTTGGTTCCCCCTAAACTGCTCTGTTAAGGACCAATTTCTCTCAAGACAGACAAGACAAACAGACCAAAGTATACAGAACTGCTTAGGGAGACAGGAGAGATCAAATCCAGAGTAGGAAAAGCTACTGCAGGTCCCAAAAGGCCTCAGCCTGCTCCCCACAAGGTAGGATTTCTGGGAAGCCCTGGGTCTCTCAAGGGTCAATACCCACAGAAATGCAATCCAGTACTGAAGCTGACAGCTGTGGAGCCCTGGCTTTGTCTCCTTCACGTATCACAGGGCCCCAGATATCAGCAACTGGCCACCCAGGGATTAATTCACCTTCAAAGTACAGACGGAAATTCTCTGTTCCAGTTACAAAATGAGGGCAAACGCACTATTTTAACACTCACACACCACTAGTTTCTACTTAGCAGAAAAGGGCATGTCTCATACACACACAATGTGGTTCTGTAAAAGCAGAATCTCCTGACGTCTCCTGCTATNTGGACGCCAGCGTCATCTCAAGATTACCCTTCAGGCCAACCAAGGCAGGAACCAGGATAAAAACTTCCGTGATTGTCCGAAACACATCCCAGTGCTGGAAGAAAACAAAGGCAACAACCTTAGTTTGTGATGCTGACTAGTCCAACGCTGTTGCTTCAAAGGGGAGTGGGTTCCCATCTCGCCACCTGCTCTACAGGTATCTGCTATGCACATGGGGGCAGATGGTGCCCTGGGCTCGTTGCCTTTTGGGAGCGAAGAAAGGAATTTTTAGCTTGCAATATTCTTCCTGATCTCACGGACAGCAAAGCACAGGGAAGGAACTTTCTTCCTGAGGGCAGCAGAAGATTTTGGAAAGCCACAAATTAAAATGTGCCTTTAGTACTAGCCAAGAACAACATGAAAAATAATTAGGGTTCACAAGCCAAATGAAATACAGCGTGCTCTCCATCCTTTGTACTGACACTAGATACAGGAACCCCTATTGCTATCCAGATTCGTAAGAACAAACACAAAGATCTGGAAATGATCTAACAACAAAAAGTTTTGTCTGTCTTTTTTTACCAAACTTCTAACTAAGCATCTAAGACTGGTGGTGGGAGGGAAGGAGATTTTTGTCTCTCTTCTCCACAGGCAGTTCCTAAATCTTCCTGTTACCAAGCACAGTCCCAGCACAGCTGGAAAAAGGATTTTGAATTAAGATATCGAATAAGCCTGAACTGCTGGGCCAGTATCTTGATTATCATTGCTCCTCTGAAGCTGAGCTGTACAAAGCTATTGAATCAGCTGCAACACTAGAAATGATCTGAAACCTTAAGAAACGTTGTTGATTAACATGTCTTCTCTAATTTATCTACCATACAGTGCCTTGGAACATAATTCATTCACCCCCTGTGCATTCAAGGATGTTGGCAAAGTCCCACAGTAGCCAGGGAGGCTCACATCGGGATGAAGTCACAGAACGGAGCAGCTCCCCGTGAAGTAAAACCAACTAGTCCGACATCTAAGAGCAGAATACAAGAAAAAACCAGCAGCTTCAATGAGTCAGACCAAAGGTCCATCTAACCTATCCTTATCTCCACCAGCAGTCAAATTCAGATGTATAAAACAAGAACCTACAAATATGACAAGTAGACAGGGTAATTCTCCTGTGTATTTTCCAGCCTACGAGTACCTGCTACAGGGTAGTGAACTGGGGTAGGGAGCCGTTTCTGCACACTTACCAGTGTTCAAAGGATCTCTCTTTCAGGTACTCATCCAATCTCCCCCCTCCAACCCACGTACCATCCTGTGGCAAAATTTTCCATAGTTTAGCTACACATCAGGTAAAGGATCAATTTGTTCATTAATTCTAACTTGCCACTGGCTAGTATCATGTAATTGTCCCCAGTTCTGCTACTAGAGGACAAAACGAATAACAGATCCTCGCCCACCTTCTCCACATCCCTTGGGACTCTATAAACCTGTAAATCCATGCATAAATCCAGGAGGCTGGACAGACTTGGTAAATGTCAACACGTTCAGCTGTCAGCCTGTTGGGAAATACGTACAGGGTGTACCAGCTCGGTGTTTTGCTCTGGTTGTGCCACGGGAAGCTGTGGGAAGCCAGCGGTGTGGCTGTCTGCTGGGAAGAGCCCATAGCTTCCTCCTGAGTCAGGATGAATGAAAGTGGGGCTGAGCCAGCCCTGAGCACATGGTGCAAGACACTCCTTAGAGGAGCAGATAACAGGCAAAACATTATTATCAAAATAAAAAGGTACACTTCCTGGCAGTGGTGACCTGGAAACAGGCGCATTTCAAAATGTTAAAAGTAAGTTACTGTTGAGTAAATAAGAGACAACACAAGAATAGTCACCTTATTTGACACGCTACGATTTTGTTTGAATTTGTTAACATGGAACTTGAAAAGCTAGGGGCGGACATCTCTCTTAAAGATTCACATCCCCCTCTCTCCTCTCTCTTTAATTAAGAATAAAGATCCAAACACATCTTTGACGCCTTCAAAAGAAAGAGGAAAAAAACCAGACTTCATAGTCACAATGTAAAAAACCCCAGTCATTTAAAACACACAGGCGTGCAGACATTCATATTTAAGACCTTGCATATTTTGCACATAAAAAGACATATAAATAAAAAGCAAGAGAAAAACTTAACTGTGTGTATTTTTCTGTGCAGTCACCTTTGGGAAAGATGACTTGGTCACATCAACATAAGCTCCAATCTTTGTATTCATGCTGAATTTTGCAGGTCTCAAGCCATCACAACAGAAGTTTCAGGATGCAAGGTATGATTTTTTGGGACTCTGCCTTACGCATAATTACACTGACAGGCTTTGAGCAATTAATAAAGAATCACACGACTGTACTAATAAAAAAACGACTTAATTGCCTCCACTTGAGTCTCACTAGTGACTCACCAAGAGCTTGAGGACATAATGATTTATACTACAGTAGCCAGGACTCCATTGTGTTAGAGACTGCAGAAATACAGAAGAAACAGATGATCCCTGTGCATCGCCTTGCAGGACTGTCAGCTGGAGGAGCAGGTGAATGTGGCAGGTTAGGGCTGTGCAGGCAAAGGAGCTGCCTGAATGAAGACAGATGGATTAAGTCTAGGAAGCACCTCTGTCCTTCGAGATGAAAACTGGCCTAGAAGGAACAGAAACATTCCCTGCAGCACTGCAGGGACACTAAGCCAGGACCAACACATGGACACTGAGCCAGAAAGAGACTCTTTCCCACTTCACATCCCCATAACTGAGTTACAGCCCTAAAGCTCAGCTCTGAAGAAACTTGGTTACCCCATGATCCACTCCAGCCGGTCCCCATGCCAGCTGGATCTGCTCATGGGGTCCCATAGAGGAAGAGAGGCTATGATGTACTGAGACAGTCTCCCCAGCCGCAGTCTAGCCCTGCTGTCCCTCCTTACACTGCCTTCACAGTCTCAACCACCTCTCCAGGGCACGCATCCTCCCATGGCATCAGCTAAGAAACCGCAGAGGTTTTCTACTGCCCTGAGCAAGTCAACAGAAAGATCAAAAGACCCCACACTATAAAATGCAAGCCAATTCAAAGCCCTTTTCAATGCTAACCATCTCATGGGCTTTTGTCAACAAAGGACGGGGATATCTTATGTCTGTGACTTTTATTTGGACTGTGTCCCACTGTGGTGGTGTGGAAAGGGAGGATGAAAGGGAATTTTTCCTACTGAATTCTCTAGTTTGAAATGTGATTGTCCAGCTGCAATCTGATTCTTCCCCTTACTGTAAAAGACTGGGCCAAACACTGGCAGGGCCCTGCACGGTCTCCAGCAATGCCAGCCAGCCTGGAACCTGGATCGACCAGCTGGCCAAGGATCACTGGAGCAGAGGCGGAAACATCCAGCAAGAAAAGACCCATGCCATGCTACTGACCCTGCACAGAGACTGCATCATCTGCACAACCAAGAAGAGAAATGGCAAATGGCTATTTCTTCGGGCATCTTTGTATTACAGTATGAGAGTGCCAGGTTTGAGCCTTGGAGTCAACTGGGCTTAACAAATTTCTCTTGTTGATTTTTTTTTTTTTTTTTTACCAATAACGTGAACAGTTCTTGGTTTCATCCCAGGACAGATCAGAAGCTGCTAAAATCCCGAAAAGTTTGATATGGCACAAACAAGCAATTTCCACTTTGTTCTCCTCTTTACAAAAACATCAGCCCTGCAAACAAGAGAGCCAGCTGGACTCCCAGCACAGAACCACACTATTTCAAGAAACTTCTTATGTAAAAAAACAGGGGCAGCGCCATTAAACTCACACGTATGCTCTAGATACCATCCTTGAGCTTGCCCGTATATCTGCCTGTCAAAGGCAGACATGGAGTTTCCTAAGAATGTTTTGCAAATAGGGCAAGGCATTCCTTGGCCAGACCATCCCCTGAAAAATGGTCAAATCACAGACTCCTGGACTAGAAAAACCTGTACTTTCAGTAGTGTGAGCCCTCATGGTTACCAGTCTGAGTCTTATGGTACCTGGCCTCAAGCAAACAAACTTAGTCTCAGGTTTTAGCTGGACAGCACAGCGAGTTTCTAGCTCTCACACTTGCAGGAAGAAAAGCTGAAAATAAGCAGCTCAAAGACAAAAAAGGCACCGAAGAATAATCCAAACCTTTAAAGGCTAAGATCTCTGGATTTTCCCAGCTACTGGTTTTGTTTTTAAATATGGGGTTGTTGATACCATGGCAGCTTACCTCACTAACATCTCTCCTACGCCAGTTGTGACTCTCAATGCACTAGCTCCCTCCTCTGGGAGCCGAACCCGCTGACTGAAGGCTTCCATTTCAACACAGCTGGAAACACCTTCACCAAAAAAATACACTTCCTATTATTGTGCTTCATGCATGACCCCACTTCTAAGAGTCTAGTGAACAAATACTCAAAGTAGACTGCACTCTGGTGTTTAAAAGACAGGCACAATGTAGGTATACATGGCTTATGTTTTCTATTGATCTGGATACAGTTACATTTTTGAACAGAACCCAATTCTTAGCAAGTGCGTTCGATTTCTTTTAGACGAAGACCTATTCACCTGCCAAGGGTATGAAGTGGGTATGTCTTTATCCTTCTATGAGATAACTGCTAACTGTTAACATCTCGGGTAGTTCGAGAACTTCTGTAATGCTGCAAGACAGGTCTGTGCCTAAGCGCTGCACAAGGTGGGGACGACAAACACAGCATAGCAACAGTGCGTGCCACTCCAGTTAACCCTTCTTTGATATTCCTCATATTCCCCTTCAACTTCTCTGACTTCTTTGTTTCTTCCAACACAAGAAAAAACAGCAACGCATTGTCTTCCCAAACACTCAAGTACCCATATTTAGCTCCTGCTGTGGTACTAATGCCAGAGAATCCAATGTACTCCAGTGTGCTCAGAGTGTAGGATATATCCTTGGGAAACTCTGCCAGCCTTTTGATTTGTAAATCCACTGGCATGCGATGCCAAAACTAGATCAAATTTTGCATTTCTATTTGTGCCACTGGTACAAAGGAAAGACAGATGGGATAGGTTCTGGTTATGGGCACAACAGTGTAAATCCAGCAGCACTCCTTGGAAGTCAATGTAAGTTACCCTAAATTTACACTCACCTCAGAATCTGGCCAAGAAGTGCTCCGTTTGTAGGCGATGCTAATCTTTTTGTGCTGGCATGCCTCTCATCACAGTATCTAAATGCCTTCTAGACCAAAGATTACATTAGGTTGTTTGCAAAGAACTGGAAGCATAAACTTGCCTCTAAGTGAGACAGATAGTTAATAACAACCCCGACCTAGATCTCCTTATCAGCAATTCTTGAAGGAAAGAAATAATACCATGCAATAGGGGAATATGTCGCAGTTTCATCCCAGTTGCTTCACAGCAGTCATCACTGAAGTGTTTAGCTAGATCCAGTAAAGGGAGCACCCAGTCTAACGCACCGAGGGCAGTGTCAGGCAGCCTGTCTGAAAGCCTCGACCCGACTTTACAAGAAGCCCCCATGTACGCATCTAAAGAAGACGGATAGCGTCTCTCTAGCACAGGAAAAGCCTACAGCCGTCCTGCTGACTGGCTGCCAGGACTACACACATTTAAAACAAAAACGCACAAATACTCAAGGTCAGTGAATTAACCCACCCTCTCACTACACAGTTGCCTAACCACAGGTACCTACTTGAACAACATCCATCAAGAGGCCAGCAGCTACCATGCCCAAGCCAGCCAGAAGGAACGGCACGAAAATCTGGGAGGCAATGGAGAATGAAGTCTCTGGGAGAAATCCACTGGCTGACCTGGTCAACTTGCAGGTGAAACCTCTCAGCTTCTTGCCATGGAAGCACAGTTCCAGTTGTAACTGGGTGACCACCATGGTCAAACACCGTTACCCCATGCTCAGCAAGGCAAATGGGGGGAGATCAGGACATCACAGAGATCCTCCTGGTAGCTCTTTTCTGAAGTTGAAAGAAATGTTTTTCCTCAAACAACAGCAACGACGCCAAATTGCTTTAGCTTCTTCTTCTCCTCGTAGGAGCACATCCAGAGGGTTGCAGCAAGGGTATCCTCCAAAATTGATTCAGCCGGGTTGAGCCCAGGTGGCAGCCAACTTGACAGACACTATTTCTCCAATTTATATCCGGAGGGGAATTAAAAAAGAGAAAAGAAGATTGCGGAGACGTCTGTGGACGAATAGAAATGAGCCCACACCCCATTCAGCTCCCACCACCTCGGTAAAAACCAGTAAGACCTGCTCAGGCTACAGCACTGAAAGAGTGACAGGTCATGCAAGAATCCCTTAGCGTGCTCAAACGCACTAGTGTCCTTTCTCCTCAGGTTACATTTCTTGTCAGACTGCAGCTCGCCTTTGATACGATGGTTTAATATGTAAGCCTGCTGTGAACCGGCCCCAGTTCCCTCACTCCCACCATAAGCAACGTTGAACTTTTCTCACTGTCCCAAAGCTGAGGAGGTGGGGAGTTAACAACCGGGATCCGTTCTGCTCTTCTTCAAGGTGAAAAAAGGTCAAGGAAAACATGAGTCCGCATTTGTCGCAGCTGATGATATTATGCAGGTCTCATCCCCAGGCAAGCCACACAGCTAAGCCGGCTGGAGAGAGAAGATCTGCCCTTCTAGACCCCAGCCCCTCTTGTCCCCTCCATGGTCTCCGCGGGATGTAACGATCGGTCTATGCCAGCTATACCTCTGAATGACTGGCTTTCAGAGGGAAAAAAAAAAAAAATACAGAGAACCAGCCAATAAGCTTCAAAAGCGAACAACCTTATCTGCTGTCATCACTTCAACTTTCTGCTAGTTTGCAAAGGCCAAGATAAAAGGCACAGCCAGGGCTTATTTAAGGTAGCTCCGTAATCTCACTACACCGCAGGCAAGGGAGAGAAAGGGTGAAACGTTTCCATGGCATGCTGTGAGCTGGTCTCCCTTCCTGTCCTAAAGTGAAACACACTGCTGCTGCACGCTCCCAGGAAGATACCGTCTGTGAGAGAGGGGGGCCCTACCCCCAGAGTCTCCATGGTCAAACAGCTGACATAAGGTCAAGAACCAGAGCTGCATTATGGCCACATACGGCCAAAGAATTTCTCTCCTGCTCGGTAAAGACTTCAGCTCAAAGTCATGCATGCGGAAAAGGGAGTCAGGGTTATTTTGTTGGGGCCCCTTTCTAATAATTAATTTAGGCAAGCTAATTGGATCAGAGGATCCAAAAGCTTTAAAAGCACAATTTAGTACGGAAGGCTATAGGATTGATTTAGTACGGAAGGCTATAGGATTGATTTAGTACATGGGCAAGGGAGCTTTTTCACTGTTCAACCACAGGTTCAAATCCAGCCATGCCCCTGTGAAGGCAAACAAGTGAAAGCAAGTATTCAAGTGGGCACGAAAGATACAAGTTTCTGAGTGCAGTTCAAATTAAATGTTTAAATTGCATTGCCTTACTAACACTTTTTGTACTAATCAGCCCTTTCTCTGACACTCTGCAGAGAGACGTAAAGATTAATGGCATGTGGACTCTGTCCTTGTGACAGGGTCTCCAGCTTGGAGCTAAATGCGTTGGCAGGGTTGGACAGAACAAGACATGCTTTTGCCTTGCAGATAAACAGGGAACAGAGGAAGCTCTCAGCCATTGGGACGGAGTGTTTCTTTTGGTCTGAACTCACGCAAACCGAAGCACAGAGCCTAATGGGCTGAGATGGCACAGCAGATCTCTCCGCGAGCACGGCAGGGTAGGAAACAAGCCCTAGCTACAGGATGGGAGATTCTGGCCTCTGCTGCTTTCTAGGTTGGTATTTTGGTACAGCCCCCAAAGCCTTCTCGACTCCCAGCTGGCTTAGCGTGTACGTGTGTCTCTTCCACCTAACAATGGTCTGGTTAGCTGAAAGCTAAGAAGGGAGTACGTTTCAGCTAATCCAACTGGAAAAAAAGCCCACAATACCTGGAAGAAGGAGGTTAATAAAAATCCTGTAATAACCATACATGACCGAATCTCTTTATACCAGCCAGGAACAGAGAAGTGATAGCATGAAGGCCCAGTTCTGGTTAGAAACTCACAGCGGCTTAAAGGAAATGAAGGACAATTTCTGGACAACTACCACAGGTTTTCAAAGGTCTGATAATGTGCATACCTAGTCCCATAAGCCGCTGTATCTGCCAACTGGATTGCTGACAGGCAGAAACATTAATGTAAACGAAATATTAATGAGCCTGAATGACTCAAATTAAAAAACACAGCAGCGACACATCCTGTACTAAAGCGTCAGCCTGGCAGGGTTTCTGAGTATCACGCTTCGGCTCGCTCTGTTTCTAAGCAGGCACCATAAAAAGCCTTCAACCGATAAACCAGTAGGTAGAGAAGGTAATTGGTTCAGGTCACCTGCATGCGTACGCTGGGTCATTTTATTATGCACTTAAGGAGCCTCTGATAAAGATGCGCACCAGAGATTTGTCGGCAAAGAGATGCATCACGTTTTCCTGGCAAAGGGATATACCTTATTTGTCTGCAAAGAGGTGCATCAGGTTTGAGAAGAAAGAGAGAGCTCCTGAACATGAGGAAAAAGATTATAACTAGTTGAGGAAAAAACCCAAACATCTCATGGCTGCCGTCACTCATCATGGCAAAAGTCAGGGAGGGACACTGCTGCCCTTCTCTGCACACAAATATGCTGTGTGCCTACACTGCAAACTAGCCAACAGGTAGCATTGCCCTGGAGGAGCCAAAGCAGAAACAGTCTCTTTGGCGGACTCTGATCTAGGGCCTCCATCCACTGCCACGGTACAAAAGAAAAACAGAAAAATGACTAGTGCCAAAGTGCACAGTTTCAGACGTACCTTATCATCCCTGCAAAGAAGGGACATGTATACCAGTGAGTGCGCGTACAACATGGCAGTGGTAGCAACAGACAGCACTATTCTGACACCTGAGACTCACGGGAGGACAATGCTTTCCAGGGACCATACATCCCAGTTGCTGGAGTACTACCGCTCCTGACTCTGCCACACTTTGTGTCAGATCAGGCTATGTGTTTTTGTTTCTTACCTTGCTCCTCTCTTCCCCACTTTAGGAAAGGGCAGAGAAGAGACCCTACGTGGAGAGACTGAGAGCAAGCAGACGGAGAGTGCCTGGGGCCCAGAGCCTCGCAGCATCTCCTGCTGCCCCACAGAAACAGCAGCAGCAGAGGCCAGGACTGCCTTAGAAAGAAAGGGCAGTTCCGAGCAGCAGCGAGTCCACGATGAGAGCCCACGAGTAGTCTGTGATCACGCACAAAACGTCACTGTGCTAACTGCCAAAGGCCTGCTTGTCCTATGAGATGTTGCATGGGTTGATTTCCCAGGCTCTAAGCACTAACGTGAAAACTCTTTATTTGCATAAAACAGAAACCAGACTTTTGCGGTTTCAGAGGACTACGAGACTTCACATTCTGTTCCTAAAAAAAAAAAAGAGTACTCAAGGGAAGAACATTGAAAGAAAAACACTTCTTCAACATCATAAAGCCATCTGCAACCTATTTCATGCTTTAATACTTCACAATAGGAGGTAATGTGCATTTAATGTCAGAGATCCAGAGGAAGGGGCAGATCTGAACAGTCTGAAAAATAAAAATGGAAGTGGCTGCTCAAGGCTCAAAACTCTCAGAATGATGTCTTAGGAGACAAAAAGTAGCTTGCCACTGGGTTCTGGACTCGCCTTGGTATTTTCTGATCTGACTAGATATTCTGCTGGGTATTGAGTACCTGCTAAGGTCAGTTAAGGACACCACGTCACTCTTACGCCTCTATAGCTCTTATAGCTTAGGGAGATCAGCCCAGGAATAACAGCAAAAGAACACAGCTCCAGATTTGTGAAAGCTGTCAATGCAGGCACAGTAGTTTCCGTGTCACTGTATCAGATAGGTCAGGGCAGTCTGACACAACAGCTAGCTAGTTAAATAACAAGGGTTAACAAAAAGGCACGCAGCAGTGAGAGTCATCTAGAATGCAAAGGCATAGCCATTTATAATCTGGAAATTAACTGCAGCTTTAAACTGACTAAAATTAGGAGCTCACCCCTACCTTAAAGCTCTGTATTGCTACACCATAGGAGGAAAGGTCTGGTTTGTCTCAGAATCAGAAATCGGACTGGAAGAAGACTCAAGGGTTTGAGTCATCTGCTACAAGGCCTTAGAAAAGAATGAGGCGCGCGGGCTGGGCTGGGCTGGCTATATGAAGCGTTAGCAGTGCTGGGCTGGCTGGCTCCCTGCACAGTGAGGTGGGGGATGCAGGACTACACAGAGCTACATCCAAGAGCGATACGGCTGTACCTAGTACCGGAAAGTGCTATCCCACCACAGCTCAGCCACCCTCTTTCCAGGACCAAGCTGAGACCTTTGCACAGGACTGAATCTTCCTACAGAGATGCCTCAGAGTCTTCACATGCTCTCTAGTACCCTATCGTCTCTTGCCTCCAAAGGAGAAAAAGGGGCAGAAAAACACCACATACTGTCTCCTGGGAGCCGTACGTAATAGCTGACTTTGAAGGACATCTTGGCATGTGAAACTGCTGCAAATCCTCCTTTACTTTGCCATCCGCAGAGCAAATCCCCTGCCCCTGAAGAAGAGTTTCCCACCTATCCCATGCTAGGTACATCATATCAGTTTCTTTCCCTTACCTGAACATAATCCAAAACCATGCCTGCCAAGACCATGCCAAGCCCAGCTAGGAGGTACGGCAGGAGCACTTGTAGGCAAATTGCGATGGCTGACTCTTCCTGCGACTTTGCCATGGCCACTTTCTCCTCAGCCAACAGCTTCTGCTGTGCATGCAGAGAGGCATCCTCTGCCTCCTGGCTGCCAAGTCGGCTCTCTCTGTGTTTACCCTTGCTCTTTGCTTTGTGCCTGGATCGCTCTCCATTCCTAGTCCTGCCCTCTTTTCTCCTCTGACGAACTTCCTCACCTTTCATGGTGGCTTTCTTGAATCACAGAGTTTTTCTGAAAAACAAAGTCAGAAACAATGAGATAAGAAAAAAAGGCATCAGATGGGTCAGAGACAGCAAACCCTTTGGTATTTTGTCCACTCCACTAACCTGAAGGCAAACTGGCACCTACTCCCAAAACCCTAGATGCTCTGCTAACCCAAATACTAGCATTTAGTTTACTTTCAACTTTGTATAGTCTAAAATCAATCTCCCTTTCTGTAATTCCATCTCTTTCTAGGTCTGTGTTGGTGCTGGAGTGCTTGCTGTGCATCCTGGCTCTTCACCCTGTGAACAGCTAGAAGGATGCAGAAGATGCTGAACACAGCCTGAATTCTGGACCCTCCAGCTCTCACTCTGGGAGTCATGAGAACTGAGGAGCCCAGCAGAATCCGACCCTTTCTATGGTCTAACCCTTAGCCGTTAAATGGGAGCAGTTCACATCCTAGCATCCTACAGTCCAGCAGAGGACTAGCATAGCACAGGTACGTACTATGTATAGTACCTGGCACCAGGCATGGTACAGCTAACTGTCCGCCGCTCCTCATTAACAAGATAACTCTTTAATCTTCTTTGTAATCTCAATACTTTTTCTTCCTTTTACGCCTTAGTTGACACGCATGCACTATATGACTCATCTGTCTACAGAGAAGCTGACGTGACCCCGCAGCATCTTATAAGAAAAAAACAAACATGCAAAATTGTTACTAGTCACCATTTTCCTGCCATCGCGTCTCATTTCTCGATATAACTGTCATTCATCCTGCCTGCCCCACTGCTGGCCCAGGTAGTGCCCCAAATCTTTACCCATCACCTCCTACCTGCACTCATCTGGCTTAACCGCTGGCAGATGTTCTCTGATGCTCTCATTTTCAGGATGGGCCCCTAACGTCCTAAACCCCTGCACTACCCCAGGCAGGATCAATCCTCTTCTTGCCCAACATCTGGGGAGCAGAGGAAACAGCTAGGAGGCCCCAATCACAGCTTGGGGGG
>VXBH01001024.1:634467-667914 GCA_013400035.1 Rynchops niger
GGGGGGAGCTGTCACTAAGGCCGGCTCCTGCTTGGGCAGTAGCCCCCCTGGAAGGATGCGCTCGGGGTACCCGGGTGCCAGAGCAACATCCTGTTGCCCCCCGGGACATGCCCAATCCTCTGCGGCTCCTGCCGCCCCGAGAGCCCGTGGGGGATGCTGTCGGAAAGGGCGACGACTTTCAGCGCAGACAGAGAACAGGAGGCTGCAATTAAAAGCTGAGGAAAGATGTTTCCTCCACGTCGGGAGTTGGGTGGGTTTTTTTTTTTTTCTTCCTTTGGCATTTGCCAGAGCTCTTGTTGCAAGCTTCCTGTGCAAAAGCCTGCCTCCACCACAATCACTGCAAAACTCTTGATTTGGTTTTTTTCCCCCTCCCGTATTGAATCACCCCATTAGAAACGCGATTACAGCATCCACCACATTCAAGCACATAAACCCCACTAAGCATCGAAGTAACCGTAGTCATGCAAGTCTCCTGAATCATGCAGCTCAAATTTCCAGAACAATTGAGGATATTAAATCATACCTCAGTACCAGAGCACTCTTATATCCTGCTGAAGTCTCTCGGATGTCATGCTACGCTAAAGGGCTCTTACTGATAAAACGGTGTCTCTGGGCCTGCGGGCTCTGGCTCAAAGCAGGGCGCACCAAAGGGAGTTGAAGGTTTTTGTAAGTGACAGTAACGAAACCCTGCAGCTGCTGCGTGTCGAGGGTGCGCGTTAACTGTTGAATGTCACTGCTGTAACGGTGAGGCTTAAATTTCAGCTCACTTGGCGTAATTTTACGTCTTCACTTTGCAACTGATGCTTCCCTCAGAGCGGTCAGAAGACAGGTTTTCCTGAGAGAAATAAGAGGGGAAGACATTTTTAGACCTGTTAAATGTATTCTAGTATCACTTTACCACTGAGCTTCAAAGAAAAATATCTACAGAGCAAGCGGAAAGTCTCCTGGGGAACTTGACTGACAAGGGCATTCTGGTAATGGTTCCAGCGCAGGAATGCCACCGGTCTACAAAGGATCTCCCACCTGGGTCCAACCATCAGCTACAACAGGAGCTCCAGCACCCTGCCAGATCTCATTCTGCGTGCAGGAGGAGACATAACTGTCTGGTTTGTGTACCGTGATCTCATGTCCCAGTCTAAAAACCCCTGGTGTGTCACCAGTGGGTACATATTTGAGAAGGCTGACTTTCAGCAGCACACAAAGCTGCACTTTCTCGGAAGTGCAGGAGCAGTGTTTTGATAGATTCTGGCTTTGACGTAAAGGAAGGGTGGCTGGACCTTGATTGCAAACAGAGCTCCTGTGACTCTTTCGATAGGACAGCTCAGCTGCTCGCTGCAGCCTGGGAAGTGCCTGTCGGCACGAGGCTGAGCAACTTCATGCTAAAATGTTTTGTTTCCCGCACCAAGCCAGAATTCACGTGTGCTGCTTTTCTCTGCTCTCCCACAGATGTGCAGGTCGTACCTGCAGTTACAAGGGCATTTGAGGGCTCGTTGCACTCATTCCTGCGTCTCTCCACAGTGCTTTTAAAGACTGTTTCCTCCAGTAGGAAAATAAGAATAAGTCTGTTATTTCCTTCCTCTCCTCCATGTTGCTTTGCTCCTGGACTTTCTCTCCAACAACTGTTCCTTCAGCCAAGCAGAGAGGAATGTTACAGCTTTTTCCAGTATTCTGTCCAGAGATACAACTTATTTTTCTTCCCACAGTTTCCTGTTAAACGGCATTTCTTTGGTGAATAGGGAGTACTGAAGGTATTTCTCAAATACAAAGCTCGATTTATGACTTCATAATCAAGTGAGAGACTTATTTTGACTGCTGGGCCATGCAAGCTCCCATGTCACCACTGGGGCTGTATTAAGGCTGCTGGGGACTGCTCCCCGGCTCACTGGGCTGCAGTCCCACCACAGGACACGTCTCTCGACACCCAACGGCTGCCATGCAGGGGTGCATAAAGAAATATGCCATCTCTAACTTCTCTCCTCTGTGAGACAGCGTTAGCTAGTGTGGCTTAAAAGCATTATTTGGAGGCCTCTGTGTAGACAGAAACAGGCAGTGCAAGACTGATACATGATGAATACTTACTGCCTTATAAATCTGGGGTTTTAGAGACAGAAAATACAGCAGGAACTTCCTAGAGCTGGGCAAGGGGGAGAAGATGACATCTCTCCTTCTCCTTTGCTTTTTCCTTCATGTATTATTTGAAGGAAAGTTAGTTTTATTGTCTGTTCGCCTTCGGACCCAATAACTTCCGTATAGTTAATTTTGTTCTAGCCTCCACCTCCTTCTCTTTCTGTACCAAAGTTCTTTAAGTACAGATGTCTGTGTGCACCAGCGGTACTCCGAGAAATTAAAAGTGCCGTCTCCTACCTGCTTTCTCTCGTCACCTCCTCTTGCCACAGGCACTCCTCACTCAAGCTACCGTTGCCCTTGGGACAGTTGTTAAGCCAGGTTACAACTGTAGACTTTCACCCAGGTTTCATATATGGACATAACCCAGCATAGAACAGCAAAGGCAGCTTTTTGTAGTGGGACACATTTTACTTGACTTGCAGCACAACAGGCCTTTGTCAAGCTGCTCTGTAGAGGAATAAAGCCAGCCTAAATCACCGTGTATCCCTGGCACTCTTACGCCACTTGCACAGGTTATCTCACACACTAGACTCCCAGAGACAAGATTATTTATATTGCATGAGGCCTTTCCACTCCCCATCTGCCATTAGATGGCAGCAACCGAACATGGAATGAGGGCATGCAGCTCTGTAAATCCTATTTATCCTGTGGCTTGTGCAGGGATTTCAAGCTTTTCACTTCTAGGTCAATGGTTCAAATTTGGCGCAGGTCAGGGGGGGCCAGAGATCTTTATAATCCGACAACTGCTCGGTGTCTTGTGTGAAAGCGGTTTGCAGGTTTCCGTTTCTGATCTTGTGGACGAGTCCCATCTCATCACTGGCACTAACTGGGACCCCTGCTTGACACACCAACAAAGAGGCAGAAGATGCTCTAAAAAGACTGATTTCTCCTCCCTGCACTCCAGATGATTTGACAAAGGGGAGCACTCATCTCTGTGCACAAGCCTGCCCTCAGTAACGAAGCCAGAAGAATGTGTTGGCTCCGTTCCTCCCGTAAGCAAAAAACTGCCCAAAATGATCTCATTCCGGACAGGAGGGTGACAGTTGGGGTTTTTCAGCAGATAAAATTAATTTGGGATATGACAGTCAGTTAGACTAGTGATGGCGCAATGAAATCCCGTCAAACATGTTGTAACACATATGTTATTTACAGCCTCTATAATTGCAGGGACAAACCCCATCCAGAACCGCCTTACAAGGTGACCTAATTTGGAAAAGAAAATAGATGCTGAATTTTCTCACATTAGAAGATACCTCACTGTGACTCCTTCCCTTACAAATTCAAAGTCCTATGAGGGACTGGAGCAACTGAAACTCTCCAGAGAAACCCATGAGATAAGAAATGAGCCTAGCAAGCACGTGATTGTGATATAGTTCAAGCCTGTGTGTGTATCGCTCAGCTTGATCTGTTAAGATCTGAGGAGCATGTCACTACGTAAATCCCTTTGGGCAGCTGGGCACCCCTCCAACGCACAGATTTCCCTTGCTGCTAATGAATCAGCCTCTTTTGCTAACTTACCTCCAAAGCTCGTTTACTTGGAAACCAAGGGAGCTTAGGGAACAGGGTTCTCTCCATGCATAACAATGACCTATTTTAGCTACTTCTCCTCACGAGGTCATGGAGAAGGGGCAGCAAGAGAGAGTGCTTCTATCCAAGAGGCATTTCCTGGAATCGGTCCTGAACAATGCCGAGCCATTTCCATTTTGAGACCTGACATTTCATGGTGCCAATGCCTCTACACAACAGAAAATGCCAGTGTGAGCCAGGGATGGGATCCAGCTGCTTCATTCCAAGGACGCGTACCCAGGCGCTCTGCATACGTGGTTATTATTCTCGCAAACAGCCCCCCTTCCCTGGAAACCGATAACACAGAATGGGAACGCTTCACAACACTAGCAGAGCAGGATGGCAAATGAGACCAAAAGCATGTTTTCCACCTCTGGGTAGGTTTATATTGCTGGGTTTTCACAGGTATCATGAGCAATATAGTAAGGGAAACTCAGACATGCATTAAGGAATCTGTCCTTCCTCACCAAGCCCTGTGCTGCTAGACTGCTACCTGCGCTGAAGTAGTGGTGTAGCTCTACATGACACCACAGGAAAGACGCATCTGGTAACCCAACAGCAAATGCTTGAAAGCAGGAAATTTTTCATGTGCTGTCTCGTCTCTGAGACGTCGGCTACTGCCTGAGCCCAGGAAGAAGCCAAACACTTTGTGGTTTTCCCACAGTTAGTGTCCGGAGGCAAAAAGAGAGGAACAAACACATGATAATGCAATCATTTTATATTATATTTAACTCAAACTCCAAACCTCACCAGCCTGAGTACAAGGCTCAGATCCCAGACTGGGAACCCTGTGGCTTTAGCCCATCTGTGGTTGATACCTTGCAAGGCCAGAAAGGACCATCGTCCTGTGTGACTCAAAGGACACAGTATGCCTTTCGATTAACTCCTGGTTAAACTGCAGTATTTCTGTTAGAAAAGTACCTGACCTGCAAAAAAGCAGTCAGTGATGGAGCAGAATCAGCCACAAGGGTTAAGAACGCATCCAGTCCGCACTTCTTTTATGAGAATGAATTTGACCCGTTTCAGCTTCCAGCCCCTGAATGCAGTTACATCTTTATGACTATATAAGCTCGTTTCCAAACTGCCCTTCTGTCACCTTTAGGCAAGCAGATAAGCTTCCACTTACTCATGTGGCTCTCCTCAAAAGTCACCCCAATTAACTAACATCTTTCCAAACAGTGTGCTACTGAATGGGGCCCAATATCGGGCAGTAGTGCAGAATCCAAAGAGAACTGAACCTATCTGCACTGGCAGAAGGCTTTGCTTGTCAATCCAGTGACCATTTTTAGCCCTTCTAGACCTCTAAAGGGTTTTTGTAACTAAAATGCTAGGTGGCTGCATGTACAACGGGAGACCGTCGGTGTATTACAGTGTCACTGTCAGTCAATCAAGCCCGTAAGCTGTCAACCCAGCTAGATACTAAGTTAATGTAAAGGGACCTCTCTTTCTTAAATAAATGTTCACTGCTGCTAATTACCCAGGTATTTTCATTCATGAGTCACCTCTAAGCTCTTCCTTTATTTCGACTAATAACACTTTAGCAGCTCTCTTAAATGGAGACACCTAGTGCGGCCTTTTTCCCATTCTGCTCGAACACCCCTGTTCTTTGCTGCCCCTGCAGGGTCCGTTTCTCACCATCACTGACAGCTAAGGCTGCTGAGTAAGAGGAACAGGAAAAAAAAATAATCAGAGTTTTTCCTAGCTACCAAGAAGTAGCTACCCAGTCTGCTTCATCTCCCAAATTTACTAATGGCAACACCAGATATGCTCCGCTCAGATAATGTAATTTTTAGTATTTAAAAGGGAGTCGTCTTCTTGACCCCTGAAAATTCAGTAAGATGTCATGTTTCTTGGTCATCACAGCATGTTTAATTTAGCATAACTGCACCTATGCCAAGAAACAAGACGGCTGTATTTATGCTAAGTACTGAAATTAGTTCCCTGTAGTGTACATCAGAACCTGAGGTAAAAGCTGGCCGTACTCAGTCTTTCTCTGGTTCCCAGTCTGCAGCCACCACTTCAAGCTAACTTGCAGAACCATTCATTAATATCTTACACCTGAAATGTCTTGATACAGGACGCAGCCTTACGACTGGTAACTCTCATCTCTGTTTTTTTAGGTGCTTTGAGTATGATGGAGATGGCAGTAGGAAATATTTCTGCTGGGATGAAGCAGCTCCAAAAGTAGGGAACAGGAGCATAATTTCTGACATTCAGTTCTGCCTGGCAATGATATCTTAAAGTAAGGCAGCGAACCTTTTACTGCCTGTTTTTTGTAGCTGTTAAAATCTTTCAAAACCACTCAGTTTTGCAGAATTTTGGGCACCACTGAATGTATTCGAAGCCATATCATTGCCCCCAAGGAAGAGGAACAAAGCTATCATCCAGCATCCTGTCCCCACAGATAAATGCCTCTTACTTAAGGGGAATTAAATTTAGATGGTTATTCCTTAGGGCACAGCTGTGCTGAAGTGATTTTATTAAGGGACTCATAAATGATCATTTTGAAATATCTTTCTGGTTTGTTATGATACTTCCTCAGGCAACCATTTCATTCTTGCCTCTTGCCCATCTGTATTAGGAATTGTTGCATTTGATTCCTTAGCTTGCTGGCTGCTGCAAATAGCAGAAAACATTCCTGTCTGAACTCTTTCCAGAAAAGCTGAATCTTTCTGGAGAAAGGATTTGGGAAGTCCAAGCAATATTGTTTAGCAAAACAAGGTACGCAAAGTGATTTGGGCAGGTCTAAATAGCAGAGGAAATTCATCTAAGGGAAGAAGAAATCCCTTCACTCCCAAGTTACTGATTATAGTTGTATCCAGAGCAGTAATGGCTAGGAGTCTTTAGAAGCTAAGGATTGCCTGCTGGCATCTGGAATGAGTTGTTGGTCTCAGTCCAGCTCCTGCTTGACAGGTGTCCCAGACATCACCATAAGAAATGGCCTCAAGCTTGGCCCAAGCCTGCAAGTCTTAGCAGAAAACACAGGTCTTAAAGAGGTCTATGAAGACTGAGCACGGGCACACTCATTAGCAAAAAGAGGCTTTTAAAAAGGCTAGTTACAGCCACAGACTTTCAGGGGCACCTCTTCAAAGTCACTGTCTAACAAGACAGGTGTAGTTTGTGTACCCTGTCTCAAGACTTGCCAATTTTGTATGCAAACTGCACATAGTTATTCTGCAAATGCATTTTAATTCCCAAACATCCAACGCAAAACTCCCATAAGATAGCATTTAGACATTTTGGAAACTTTGTGAGGCACCAAGCCCAACCCCAGTCCATGGATTTTGAAGTTAACTTAATGGCATGATTTGTACTTCTGAGATAGAGGTGATCAGAGAAAAACCTCCAGCAGAAGCCTTCTTGAAGAAAGTAGCTGTAGCCTCCCTAACCAGAGGATGCCTCCTGCTGTGGCTAGCATGAGGGCCACTTGTCCCCAGTATGCCTCTATGCCAGGAGGCACGCTCTCCTTGCTAGTGTCCTGCAAGAACGCTGCAATGAGGGAAACGGAGCGAGGAGGATTTTGCCCTTTGCCTATGCCCATACAACTGGTGCCACAAGCCACTGTTGCGTTTCTACTCTTGTGCCTGTGGCCTTTCTCCTCTCCACTCCCATGTCTGAACAAGATCAAGGCACACACCAGCACATCTCTGACAACACCCTCAAATATTATCCACTTCACTCAGCCAACCCTCAGTCACCTGGGGGAGCAACACATTACCACTGCTGTAGAACAGACAACAGAATTGTTATAGATTACCTTTTAAGAGCCAAATCTGTTTGAGAGTTGTGTAGCAGAGAAGACGTATTAGTAGCGTAAGAATAATAGAGACATATTTTCTCCCTCAGTAATGCCTTCTATCCAAGAATCCTCGAGCAATTTACAGGCTTCCTCAAGCAGATTATTTGTTAAGTAGCATTATGAAAAGAAGATAAATGTTACATAAATGTCCTAATTCTGCTGTTATTAGCCCCAAAAAGGCAGGTTATGAATCCCGACTCAAGTCTCCTTCAAACTGCAGGACAGTTCAAATACCGAGTTTTTATTTCTCCCCATCAATTACCATCTCTCCCATGCCCCTTCCTTGGGCTGCACAGCCAGCTGCAGGCCTGCACACCTGCAAACTCTTGCTCACAGGATCATTTATGCAAGCCCAAATCTGACAACCTCTCCTCACTGAAAGCCACCAGCAACAACTTTTTCCAGCACTTTTAGTTCTATTTCAGCCATGACTTTTCTCCTTTTTCTCCCACACACCAAGCAAAGCACCAAGTTCCCCCTAGTTTCTTTTCTCCACCAGTGTATTCTCCTCCACCGGCAGGAGATGGGGACAAACACTGACGTCCTGGGCAGAGCTCAGCCTCTGCAGCCCTGCTCAGAGCATCTCACCTCCAGGAAGAGAGAAACGAGGGGAAGAACTTGTGTCCCTGCTCTGCAGCTGAGGTGCAGCTTTGTTGGTCTTTTGACATGTTAAGTAGGTTTGCAGCTGCCTGTTACAGCTCTGCAACTGAGGCTGATCAGGTTCACTTGGGGCCATGCCAGGCTCTCCTGAAAAAAAAAAAAAAAAAAAGAATTTATTTATAACTGGCTTGTGAGATGGAAAACTGGTTTCTATATTTAATAGAAAGTGCACCCAGCAGATTAACCCTGGCAGTATTGAGCTTGGGGACCTGCTGTATCCTTTTTTGAGTATTAGCTCCTACATTTATCATATTTCTAGGTCTAATCCTCCACAGATATAGGGTCTGATAGCACAACTATTGAATTTTTAGAGAGGGGCTAATTTATTCTCAACCCCTCAGAAGACCCAGACTTAGAATTGTACAGTCTGGAGGAAAGGACAGAAGAACTTCCAAGGTTTTGATGAGCATTACTTTAATTTTTGAAAATTCGTGTTTGAACACACCCTTGATGCTGTATGCTGCAGCCATAGGTACCATGCGAACCCCTGTCCTATGATACTATAGCAAGAC
Organism: Rynchops niger; assembly: GCA_013400035.1. Classification (NCBI taxonomy): domain Eukaryota; kingdom Metazoa; phylum Chordata; class Aves; order Charadriiformes; family Laridae; genus Rynchops; species Rynchops niger. The sequence continues at coordinate 643,132 of VXBH01001024.1, forward strand.
CAGTTCTGCCTTTTGAGGCCAAATTCAAGGGCATGTTCCCATCTAAACAGCGGGCTTAGAAACACGGCATCAGATCTTTTGGGGGATGCACACTTCAAAATGTGTTTGCCCATGGCTGGGAAGTCACTAGATGCATCCAGCCAGGCGATACAGAAGCTGCACTGCCCCATGTGCAGAAAACAGCTGGATGCAGGCAGACACTTCACTCACAGCTGCTTCTGGAGCTGCCTTGCCGATGCAATGCAGCGTCTCTGGACTCAGTCTTCCACCCCCATAGCAGAAAGGCACAAAACCTTGTGAGAGGAGGGCTGTCAAACACGGGTGTAGACTGAAGGAACAAAGCTTGTTATGCAGATGATGTCCCAGCTCCAGCCTGGGTAAGTTACATTCATCGTATTTGGATTTCCATTGCTTCTTCAAAGGTATGCAGTGCCTGATCGCTCTGCCCTGTTGTGAAGTGCTGTGCCAGGCTGTCAAAAAGCGCTGCTGTAACATTCAGTCCCAGACACGGGTACATTCCAGGAGCCAGGGACACTATTTCTGTGTATTTCCTTCTACCCAGACCAGCTGAGCTTGTTTTGAACTTGACTTTCTATTTGTGAAAGACTTTGGGGATACTTGACTAAAAAAAATATATACAGATCTCCCTGTACAACTTGGGTTGCATTCCCCTTGTGGTACATTTAAGGAAACTGGGACACAAGGAGTTCCGTCTAACTTAAGCAAAGCTACAGACATATCAGCAGAAGACTACACGCAGAAAAAACATTCGCCTTGTTTAAATTCTGTGACCCCTAGATTGTATCACCTTCCATTATTCCCTGATCGCTTCTTGTCCAGTCCCTTCTCCCTAATCATGAGGAACGTTTTTCCAGGCTCAGACTCTAACTTGGAGGGTTCATATACGCCGCCATGCAAGGAGATCTCATCCTGACGTAACAAGCCCAGATATGCCATCAAACTAGCTCAGAAATCTGACTACGTGCAAGTATATATGTAGTATTACAACACTAGAGATAGGTATCATTCTAGGAAACCCTGTTTCTTCATTTGCAGCCTGGAAAAGGGGAAAAGACAGTATGTTCTTGCTTGCATGCCACCACTCATTTTGTGCATGGAAACGCTTGGTTCCCAAACACAAGAAGCGCCTGTGCCAGTTTTGCAAGTGCGGGTCAAGAGCCTGCCCATGGCTATGCAGCCCACACGCTGCCTCTAAGTCTCATACCAACATACTGAGAGCGGCCACCACGTGCCCTGGCTTTTCAGGAATCTGTACCCTCAGTATTACCCAAACCTCTCTGTGCCTCCGGCCATAATCAGAACTGTTGCTTCCCTCTATTAGCACTGAACAGTTTGTATTAGATTCAAAGCCTTTCTGATTCAGAAACAATGAGAAGCATAGCACATGATATACGCTAAAGAGCTATTTAAACTGTTTACCAAAAGCTTGGATTGACCCTGAAGGATATTGGCTCTGCTGCACACTCCAGAGGCACCACGGTCCAGCTGTTGAAAAAGAAAGCTTGGAGGAGGCAAAGCAAAGCTGACATTTACATATGCTGCTAGTTTGAGCAGCATTTTAGTCTCCCATGTCTCAGTCTTCTCATTTATGCTACCAGGATAATTACAATTAACAACTGAGCATGTTCTGTGGTAAAGCTTTCTTGAACACTTGGGTAAAAAAAGCTACAGACATGTGCAATCGCATTTATGGATTTTTATTCCATTAGTAGCTAGCTTTTGCCACAAATAGGACCCAAACCAGCTTTGGTATCTTAAGACGAGATCTATTTATGTATCTGTGTGCTAAGCAAAAAAAAAAAAAAACAACAAAAAAACAAGAGTCCTTGAAATGACAGACAAAGAAGTTTCTCTGGTTGGAGATCCTGGCTAATAACGAGAACCAATCATCTGAGCATCGTGTGTTTAATACTCCCCTGTGCCACAAGAGAGAGACACTGGTGAATGGACCCTGCCCTGCACTGCCTGGAAACTGAGCTGGCAGCAAAGCAGTTCAGAGTAATGAGAACCATAATAGGTATGTGGGCCCTGAGCTTTCCATATTTGTGCCAGTCTGTTTGGAGCCTGCGGCAGCAATGTTAGTAGTACATTACATCTTGTGATCTGCTCTGTAACAGACGGTGACATTATGACCAGGAGGGAATGTTTTGCAGCGTGCAGTCAGGGAGGAAGGTAATAATCTAATGAGCTTTTGGAGAATTTGCACCCTTCCAGAAAACTCTGGCTGTGAATGAGCATTAAAACAACTTCCTTCCCATCTATAACACTAGACTATCTCTCTAACTGAACAAATAACAGGTCACAAAGCTAAAATAAAGTACCAGAGAGAGTCTCGTACAGGCACAAAAAAGATCTTGCTGAAGTTTAGTTTTCAAATCACTATATAATCAAATATTTTTCATTAACTTGAGCTGGGAGGGCCCCTCAAAAGTCCTTTGCCCTTTTTTTCAAGCAAACTAGGTTAAAAAAAAAAAAAAAATGTAAATGTTTCAACCTTACTTCCACAAGCAGAACACCTCCTAAACCATTTTTTTAATACTGCAGACAACCACTATCATGTCACTGCCAAAATCTAGCTATGGCTGCAGATGATATGCTGTAGCAATAGCATTACAGTAAGAAAGTCAACTCCATCCCAGCCAAAGCTACAACAACTATAACCCTGTCTTATCCTTTCTCGCCCACTTAAACATCTTTTGGGAATTTTTGTTTTATTTTGTTGTCCATTAAATACACTAGTTTAATTTTGCCGAAAAGCTAACCAGCATCCAGAAAGACATGGAAAATTGCACTTCAGCATCGGAAAACCTTCCCAGCTACCGGCATAATGAAGCATTAGGCCAGCGTGCCTCCAGTAATGGGGATCTTTAAGCAGAGGATGGATGAGATGGTTTTCAGAGTTCCCTTCCCACTCCACAATTTGCTAACTAGCTTTCATAAGTATTGACTAGTTACCTCCTGAAAATAACAAACTATCAACACTTGGAAATACATCTTTGGATATTTTATAAATCACCGTTAAATGCATTTCTCATTCTCAGACACTCAAGCGAGTTGCTCTGATTTACTGAGCTACTGCACATCAGCCGAACTACATAAATCTCTGCCTTTCACAGATAAGAGGGAAAATGTGGGCTGTGAGTACTGCTAACCCAGCATAACTTGACTAATGTCTAAAGCCCCTGGCTGCGTATGTCAGGCTGAATCAAACCCACTAAACATTAGGCAGGTAAGAGAGTCAGGGGGCAATTCAGCCAGTCCATCTTAAACACTTCTCTTCAGATGGGACCCAGTTAAAGTGCTTAACTTTCTCTGCTGACCGCAGAAGGAATCTGCCTTAAACACTGCATTGTAAAAGGCAGTAATCAGACAATAAGAATCTTAGAAAAAAATCTTCAGCACTAAACAAAGCCTTGCATCACTGCATACCTCTCTGCTCGTACATGAGGAAGGCTTTTTACCACAGACTACACTGACCACACCAGCCAAGCGGCTTCTGGATTCAGCAGGGCTTATGCTTGTGAACGGAGCTGGGTTTCTTCTCATCTGCTTAACAACTATTTTGGCATAACTCCTTATCTCAGCACTGCAGCTATGCAGGGAAGTTTGCATTTCACAGCAACACTGGGAGAGCCGCTCAAGGGAAATCCGTCCAGCATTTGCCCACATTAAAACCTTAATCCTGAAAGTTCACACGCTAAGTGCCTCGGCTCACTGTGCCTATCACACATGCCAATGGATTCCGTGCAAGGAGACATCGAAATCTGAGTGTTAAGCATTCATTTCACAATGTTAAATTCAAAGATCCTATTAAAGCAAGGAAAAAGTAAAGCACGCAATGAGATATAACAATACAGCTTGGTAGAGTTTGCCAAAGTAAAATATAGATCACTTACTCTTCCTTGTCCCCTAGCTGTTTTGCTTGCCAGTATCTGCCCAACACCCTGCCCTGTCCCAGGCAGGAGAAAGTTCTCTGTCTGCCTGTGCGTACTAGCAGTCCACTCTCTCCAGAAGTAGTACAGACACTTTCTTAAGACACTCATTTTTCAGTGTATTACTACTTCTTTACCTACGCCCAGAGAAACCAATTCTCAAGCTCCAAATTAATCAGAAGTTAAAAAGCATTGGAAGTGCTGTAAAAAGTTGGAACAGAGCAGATTCATGTGGTTCAGTGCTGCAGAGAGCAAGCTGGATGTCAGAACGCAGAGCTGCGGCCACAGCGAGCATCACCACACCACAATGGGATGTGGTCCTCGGCAGCCAGAGCGCAAAGTGCCTCTGGGCAGCAGCTGCTCTGCAGCTGGTGCAGGGCTGGCGCTCAGCCCCCGGCGCTCCCAAGCACAGCTGCTGAGTGTGTTTTGGCAGCGTGTGTGGCTACACAGGCACACGAAGTTCGGCCACGGTGCAGGTGCAAAAGAAATAGGGGGTGGTTGCAAGAAGCAGCCCTTTCTCTTTCCACCTCCAACCTCTGTGTATCGACTCGAAGAACAAAAGCATCACCTTAATACAAGACTCTTCTTCAGGGAGAGAAACCTCACTTGTCCTCAGGCAGGACAATGCTGTTGGATGCGGCTGAGGACAGCCAGCACGAGAAGAGACTGGTTCTGGCTGAGGTCCTCAAAGTAAGACAGCCCCATGAAGGACTCCCACGCTCATCCGATCTCATGCCTTTCTGAAAAGAGTGAAAGTCTGCTGTTCGAGGGACATTTTTTGGATACAGGGACAAATGTCCTTCAGAGAACAAAATTCATTACAAGTTTCGGGAAATGCTGAGCTAACACGCTAATCCACTTGCAGTGAGATCATCCAATAAAGGGGCTGTGTAGACCACAGGGGTAGAAGATGGGGCAGGAGATCATGAAGTTTTCCCCATTGCCTGAGAACAAGACACAGGCTAAGACATTCTGAAGACAACATTTTTAATTATCATCTGCTTCTACTTCGGTCCTTAGGAAAGGGTACAAACTGAGGAACACTTTCTCCTTCCCTCCAAGCTTAAGTAAGGAGGTACGCTCAAGTTGTAAATACAATCCTATGTTGAACCTCACAAGTCTACACTCCTGGCTCCAACTCTAGTCACTGGACAAAGTCCCACTGATTCCAGTGAGGGCAGAGATTGACCCCAAGATGGTCACACCTGGCGTTTTATTCATTCCATAATAAAGATTTGCTAAACTTGGAACCCGATCATGGATCAGCTTCCAAACAACACCCATGTTTGGGGTGGCTGTAGCTGAAGTTTCAGTGCTGGCCCTCCTCCATGGAACTGAAAGCCAGGATTGCAATGATGACAATAAATATTCAGCACTTCATCTTCAAAGGGTTGGGTAGATGGTTCAGTCAGCGGCTATCTAATCAATGGCACAATATCAACCATGCCATCAATTATTTATGCAATATCTTTGCAAGCTACATATGAAGATAGTCAACAGGGTTGATAGGTATATTTATTTTGCCCTAAAGACTCCATTATTGCTAGATCCCCAAACCACAACAGTGGTGGTAATAAAAAGTTTTTTAAAAGGCGTGTTGTTACGACCTAAAGGCAAGCTGGAGGGGAGGTGTGAATAGGTAACTCCTAAAGAGATCACTTCTTTCTTTGCATGTGGCTTTCTGAGCAACTCCCCTGTCTCTCTCTTCCTCTCCTGCTAAGGGATTTGACTGCAGACATCCTCATCAGCTGCGCTGCCTTCTTAGCTGTTTGAGATATTTGCTTGGTGACCAGAAAGTGGCACAGAACGGTAATTGAACATGAACCCTTTAAAGGTCAGGCACACTCCCAGTAAATGAGCTATCAGAAAAGCCACGCTTCTGAGCAGCCTGAGAGAGGAATGAGCTCTTTGCAAACCAACCGGGCTGTGAAAAGAGGCACTGTGGGAGCCTGTGCTCTGGTTCTTTTAAGTCTGAGGCTTCTTGTCCAGAGGATCAAACTAGGTGCATAGAGAAATACAGAATGAATGTCTCAGAGTACAAACGCCTAGAGAAGGTGCCTGCTCTCCTCCTTCGCTCAGGAAGGGGAAGTTTGCCTGACACACACCACTACTCTTATTAAGGAGCTGATCTTGCTATGTGCTGTAGAGCTTTGGCTTTCATACACATCAGTGACTTGAGGACATTCAGTATTTTGCAGGAACAGATCCCCTGGCAGGGTCAGCCTCTGAAGCATTTGATGTCCTGTCCTCCCTTTGCTTTTAAACACGTCACACATCTGTGTGTTTGAAAAAGGACCGAGCTCTCTCCAGGGCAAAACACCCTCAGGCCTTTTTCTGCTATGCTTTGCAGTTACTCTTCAGTGCATGCCTGTGGATCATCTACCAGACTGTGGGCTGGACTGGAGCAATCTCCAAGCGCCCCTTGCACTGTCTGCAGCTTAAGACCAACAGGAGGCTATTCTACTTACACCACAGCCTGGTTTAGGTGACTTGAAATAGCCTCTTGAATCTCAATAAAATCTAGCTTAATCCATCTCCTTTCCTTCCTTTCAACAGGCAGTTTGTGATGATTTCTTGAGCTACAGTCAATTCATAGCCATCTGCTCTCTGAAACCACTGTTGTTTTCTGCTTTAAACTCTTCCTCCTGAAAGGATGCGCAGTGTAAAATGATCATGTTGTAGTTGAACCCTGAGCGCTTTTTGGCCTGGGGGCAGAGGGGTGTCACGGCTTCATGGCAATTACTATAATCAGAGAGACTTCCCATCACTCATGGCAATTTAAATTAAGACCTTTCTTCTAAAAGATATCCTCACAGCGCCTATACAAATACAGGACTTGCTCCAGCAATTTTTGGATGTGATTCTCTGGCCTATATTATGCAGGTCAGAGGACTTGATCGTAATGGTCCCTTCTGGCCTTAACTAGATTTCATTTAGTCTTGTGATCTGGTCTCCATTATGTCACTAGCTCTTTCCAAAACAAAGCAAGGGGCCCATCTCTTGCAGAACAGAAGAAACAGAAAACCAAGACAAGACGACCATGAAATAGAGGCAGTCACAAGCCTATTATCAAGTACATCTCATTATCCAAGGACAACTGGTGATTTTTTTTCCAGTACTGGAATTTATTCAGCTCAAGTGCCAGTTTGTAGTTAATATAGCTTCCTGAATAGCTGTGACCCTGCAGCAATGTTGGGTTGATCTGCCTAAATGATAGACTTGGAAGAAGCCTGCTGTATACATGGAGGCCTGCAGCTGTGTTTTATAAAAAGGCATGTCAAATATATAATAATTAACTCTCTGTGGACACAGTCATGAGTTCTGTTGACAAATCACAAGGAATGGGAGCTCAGAGGCACTCAGGCTTGCTGGATACTGAAGCTCTATGGGGCTTCTTATACCTGCACGTGTAAAGTACATCACGGATGTATGCATATATATTGAGTCTCTTACCGTAGCACCAGTCAGTAAGATTCTCCCTGGCAGTCTATCTGGAAACCCTTTTAACAGGGTAATTTAAAAAGGCAAAGTCACTCCTTGGAGGTGATTAATCTGGTCATTGCCCCACAATACAAAGCATGTCTTCTCTTACATTTCCTCAGGGACATGAAAATCTGGATTTGAAGCTGGAGTCACACAGAGGTGTTCCTGTCTAACACCTTCCTTTTGGGATCTTGCCCCAGCCAGCAAATAGTAAGGAACGAAACTTCATGATACTACTGTAAGGTAGGTCATAATGATCCAGAATGGGCAGATAATTCTGTGGACAGAGATAAGCGCATTCTCTCTTTGCCTGTCCTTGTGCCACGGGGCAGGGAGTATTAGTCCTGGCACTGCACTCTGTTACTGTACCTACATGGCACCTGGACCAGGACCAGCTTGTGTCTGGCCAGCTGGGAGATCAGGAAGCAGAGCTTAGCTCTGTCTGTTCCCATCTGCACAGATACGCCCTGGAAAGATAAGGGAGGAGGCCAAGGATTACAACTGAGACCCTGCGCTGTGCGCATCATCCCATGTGAAATGATTTAGCTGTCTGCCATACGGAGTGCCCATCTTCCCCTTCCTGAACTACGGAGCAGAAATATGTACCACTGAAAGCCCCTAGAGCTTCTCAGCTACATATAAAGTCATGCTGATCACCCCCATACCAGGAAAACCACCTGGCTGGGGAGCTCATGAAATCCTGGGAGCCTTCTGGAGGTCTACTAAACATTTTCAAATGTTGAGAAATACGAAAAATCCTTAACAGTGATTGTTGAGATTGGGTCACGACTAAAGCCCAGCTCTAGGAAAGTCATGCTTTGCCGCTCTACAGAAATATTTCAGAGATGCTCCTCTGGAGGCTCAGGCACTAAGAAGCATGAAATAAGGCACTTTAAGTGGTAACTCAATTCCATCTTCATCAGTAACAGGGAATTAACGGCTAATGGTATTTTACCTAACTGTAATTACATATTAAGTATAGTAATGAATGAAGCTGAGAAACATGAGAAGCTTCTTATCCAAAATTAACCAAATTACTCAGTCCTCTTGGTTTGGTAAATAATCAACCAGCAAGCTCATAAAAAAGGCTTGTAATACAAGGGATTTCTGCATTTTACTGATTCTGCAGATATCTCAAGAAAGGCAGCGTGTGTTGCCCAGAAGTTCAGGGGTGCATATGAAGCACAGTTCATCTTTTGCAGCTGCGTTAGCTGTCTGGGCCAAGAGTTGGGGTAACTTACCATATCAGAGGGTAAGAAACCTGAAGTCCGACCTTAAATCTCACTGACAAAGAGGAAATTTCTTGTTCTATGCACATCATCAACGCAAGCCAGGGTTTAAACAGGGTGTGCATTTTAAGCTTATATTAAACTTGGTTAGAAATCAAAATAAACAGCAGTTGACATGATATATTTCTTGGGTTAAACTGTCTGGCAAGATAATGAGCACTATATAAAACTCATTGAAAACGTATTAAGTTTGCAGAATATTACGTTCGTGCTGATTAATGTTCATCAGGAGCATCTCTCAGTATAGCAGTCCTTCTTCTGCTATCCCCATAGAGCTCCATATACCACTGAGAACCACCGACCTGTTTGCCTCCTAACCTATTCACCATCTCCTCTCAAAGGTTGTACTGGCAGGATGTCACCACTCTGTACCCATGATTAACGGGTCTGGGAGCATGACGTGGATACATCCCCTTTTGGAGAGATTCAGAGGCAGCAAATGGGACTGTGGGTTCCGTTGAGTGTTACAGTGCAATCTGGGAATCCCTTCTTTGCAGAGAGAAATCAATGAGCCCTTGGCAACTGTCCCACCACTGCTTTCTTAATAGCAAAACATAGTATTAATCAGAACATAGTTTATTTTCCAGGACCAGCACTGTGGCCCAGAAAATGGTCTCACCCACACGCTCCAAGAATAGCTAGAAAATGGCCAAATTAGTTAAAACATGCTGGATCATAGGGAAGGAAGTAGGAAGGGACTTGGGTGGGTTGGTCCGAAGTTCCCAAACTCCAAACTAGTTTGAGTGGTAGCAGCAGGAAAGCAGAGCTCAGGAAGTGGCAAGACGAGAACAAAGCCTTTGACTGCGTAAGTAGCTGCAGCTCGACAACTCTCCTTAGCGCCACTGAAGGAAACAGAAAGTCCCTGTGCACTCGCACAAGTTTCTTCTTGTTGACACGATTTTCACGTACCGCAAGCTCCCCTGCTGACTTCAGGGGCTGTTGTACATCATTCCTCCCAGACTTGCTTCAGCCTGTATCAGACCTACTCCCTCTCCCTGTCCTCGCTTCACACCCACTCCTCCCTTTCCTTTCATGACACCTCTCCGCCACCTCTTTCTGCAGCACCATCTGTCCAGGATGGACTTTGTGTTTGCCCTCAAACCAAATCCTTCCTGAGAAGCAAGTGCATGATTTTAGCGAGTCTAAAATAAAAAAAAAACACGAGCTACTGATAAAAGGAAATGTATCTTCCCTTTTGACTGCCCCCGGTTCAGGTTCCCACCTGGCAGACATTTTCAACGCACTGCCAGAGGATTGTTTCAGCCGTTGGATACGTGTTTCACTCCGCAAGGCACTGCTTCCCCAGGTGTCTTTCATGCAGGTCCTTCCATACCAAATGACAACCTGCCACCTTTGTGCGAGACAGCAGCAGCAGTTCGGAGAGAACAAGCTTGCAAGCAGCAGGTTAGAAAGAAAAAAGCAGGGAGAGCTTCGAGATTAGAGGGAACTCATTTGAATCCACGCCACGAAACTCCAAATGCTTCCAGCGATGAGGGGGTAAATAAAAAAAAGATTAATATTCTGCATGCCAAACCTACAGCCAGTGCACGTCAGCACCGTGCCGCTGCCATTTGGCTGGCTTCACCCACAGAGCCCTGTCCCTTCCATGGGGAAAGTCCTACAAAGTACAGACCCACAGAACACCTATCCAAAATGAAAAGGGGAAAAAAAAAAAATCCCAGCCGCGTAAAATCAATGTTCCGCTTCAGAGTGCAATGTAAATTTGCACGAGCTTTAAACTTTCAGTAGTAAGTATATATAATATAAAGAAAAATCTCAAAAAAGGGTATTTAAGGAAAGAAAAAAAAACAAATCAAGCTGAATTCCAGCCAGCTTCTCAATTCCCTTAGCACCCTTTACTTAGGCAGTTTTCCAATTAGTGTCAATGAAAGTTTTGCCTGAGTAGCAACCGAGTAAAAATACCCTCAGAATATCAGGATTCGACCCAGAACCTTTAATATACAGAAATAGAAAGACCCGCACACAAACATGCACAGAGAGGGTAAACCTCGGGAGTGATAATGAGTTTTGATTTCTCATCAGCCACAAAAATGTCAACTATGCTTCCAGTACATTCCACAATAGAGCAATATTTATATCTGATCTCTGCAGTGGTTTCACGCTGCACGTTACATAAGCCAGTCATTCCCCATACAGTAATGGAAACAGACAGCACTTGCCACGGTTTATTTTTTGCATCAGGCATTCTTTGGCAGATACTCATGGGAAACAATATGGCAGGGGAATGGCATTAGACTTCCCCTGTTGCAAACAGCAGGCCGTGAACAAGCAGTACAGGACTTTCGCTCTTTTTTTGGAACTGTTGCAAGAGCATTAATGGCTCATCTTGCCCCCTTCGCATACCTCGAAGGTCTCATGTTATGAGAGCAGATTCCCTAACAACAATTTTGGCTCTGGTGCCCAGAAAATAGCGGTCTCTGCAGTGAGTTCTCCTCCTTTTCCAAAGCAGGAAGCCACCAAAGCTTTTTCTTTGCTTCTTCTACCTGTAAGAGTGAGATTCAAACAACCCTGACAGTGAGATCACCTTTCCCACAAGTGCCGTTATTCCCCTGGAATCTCTACTAGAAAAGCACCATCCTGTAGAAAATAAGACCAAAGAGGGCTTCACTCCTTCACTGAGCCCTAGAACCTAAGATAAATTACTAGGCAGAGAAAAATGAGAGTTCAGTGTTATTAAGAGGACTGACCAGTTAATATTGACACCAGCATTAACTACACAAAATATCTACTCAGTAACATATTGCTGCACAGCCCGTGTGAGTCTATCCCTCTGCGTGCTCACGTTATATAAACATGAGAGTCTAAAAGAAAACTGGGATCCAGAGGGGAAATGCCACTACAAACTTGGCTTCAGCTTTGGTTTTTGACCCGTTACAGATGTGGAATCATCCAGCACCTTTGCTTGGGCTCTGCTTTTTTTTTTTTTTTTGAATCTGCGCTTCAGGTTGAGGCTTGGACAGGTTATTTCCACTGTTAGACATCCTTAAAGGGAGAGAGCTGAAATATCGAGAACTTCATGGAGTTGGCAGTATTGCCCTTTGAGCTTTTGGAAACAGGCTGAAAGAAAAGATGCTTAAAGCCTTCCCTCTCACAGTAAAGCAGGATCACCCAAGCCTGGAGTAAAAACCTCTCATCAGATCTGAGCAAGCCACTCTGTGCAGCAGGTACTGAATGTCCTGAATCCCACTGTCGCGCTGAGGAGGCAGGAGCACTGAGCATTTGACAGGCTGGGCCCTAAGCTCACGATGACACAGAACAACATCTCTCCGAGTGTCCCACCCCTGACTTGCACAGTGCTGAGAGCCTTGCAGAGGCCTTGGTGTCCAGGGGACACCGTGCTCCACGATTTGCAAGTGCTCCCAACGCTTCTGGGCAGACTGTTAACATCTGATTCTGCAACAACAGGGTCAGTGGAAAAACTGTGATGGAAGAACTTGGAATGTGCCCCTCAGTGAGCTAGCAAGAGCTGGAAACAGTCTTTGCTGGTCTTACTGGCAGGGATCAGAAGATAGCCTCTTCTCTATAACCCCGGTAAGCTGTTTTTCTTGGTGCATAATTGCTTACAAGCTCTGAAGGAACAGAGCAGCTGGAGTTTTAGCATGTCTTTCTTTTGCTTCTAGCAAACATTTGCAATTATTTTTTGCATCCTTGCTGGAAAGAACAGAGCAAACTGTACTCCAGGACTTCATCACCTTAGGACATATGATCAACATTCGCATGTGTCACACTCAAGACTTACGCCAGCCTGTTAGCAGAGCAAGAATAGTAAAGGCAATGAGAGATGAGCCGCATTTCCACAACTCTCCAGCTGTCAAGAGCAGCAGAGACTGACAGAAATAAGCTGCACGGAGGAGACAGGCCAAACCAGAAATAATCCATCATGTGCCATGGTTCCCAGATTCCTTGGGATCTTTTCTGAGGAATCTGATGTCAGGCGTTGAGCATGTCAGTAACGACTTGCACTTTGCTGATTTTCCATCTGTAGCTGCTGTTTCTGATATTACGCACAGGGTTACCACTGACAAGTATCACTTTATGAACAGCTGGAGGAGCAGTGGCCAACCTTCCTTTGCATACCCAAAGTTTTGCGCAGCCAAATCCCACAAGACACACCGTATCATTCTGCAAGCCTGGCAATGCGTCACACAGGCAAGGACGGCAGCTCCACTGGGGTCTTACTGCTCTGGTGTGTGTTGGCACCAGGCTGTGCTTTCAGCGAGAGCAGGCTTAGGCCCCTCCTGGTTTACTTCCAGATAAACCTGAAGTCACAGAGAAGTCCCCAGAGTCCCACAGGTCCCCAGCTGCTGATTATGTGACAAAGTCAGTGTGTGAAGACTTCTACTTATGAGGCAGCTCTGGCTCCAGAGCCACACAACCACCTTGAGAAATACCAAGGCATTACTGAGGGCAGCCAAGAAAGCCAGATTTCTAGTTCCTTAGTCCAAGTGCAACATCTGGGACATTTTTGAGGGGAAAGTAGCTCAGAGTTTTCAATATCTGGTTTTACAAGCAGAATGGCCCTTGGAGAAGGCACTAGCACAAGAGGACAAGGATGCCACACAAGCCTCCTCCACACTTTGTCTGCTACAGCTGTCCAGAGAGTCACACGAGATGGGGCACCCACTATTGATACCTTGATACCTTCCTCCCTCCATATCAGCATTGCATTTAGCCCTCAATGTAGCCTGCTACTTGTAAAACTCCCAGCTTTGCAGGAATGTCCAAATACCTCTCAAAGAGTTTAAGACTATCTTAAGGGTGTCCAAAAGACAGGGATATCCATCACACTAACCATGTTCAATGGTACAGAGGCCAGTCTTGCATGGACAGACCCAGGTCCTCCTCTCCAACCTACCTCTGCCATCAGCTCCCCTGCGCAGGAGCAAATTCTCCTAGAACGTCCCTTTGTTAAAAGTTTTTGGAAGCAACAAAAGCCCCAAACCCACAGAGGTTCCTCCATCAGTAAACAGTAGAGACATCACTTCTTTTCTGCCCCAAACCTGTCCATCAGTCTTGTCCTGCTCATTCACTCTAAGGCAGATGCCAAATTCCTGCAGATCTTCCATGGCACTACCCTCTGCTGCCAGATAGTCTTGGCTAGATATAGAAATGGAGAAGGAACCCAGAGCACAACCCTGCCCTGGAGACAGTAGTCAACAAAACAATTCCCCAGAAACTGAAGTCTGGATCACCCTCACGGCACGCACGCACATTTCACCATCACTCTTCCACTCACTCTTTTCTGTCTATTCGCAACCACGTTAGACATTTAAACTACTCATGAGAAAAGGATGCATGCAAAAGAAACAGTGAAGAATTAAATGAATTGGTGCAATTAAGATTATTTTGGCAAGCATAATGCCCTCAGGAAATAATAGTATTAACGTCTAGCCAGTTCCATCTCATTTCTTTTTGCCGTATAGTTGCAGCTACAGCGCCACAAGCATTAGAAGATGTGGAAAGATGCCACTCTCACATGTTCAGAAGTAAAACGCTCAAGGTCAGCTGAATAGCCACTGAACAATATGCTGAACGAGAAATTAAAAGGTATCCAAGAAATGCCAACCGACTGAAGAAAACACAGTCACATTTCTTAGCCACATGTCCCAGCTGAACTTTCTGTTCCCTTCTGTCATTTAATCCCAGCTTTTCCCAAGTGATCAGAGTACTTCAAAGGAGACTGCTCACCAGAGTGCCCAGAAGCTGCACAGCCCTCCTGTTCCAAATTCAACACCTCCTGAGCTACTGCCTTTCATACCATTGAAAGTGTCTTACAGGCATATTTTAGGTGCTAAGCAATCCTTTGCAGCATTCACTGCAATAAGTCCTTCTTATTGCAATAAGAACTTCTCCAGTTCCCGCCTTCATCCAGGGAACTTTGGATTTTATTTTAAAAACCTTCTTCTCTGATGCCAGGTGCTTTTCCTTCTCCTGCCCACCCCCTCATTGATGTTTAATGTCCCGCAAAGTCCCCTGCTACCCTCCTCTGTTGCTCATTTCCTTTTCCAAGTGAAGTTACCCTCCAGCCTTATATGCTTCTTTTGTCTCTTCTCAGCCAGGTGTTGCAATCCAGTTCCTCCAGCCAACGAGACTCAGCGGACAGATTCCCGCATGGGGCTCTCCTCAGATCTCAGCCCTCTCCCTGCCCAAGTGCGCTCCCTGTTCACACAAAGAGAATTAGGTCATCTGATTGCAAGAGTACACAACAAATGCTACAGCAACACAGAACTGCAGGCTGTTCAGTGATCCAGTTTACCATGACCCGGTTTTGAGCCGCTATCTGTATCACTGGTGGTGTGAAAAGTAGGGGCTTGATTTAAAAAAAGAAAAAGCCCACATGGATACAAAGCTCTGTGCACAATTACATGGCTGAAGTGCTCATACAGCTAAAGAATAGAGCAGAAAAGGCATTTGTGGGAAATAATATGCAGAGTTGCAACTGCCAGCATTGATTTCAAGCCATCATGCTAATGGATGCCACCTGAGGATTAGGCAGAGGTTCAGCACACATTGCAGTACGATGACAAAAACATACTTACTCTAGATTGGGGTAGCCAAGCCATGGTAATGGGGATCATCACTGGTTTGTAAAGCTCAGTTCCACCACTGCCAACCACTTGCTGCAGTCACTGCTGACAAGTGAAAAGTTTTCGGTGAAGCCTGAACTAAACCAGTACAAATGAGTGTGGACTAACCAGGGTGCACACTGCTCAGTCAACAAAAGCAGGCTTCTGCAAGGTAAAACAGCAGACCACATTGGAAAGAGAACTCTTCCATCAGGGCATCATCTGCTAGTAAGAATGAAGGTGACAGTAGGACCAGGACTACTGCAGGACCACCATTAGAGAGCTTATTTGGCTTTTTTTTTTTTTTTTCCAGATGCAATTTCCCACATTGAGAAGCACAGGAACTACAGTTTTCACTGGGACCCACAGCAAGAGAAAGCTGCATCTCTCCCTGCCTCATCCCCTGCTCCCCAGCACTGCCATGTGATGCAAGAGCTGGACGGTTCAGCCATCCATATCTTCATCTGTTTATTGTCTCATGTTCCACAAGCCAGCAGAGATGGTCAAAGAAACATAACCCTTTAGTAAAAGCAAATAATAACACGCTCTTCTACCTGGTGGCGTTTTTGGAAACAATCCCTTCACTTCTTAATTAGGAAACTCAACACCCTCTGAAGTCAACAGCACAACCTATTGCCACTAATTCCCAGCTCTGGCAAAGGAGCTAAGGTTCATATTTCTGATCAAGTCCACCAACAATGTCTGGTTCTTTGAGTGGCTCACTTGAAAATCCAGCCATGGAGAGCCCACAGAATCAGCATCCTTTTTTTTAAAGTAACTTCATCTGGCTTGCTCCCACTCAAACCCTTCCTTCTTTAAATAAAACTTTTCAGCAGTCTAATTCCAGCTCCAACTCCTTTCTCCGTTTCTTACGGGGCCCTCTTGAAAGTCTTGGACTCGCCAGCATTAAGGATTAGACTGTACATGGCTGTCCTAGCACAGAACAGAGAGAACATCATGTAATTTCCATTTTTCTCCCGGTTGTGCTCTTTCAAAGCCTCACACTACTTATGGTTTCCACGCCACATATTCTTCTGTCCGTTGCCATGGTGCAGCCACTGGTTTGTCATTAATATTGTGGGTAACTTCAGATCCTTGACCTCGGGGCTTTCAGAGCTTTTCATGGTCTATTTTCCTCTTCATTGAATTGCTCTGCATTCCCAAGCACAGCTAAAACAAAAATAAAACACTGCTGCTTTTGAATGGGGAAAATTCATTTCACAAAGACAGGCTAGCAAAGGCTGGAAACCCATTGAAGAACAGCAGATTAAAAGGAAAACAGCCATTCTCTACAGACATAGCGACTGTGGCATGGATTTAAATTTACCTACAGCATCTGAGTCAAGCTATGGTCCCCAGGGTCCATGCATGAACTCAATATCTGGCCCAGTTCTGACTCTAATAATACGCTGCCCCACTGCCAGAGGACCTTAAATGATTCTATAAATTCTCATCCATGAAGTTTTACAACAGTTTTGAGAAGTGGAGAGCTACTTGTTCCCAGGTTGCAGATGGGAAGACTGAGGTACAGAAACAGTAAGCTAAATGATGGATGTAGCTCATGGCTTCCCACGTATTTGCCCCTACCTTGTTTTGTATTCTTGCCTTAGGAGGCTACAGGAGTATTTGCACACCTAGGGATACCTTACTCCCACAGCAGGCCTGCGCAAATGCTTTTGTGCCTATGATTTTTGCCTGGTGGGATTATTACTTAGACAGCAATTGGGAAATCAAATGCTATCTGTCATTCTCTATATTCATTCTCTATATTCAAACCTTGAATTTACCGAGAGCAGAATTTCATCTTAAGTATTTTTTAATGCTAGTGATAATTCTCACTTCAGAAAGCAGTCCATTTCTAAAGTTGGCTAGAAATCAGTAAGTTCATGTATACTAGATGAGTCTGTGGTATTCCTGCTTAACAGAAGTATGATTTATTTTTTTCCAGTCTGTAGGAAATAGCCATTACCATGGAAAATGTGATGATTGTCATACGAACAGCCAATTGCCAAAGCTAAACTACCCTTCAAGTTAACAGATTCTAAAAATTGCGTGCACTTAAAGATCTTGCTTTCACATGAGCTCTTTCTGTTACATGAGCTCCCGGAAACACAGATTTGCATTAAAAAGGCCTAAACCATGGCACTTCTGAAGATACAACCCTCCTGACCAGCCTGACAGTAGTTTATTTGGTGAGGGGCCCTTCAGGATATAAAAACAGAAGGGAACGGCAGCATTAGGAATTTCCTTTTTTTCTTTAAGGTATTAGTTGTTTCAGGGGAAAAACACATCTAATGCCTACTTGGGGAAGATGCTTCAGAAGCTGCAAACAAAACGTGTGACTCTACGTAAGATGCAATACTGCACGCATCAGGCAGGCACTTCTACGCACTTAAAAATGCCTAATAGCAGGTTTGAGGACTACAATAACCACTTGATTATATCAAAATCAATACAAACACCTGCCTGGAAAAATAAAGAGCAGCAGATAGACAGTAATATGCAAAGCCTGAGGGCTTTTCTGCAAATGCTGGGAGAACAAAGAACAAGCAAAGAATAGAAGGAAAAGTAGTACACAATACTACACCTATGTATATGTACTACATATACAAGCAGTGTAAAGTAGCACATCCATCCTTCTCAGATTTGGGGCCTGGTCGAGGTTGAGCTCCTGTTGTCACTGAAGCAATTTTAGGAGTGTTGTCACTTCAGCTCTGTCTCCCCTAGTCCCCTTACAGGGCCAAGAAAGCTCTGTCCTGAGGACAGAGTGTAGCCATATCACATGGTGATTAGGGACAAAACCCTCTCCCTGCCACGGACACCTCCCTCTTGCCAGAGGCTGGGAGTAAAGCCAATCCCACAATTTCTTCCCAACAGAATAAGGAGTCTCTTTATAATCTGCTCAGTCAAGAGGACACTCCAGCAAGCTTCACTCCCTTGAGAGGCCTTCCCTCCTCCAAATCTGCCCTGCCAGCCATATCAGAGCCACACTTTTACTCTTGCTGTGAGGACGAGTTTGCTGTAAGATCCCCCCTGGCAGCCCATTTGAAAGCCTTTCATTGGGAAGGCCAGTCACATTCCACTTTAGACAAAAACACCGCCTGACAAACAGCCTTGTTCCTCAGATCCCCAGTTGGAGTAAGGCGAGTCGGGGCAGGGGGGTGGGGTGGGGAAGGGCTGTGAAATCCTGTAAGTGTGTGTCCATGTGCCTCACCTGATATTTATTCTTATAAAAGCCACCAAAAAATGCCTTTATAAAAGAAGAATCAGGGAGGATTAAGGGGAAACGTCAGATATCCCTTCCTGGGTTAAATCCTATAAGATGCTGAACACTGCCACCTCCTTAGGAATAAGGCAGTTAAGACCTCAAGGTCATAATTTAGTCTTCCTCATCTTATAAGCCCCACACTTGCATGCAAGATGCTCTCTTTGGATCAAGGTACCAGCCTACCGCTTCCCCGTATTGGAGGTGAGGGGTTTTTTTTACCCATTTATGAACAAAACAATGCTGCAAGTGGGATCTCTGCCTATATACTGCAAAAAGCCACATCTGTACCCACGCAGTGAATCATGAAGGATTAGCCTAATAAGCTCTGCTGTAAATCAGACTCACAAGCATCTGTATTACGCTTAGGAAGAGTGAAATGCAGGAGACCTACAGAAACCAAGCTGTCTGGCCTTTTCCAGGCCCAAATCCATCCATCCATCTATCCATCCATCCCAGAGCAGAACCAGTGCTACGATGAAGCGTGTGGGGCCTTTCCATCTACAGTACTAGGGTTGTGTTAGTGTCCAGAACAGGGGCCTGACGTGACTCTCCAAGTCCAACAGAGAACTGACCTTTGTTAACTGGGCTAATGCATCTCAGCAGCCTCATCTTTCTGCTTTTTCAGCATGCTGATCCAATTTTAAGAGATGAATGCAACTGATAGCATTACATGGAAAACGTCATTGCAGATGCCTGTTAACACCCTCAAGGAGCTGTTCTTCCATCCGAGTTTATGTATGGCTCTTAAACATAAGCAAACGAGAACTTAACACATATTTAATTTCCAGATTGTATACGTTTTTGCTACCATGTCTGCTCCAAGAGGGGTCAGGATCCAGTGTGGGCACAGAACTGCAGTTCCTTACCACAGAGGAAAGAGATTATTGAGCTTCAGATCAGAATTTTTCACTTGGAAGCATTTAATTAGGCAGGCTTTCTCCCACGTGGAGAACATAATGCTGGAATAGAAATAGCTTAACCCATTTTATAAACTGGCACAAATCAAGGTAAACAGCAGGCATTGAACAGATTCCAGTTGTGGTGTTGCATGCTTCATTTACTGGATGATGATATAATTTCATCACTGTTGATTAACTAATTTTGTTAGCATCTACAGTAGTCATCTATCAGTGCCTTGGGGTCTCCAATTATTTCCTATACCAAAGTTATGACCTACTTATACATCATCCAATCACCTAACAGTGACAAAAGAACCTGACACCTGGTAGTTAAACTGCAATGGTGAAAGTTGGGAAATAGGAGCTTTGTCCCAGCTCTGTTACTCACTTGCTGTTTATGGCCAAAATTCATTTAGGCCACAGTTTCCTCATATTCACTAATCTGGGGAGCCCTGTTTCAGACAATCAAGATCTCCATCTGACATCGAGAGAAAATACAGATGCTCAACAAATCAGTTCCTCAGTGCCTCCAAGTGAGCCCTCAAATGCAGTAGAGAGTCCTAGAATTCAACTCTGTAATGACTCTTTAGCCATTGAATCAGACATAGCAATCAGATATAGCAAGCAGATATACCCAGCATCCCATGCGTTAAACGCACTGTGATAGCCACCAAGGTACGTTTCTTACGTGGAGCCAAGAGGAGAGGTCCCAGCTTTGCCTTGCTTGGGGTTAGGCCACTTAACAGCCCTAAAGGCCAGAGAAGCCCCAAAAAACCATACCCAGATGTGTCTGTACGGTGAAGAATCCTACAACGTGCTGCCTCATGCAATGTCGGGGCGGGGGAGAGCTCTGCAAAACAGAGACAACCGATATGCATGTCTACCTCACACAGACGCAGGCAGATCTAATGAATACAAACAGATTTTAGGTCCTTTATGGAAAATGGCTGCACCACCCTCCATTCTTACGCTGTTCTCTAATGTAGAACAGCAAGACGCAATGTTTTTACAGGTTGTTTTTAATCCTGCAGCCTGGTTAAAAGGATAGACCGGTCCGCCAAAACCCGTGTGTGCTCTGGACAGCAAAGTTAAAAGCAGAATGTCATGCTGAAGCTAGAACAAGGTGAACCCTTTATACAGTGCCACTTACTCATGGAATAATGTTCAAGCATGAAAAATGAAACCAGCTGAGTTTTGCACAAAGTCTTTGTCTGTGTCTGTGTCTGAAGCACCCTGTGAATCTTTTGTCACAGCTCAAAGTGCTGTCCCCAGAGAGGGAAAACTTTTTCCCCTTCCCTCAACTGTGTTTTATGGTTTTACTCTAATTTTACAACGCAATCTGTGGCAGCTGGTCACACGGTGTGTCTGGGTTGAATAAAGCCCGGGGACCCTTTGCCAAGCCTCTACGCAATGTGCTGAGCGTAATGAAATGTGTCAGCTCCACTGTGAATCGTGCATTCATAGAACTGAATAAGTCTGAGTT
This sequence comes from Rynchops niger, assembly GCA_013400035.1. Classification (NCBI taxonomy): domain Eukaryota; kingdom Metazoa; phylum Chordata; class Aves; order Charadriiformes; family Laridae; genus Rynchops; species Rynchops niger. The sequence goes on from VXBH01001024.1 coordinate 664,094, forward strand.
TTCAAGGCAAACTTAAGGGATACATAACTGCACACAGCAAACCCCAGGGGGCAGAGAGAGCAGAGGAATCCCAGAGAAACACTCACCAGCTCTACTAATAGCAAAATAGATCCTTACAGCTGGAATTGAATCAACCTGTTTGAGCCATGATTTAAAATTATCAGTCACATCCAGCACAATCCCAAGCAAGTCACATCATTTTGGGGCCTCTCTCTCCCATTTATATAACAGGAACAGAAGTGCTTCCTTCTGGCTCAGTTTGCTTCTCTTACCTATTGAAGTTGCCAGCCCAGGAGGACACTGACCACATCTGAGCACACAACAGTGCCTAGCTGGTACTTGAAGCTATTATCATACAGAGGAGAGAATAGCCATCTGTAAGAGTCCCGTAAGTGGCGAACATAACATTGTGAGGCACGCAAAACAAAGTGCATAACGTAAACTGGATCGACCTTATTTTTTCCTCCCCTCAATGCTGCAAAATGAAGAGGACCCCGATGGTGAACATGAAAAATGCTGATTTTAACAGAAAAAGAGGTCTTCAAAAGGTTTATTTCCTTGCATCATGTCAATCTCTGAAAGTCATGGTGCCACTGCATTTCTCTTCCTGGTAGCTTCTGCCTAGAAGTCAGTCCGTCAGTAAACAAATTAATGGCTGATGCAGTTGGAAACAAAAGGAAACACAAGTGCGCAGTGTCCCTGAAAATCACACAGCATGTGCTCGGGGAATTTTTCTGACATAAGAGTTTCACAGGGAAAACGGGTAAATTGTTGCCCTAATTGCTGTAAAGGTGTGGCTCTTGTTTTCCTTTTCCTCAATGTTTTCAGTTACCTGTCAGCTGAAATGCCCCAAATCCAGACCTGTCTGTGTCATCCGTGAGCACTCTGCGACAAAGCAGGGACACCCTCTAACAGGGCACCTGATGTCTATGGTTGGACCCCACTGCAGTTTGCTGTCAAACTCAGCCCGACATTTCTGGATCAGAGAAGCAGCCATCTGACCTTGTCACATGAGTTTGACCAGGAAAACAGCAAACACAACACTTGCACAAACATTGTAAAACAGAAGTACAGATGCCAAAAGGTGGATGTCCTTTGGAGTAGAGTTAAAAGTCAAAGACAGAACTCCGGGATGCGTAAACGTTTCTTTCAACATTTCTACCTCTCACCAGCACCTTTTACCTCAAAAGTGCTTTACTAAGGAAGTAAGCCTTAAAATATCCTTTTACATAAGAAAAGGCTATTATTCTGTTTTACGTTAAGGGAAATGGAAGGTTAAATGACTCCTGCAAACCTTACACCTGTGGTGGGATCAAAAATAAAACCCCAGCTATCTTTGCTCCACTCCTTGGCTTTAGCCCAAGAACCATATTTTTCCGCTTCCTTACACAAGCCGTGCAGAAACATGCTCAAGAAGAGAATCTTCCCTAAATTAAGAGCCCTCGTCTGGAAACATAGCTCTGAACTGTGCCAACCTGCCACGTGTGTTATCAATGGGCAAAAAAATGCCACAGCCATTAGAGAAGCACACTTTCAAATATGGCACAGCGCTGGCCACCCTGTCTCCAGTCACCTTCTTTTTGCACCTGAACAAACCGTATCATCTTCCTTGCCCCTGAACTCTCCTTCTCCTTCCACATCTGTTGCCTGCAAATCTTCCTGTCACCACCTCCTTTTTTAAATGCCAAGGGCTGGACTGCTTCTCCATTCCTTCAGGCCACAATTACTGCTGGCCATGGAGAACAGCAAATTCCCCTTCTCTCATGGACCCTCCCCAGTGACCGCATGACCAGCGTGGTGGTCATGATCCACCAGGTCCAGCGTGTAATTTCCCACCTTCTCACCCCACGCAGAAGGGCAAGACGAGGGCTTGATCCATCCCAATCAGAGCAGACACGTAGCCTTGTAGCTTCAACTGCATCAGGAATATGAGATCCCACACGTCATAGGATGGCAACTAATGCAGCGCTGGTGGGATCCAGGGCAGGACCCACAGCCCCCTGATTTCACCAGTAAATCTTTGATTGAAGACAAGTCTTGCCTGCAATATCTTATCTACACCCCATTGTTTCCGGGATCCTGTTCAAGACAATCCTTTTGGATTTTCTACTCCTCTCTCTCTCCTCGCTCCCTCTATTCCCAGTTCCTCTCTGTCATGACGCAAATGCACTGCTGGTGCAAGACCCTTCCATTGTCTGGAAAGCCACAGGGTCTTCCTCTCATCTTCTGCTAATGAGTTTGTGAACATTCAAATATATTCTGTGTATTTTTAACCAAAGCTTTATGTAATTACCAGCATCTGTTCTCTGCCATCATGTACATCGTTCTGGAAATGATTTGGGAGTGAGATTTATTATAAGCCATTGCAGTGTGCTCTTTGTTAAGCCTAATGAAAGCAGGGTTTATCCAAAAGGAGGGATTAATTTAAGTGTCCTGCACCTCAGCTGTAGCAATATTTTTAATCCATATGTTTGTAGACAAGCCAATCTGCTCAATTCTAATGACCTGTGCAAGAAATGCATTTTTCAAACAAATTCTCAGCAGGATACTTTTCTTCAGCATCTCTGGCTAGAAGAGGCTAAGTGAGGTGATGGAGTTCTGAATCTTACATCTTGCTCTGGAAGTGCCCTTAATGATAGTTGCGTTCTGAGTTTGGGGAAGTGTTTTTAATTACTAAGGGAAAAAAATGAAGTCAAAGCTGAGCCAGCTGCCAGAGCTTCCAGAGGACTGACTACATTCACAAATCTTGTAATCGTTTTATATTCATTATGAGAATGCTACAAAAAAAAAAAAAAAGGGGGGGGGGGGGCAATCAGATCTTGGCCAACAAATTAAATGCTTATTCAAAGATTAATTCACATCATCTGTACTCCATTAGATGTTCTCTTTTGCCAGGGAATATAATGCAATATTTTCAGGGGGAATAGCTGCCGCTGTTGCCAAGAGCTTGCAATTTACTGGCTCTTGCAGCATTGACATGGGAGTCACTGGGCTACGGGCACAGCTAGAGCAGATAGTGTAGCAATATACAGTATGAAACATATGGAGCAGATCTGCTTCATTTTGGTGTTAAAAGGTACTGATTACGACTCAGATACAGCCAAGTGACAAGGGGGAAGCAAACCCATAAACCAATAAAAGTTTATCCTTCATTGTATCATGAAGGGAACAATTTGTTGCTGCTGGGTTTCGTTTTTTTCCCCTAAGTATAAATACATTGAGATTTCATTTGAAAATCAGAAGATATGGCTGAGGAAAGCGTGACTTAATTTTGGTGCATCTAACCTGAAACATCGCAACAGGGCAACCTTGCCAAGAATAAACGCACAGTACTGCTAACGGCAGATCCCCAGAATAGTAATAAGAAAACCCAGCTTCCCTAATCAATTTGTGATTCCTGTCAGAATACACAGTGCCAGAACGCAGTTCTACTATCCTGACTATTTTTACATTTGCTAAATATGATGATTTTACCTTTTGTTTCCCGACACCAAAGGCCAAGCACTGTAGTGCCTACCTTTGTGGACCTCATGGGTGCATGGCAGATGGGTGCATGCACAAGAGTGAGATTCAGGAAAGCCACAACGCCCAGTGCAGAATTGCCGACGTTAGCTCATGGGAAATCAGCACTACTTCATTTTTGCTCCTTGGGGAGCTGTTAATACTGGATTTAAATAGTTACAAGGACAATTACACAATGCAAAGGTGTTTGCATCTTTTACTGGATTTAGCTCCCGATCCCTTTCCTGTGTCTAGAGACACCATAGCAATAAATGTCCCCAAATTGTCATTAATTATTCAAGACCTTCCCCCCCCCCCCC
>VXBH01001024.1:677311-745513 GCA_013400035.1 Rynchops niger
TTTAAGCTTCATTTGGCAAAGCACCCCGTTTCCCAGCATGGACCAGGCACCCTGGGTTACTTCAGAGAGGATGTAAAGCAGCCAAGTTTTTCAGATTTGCAAATTCGCTACTGCACACGTACATGTAACATTTGCAGAACAACTTCCCAACACGTACATTTGTACTAAGGGTCTTAATGTCCCTATGGTGCAGAGTGATTTGTATCTGAGGCGTGTGTGACAGATTCATGTTACCCATCCAAAGAGGCTGTGGTATACACCATGTATCTGTTCTCAGGCTTGTTTTCTTTTCATTTTCTCTATTTAAAAAATTAAAGAAAATTAATCAGGGAATTAACAAATTCAATTTGCCAGCCTCCCAGATTTTTCACAGTGGTTTGAAATAAATCAAATCAAGATTATAAAGGGCCAAGACCAAGAATAACTACTGAATTAAAGAACATTGTTCTGAATCTGGAGCCACTAGCAGAATAGCCTGGTGTCTTGACTCTTTTCTTTGAACGCAAGCTGCACAGGAGCAGCGTTCAAGAAACAAGCACAGAGAATTGTCTTACTGAAAATGTATTACGCACCAACTATTTTATACAACAGCTGGATATTTACAGCTTTGGAAAGTCACTACAGTGAGCCACGCTGTCCCTGGCCCTTACATAGGACAAGCATGGCTGGGAAAAAGGAAGATGTGAGATAGAACTATCATGCATCTCGTTCAAAGTCCAAAGACGATCGCAATCCCTCTGCAAGCTTCTACGCCAGGGCTCTGCCTACATGGCACGTTCAAAATCAACTCATGCGCGTGCACATCCAAGCATTGCATGTTCTCACCAAGACAAGGCCAGATTTAAACACTCCTGAGTTTTGGGAAGGTCTGGATGAAAAACCACATGGCTCAAGTCCACTTCTCCCTGCAGCCAAGTGCCCAGTCCTGATCTCATTGAAAACAATGGCAAAACTCCTGGAGAACAATCCTGCTCAGAACTGGCCAACTGTCTGTCATTTTTCTCACTACATAAGCTCTTATTTTTACTATTATACCTGACTATACTCTCCAAGCTGTGGGTTTTTTCCCACCCTGATCTCACTTGAATGATGTCAGACGGGGGGTAGGCAGACAAATACAGAAACGCGCTAAATGCCAAAGCTGAAACCAGCAAGTCCAAGAAATAAATATAATAAGTAGACACAGTGCCAGGGCTGGATACAGCAGCCGAGGAAAAAGGGAAATGTAAAACTTTCTTGGCTAGGGTACATGGATTCATCCAGCTGAAAGAGGCACATTCCAGCCCACACCATTGTAAGCAATAATCTATGTCTCCCTCAAGAAAATACAGATGTTTGTAATTTTTTTGATTTTTTTTTTTAACTGCTCGTATGAAATAACCTTGTTGTCTTGAAAAATTCCTCTAGGACTTGGTATTGCAAATGTTACTTCTGTACAAACTGTAAACTGCTGACTCAAACCAAACACACAAAAAATTACATACAGGACAGTTTTGAAATGCCTTCTAATAATAAAAGTGTACTTGAAGATTGACTGAGGCTAATGAATTAAATACACATTCAGGCTAGAAAAGATGCAATTAATAATAATAAGAAAGAAAGAGATTGCAATCAGATCTTTTCTTGCCTGCAACAGCGTCCTCTTCCTTTGCATCATCTATTTCAGAATTTTCTTTGCAGAAATGATAGCCATGAAAACTGAAAATTATTCTAATCCTTTTATTTCAGTTGAGCTGATACTGCAGTAACTTCATTGTCTTTTAATCAGATGTTGCTGATTTACAGGAGTGTAAGTGGTTGAAGCGTACAGTCATCACATTCTTAGAGAGGCTTACTGCATTTGGCAACAAGTCCTTTGCTGGCAACTCCTATCATCTGGGCCAGAGAAATACGTAACTGAAAAAGCCTGATTCTTTTTTGCTTTCCACTGTGCATTGTTGTTTATATATGCATGTGGTAACTGTCAACTGCAGCCCTTCTGATTTTCACATCTTCTTGTGGAGGTGAACAGCTGTGTGCTCTTGAACACACAGGTGAAAAAAGTTCAATGCGCAAACACATTTTAGCACACAAGTTTTCAGTTTCATAATTATTCTTCCTTTACATTGACCAGAAGTCTGTTTTGATTGTTCTTTTTTGTTTTCTGGCTTAGAAGCGACATGGTTTCAGTCAGCTCCTGGCTGAAAGTCAGCCTTTGGGTTTTTGTCTAGCTCTAGGGAAGATGATGAATTGGAGAATTTAAAATACCTCTTCACAGAAGGGGCCACAAGTCACCAGTCTATCTGTCAAGCTCAGAACTGAAGCCCAAGGCAGTCACTGGGGAGAAGTGTCAAATCTGCAGCTGCTGTAAATCCTCCTGGCTTTGTTGAACACTGACAATTTACATTAGCAGAGAACCCAGCCCCAAATTTGAAAAGTGTCCAGGATGGACCTAAGTGTGCTTATTTTTGCAGTTGGAACACTTAGAGAAGGGTGAACCTTTGAGTCCCTACAGATGACAGACACCTTCTACAGATCAGACCACAAACATCAAGAATAAGAACGTGTCAGCTTCTGCATGGACATCAGTACCCAACACAGAGGGCACACTCCCCGAGTACTGTACGCATCCTCTTCTCCCAGCGAAGACAAACAGATGCTAGTCCTTTCTTTGAATGAGCCCTAAATGGGGTGAGGTAGCAGGGAATTCCCCACGTAGCTTTGTATAATATTCCCTTTTACGTATCCCATGTGTAATCTTTTACTTGCAGCAAGTTTCTCCTTAGCCATAGCAAGACAGACGAGGAGGACGGAGGTGTGCAGAGAAGGATGGAGGTGTGCAGAGAAGTGTTTTTCCACAATGCTCTTCATTATCTTGCTACCTCAAGCAGATTTTAAGTGGTTCATCTTTTCTACCTGACCACTTCTCTGACAAGCCCTCAGTCACCTCCTTGGCAAACAGTTCTGTTGTCCAATTGATCATGAAGTCAAAATGCTTTTCAAAATTTCTCATTTAAATCTACCCGTGCTAATTTCACAATGTAAGTCTTCGCACGCATCACCTACGTCTCTCTCAGACGTCGTCTCCTCCTGGCTTTAGGTTTTTTTCCACTCTCAATTATTAATATCCTGGTCTCCGTCCTAAGTCTTGTAGGAAATTAAAATTGGCCATTTAAGATGCACTATAAAAATAGGACCACTCCTTCCTGCTAAAAGGACACATGGCTTATTATTTTCCAAGCTCTGCTGTGTCAGCAGCTCCAACCAGCAATTATAAAAATGAAGCCGCCAAGGTTGGTAAAAGTCACTTTCTTATTAGTGTCTAATTATCTACCAGTAGATCTGGGTCCAGTCTTCAGTGCCATTGCACATATCTGATATTGGCTGTGGCGAGTGGAAAGTTTATGAGTTCATTTTTAAGGAGTCTTGTGAATAGAAATGGAGAAAGAGTTGGAAAACACAAGGAAAGCAATTAAAAACTCGCTGCAAACTTTTTGTATTGCCAGAATCCATCCCCTTCAACTCATTTCACTTGCCAGATCATCCACTATGTCTAACAGACTCGCTTTTCATATGAGCTGCAAATGTCCCACTGGTATAAGCCACCTGAATGAGAGTGCTTTTGGGTGTGGAACTGTATCACATCTTCCCTTCATCTGTAAAAGCAGAATCGGTGAGGAAGTGATCAGACCGTTTTCCTACCAGCATCTGCCAAAATACAACTCTGACCTGACGTAACAGAGACATCTCTTATCTCTGAAGAAGACAGACTCCAGCACAGGGGGGATGTGGCTCTTCACACAACAGGTAACTGACCTCTGTGATTCCCTGCCAAAGCATGTTTTGGATACAAAAAGTTTACACAGCCTCAATGGAAGTAATTTACTTTGGGAAAAAGATTCGTTGAGGATTACTAATTAGACTATCCACAGAAGGTTCATGAGACCTTCTCAGTGAACACAGCTGAATATTGAAAGGCTACCTTGGGGAGAATATCATGTATGTTTGCCCGGTTCCTGATCTTCCCTGAGTACTCACTTGGACTCAGGGAGTACAAGTAGAGATGGGATATTGAGCTGGAGGGACCCTTGGCATGTCCTCAGCACAGCCATTCTTACGTTTTTAGAATTACAGTATACTTAGGGAAAGACTAGATGCAGTGGCCACATTTCAGGTGTGTATCATCCTCCTTTTTTAGACCAAGTCTGATCTATAGCCTAAGCCTCACATCTGGAAAGCGAACACCATCCTTGACAATGTGGTTCCAGAAGTGAGGCAGATGACAGGACCAGTGGTATACAGTTTTTAAACTCTTACAGCCTCGGGGCTCCAACCTTCAAAACAGTATCCACACAACGATACTAACTTGAGCCGCAGCGCAGGGTCCGAACCTCCTCTGGCCTCCTCCTTCCCAAAATCGAACTCTCCGCGGAGTCACAAAGCAACGTTCTTACCTCCCTTCCTCCCCATCCAATTCTGTGCAGTTCCTTATTCATGCTCTTCTGACCTCATGTTTATAAGCCCTAAGACGCTCCATTTTATTGGAATGGATTTTCAGGGCAAGGCAACAAAACTAAAGAAAAGAAAGTGAACACACATTTCTGAAATCAGTCACTTTAACCCTTGAAATATGCAGATTATAATAGCTTTTCTAGCCAAAGCAGCAAACACCTGTCTCTTCCTCCTCTAACATGCTCAAGCCCTTTTGTTAATCCACAGACCCACTTCATGCCTCCTGTTACCAGTGCATGGTTAATGAGAGAGAAAGGCAAGCTTTCACTATCATTAAACCATTTTTCAATGTTAAAATCAGCCAGGATTAGCTGGAGATGCCCTGCTTGCCTGAAACCGCAGCCCACAGATGGATCTCTACCTTTGAGGAAAGTCCTTGCTCTGAAAGCAGACACTTTTCCCTTGGGATCCACCACAGTGGCCGTCACAGCATGTGAATGAGGATGGAGCACAAGAAAAAAGACTTCCTCATTTTCCACACTCCTATGGCAACCCTCTCCATACCTGTGGACCTTGGAAAGGTCAATCAAAGTCATCCTAGGGCTCATCTCTTTATACCCAACAAGGGTTTAAAATAGGAACCTACCTTCCCACTGATTTTCTGTGAAGACCCTAACCTGTTTGAAGAACAAGCTGGGGGGTGTGTGTGTGATGTAGTTCTGCTCCCATCAGCCTCAGCCGACAGATCCTGTCAGCAGGAAAATCTTTTTAACTTGCTTTTCCTGCTTCCTGCCAGCCCATGCTTGTTTGTGAAGAACAAAGTTCACTTGATAACCTTGTCCGAGATGTTTTTGTTTCATTTCCCATTCCTCTGTGAGACTGTGAAGGGGTGGGTGTTAGTTGCTTGTCTTCTGTAGATAAGCAAAGCCTTCTTGCAGACCCTCTCACATGCCTTCCCTTGCACAAGGGATCCGCTCCACACCTCAGCACTCGAGTGCTGAGATGGCACGCAGAAAACTGTGAAGGCACTGCTTTATACCAAGAACCTGCATGAGAACAGGCCTAGGAGGTCCTTCCTGGTTCCAGTTTCCTCCCAGCCTGCTAAAGCAGTGGTTTTCAAATCGGATAAACGAGATTGCCAGGGTATCATAACATAATCACTGTGTCCAGCTCTGGAGCCCCCAACATAAGAAGGACATGGACCTGTTGGAACAGGTCCAGAGTAGGGCCACAAAGATGATTCGAGGGCTGGAGCACCTCTGTGACAAAGACAGGCTGAGAGAGTTGGGGTTGCTCAGCCTGGAGAAGGGAAGGCTCTGAGGGGACCTTATAGCAACCTTCCAGTACCTAAAGGGGGCCTACAGGAAAGACAGGGAAAGTTTATCAGGGAGTTTAGTGATAGGACAAAGGGTAATGGTTTTAAAGTGAAAGAGGGGAGATTTAGATACTAGGAAGAAATTATTGTAAGGGTGGTGAGGCACTGGAAGAGATTGCCCAGGGAAGTTGTGGAGGCCCCATCTCTGGAAGTGTTCAAGGCCAGGTTGAATGGGCTTTAAGTAACCTGGTCTAGTGGGAGGTGTCACCACCCAGGAGAGGGGGGGGAACTAGATTATCTCCAAGGTCCCTTCTAACTCTAACCATTCTATGATTCTATAAGGGAATAACATCAAATTCAGCACAAAAACATGGCAGCAGTTTCATTTCCTTATGGCATGCTCAATCAGAGCTGGGGAAACCCTGGAAACCCTGTCTCAGAAACCAGAACGACAGACCAGGGACACCTCTGCACTAGGCAGGTTGGCGAGATTTGTTGGTGGCCTTCATTGGATGTACTTTCTTCTGGTTTTCCTCCACTGAGAGGTTATTACAAAGCCAGTTCTTCAAACAGGGAAAGAAGGAAAGCTTCACAGAGGCTGTCAGAGCACCCTGTCTGTCTATATACACACTCTCATTTTCCTTAAGGCCCATTTCTGTCACTTAAGTCCAGCAGCACCTTATGCTGTTAATGGCTCTGTAGTTTTAGACAGTTCACCGGGAAAAAGGGACTAACCCAAAGTCCTCTGACGTTGCTTAAAAGCCTCATAAAGGGACTTTGAACCAAGCCCTTAGTCCACATTCAGTCAGTGCTCACTAAGTGATGCCTTGCTGGCGGACCACTGCAGACTTCTCTCCACTTCCTTCATGGACTTAACACTTTCAGATGATAACTCAGGAATAAAACTTAAGTATTAAAAAACCCAACTATTAAGGTAGATAGTGAACCAGCACGGTAATAGGTAAATTAGAGTGTGTTGCTTCAAAGGTCAATGTAGAGTACTCAAAACTATGTTTGAATAACTTGGGATAAATTCACATAAAGTGATGGCTTCTAAGTGTACTGAGAACTCAGACATTTAACAAGCAGGATTGTTGTCTGTTACAAGTAACTAGGGGCAGTTAGGACCCTATTTTTTATTATTATTTTTCCATCTGCAATGGATTCAAGACACACTGTTTAGATCCAGATCCAGACAATCCCCAAATTCAGGGAGCTTGGATCTAAGATTTGAGTTTAATTCAATCTTCTCTTTTTTATTTCCTTATATTTTGGTCTATCTTTAAGCATTACCAGGACCAGAGTAACTATTTCCAGGATCCAATTCAAAAGGGAGCCCTCAAGCTGCTAAGAAAGGGGTTTGCCATTAAATTACCTCCTCATCTTCCAATTTTGCTGCCGAAAGAAATCTCGGCAGCTGTTAGCAGTTTCTTCAGAGTTCTGATTTGTAGAGTTACAAACTGAACAACATGTAGCTTGTACATGGCTGCTATATCTGAATGCTTGTCAGACACGGTTCTTACTCAAGACTGGTTAGCCATCAAAAACTAGAGAGAGATTTTCCTTCCTCAGCATGAGGAAACTTGTTTTTCTTTTCTGAATTTACTGCATCAAAAATCCTGTCCAGCAATTGTAAAAACTTAATTCTCCCAGGACAGTGAAAATTACCTACTTATTACTTCGTAATTATCTGAAAGTTTTGGATGAAAACATCTGGAGTCCACTATCCACATTTCATCCTGGCTGACAAAGCTGGCAGATGATCCAGCACCAAGAACAGAAGAGTAGGAAACGATTTGGAAACATGCTATATCTGGAAGACAATCCTTTGAAACCGCAAAGAAGCCTCTGACTAAGTGGTCACTCCAAGTATTCGTGACTGATTCGGGTTAGAAGAAACAGAACAAAAAGCCACCTCATTTGGGACTTCTACTTTGAGCTGAACTGAACCCAGGGAATAGTCCTCACCCTGAGGGTGCCTTAGCAAGGCTGGATCTGTGAGGGCAAAGAGGAATAGGAAAGCCAAATATATAAAAGTTCCACTTTTCAGAAAGGAACAGGGGATTTAATCTGATTGTTTCAAATTGCCTCCAGTTTATATCCTTGCACCTCTGAATTAAGATGTCTGAACCACTGCCCATCGTGTCTATGCAAAGGTTTGCACTACTCACGTCCCATAGCAATCTACTGTGCACAGAGGACATAGATGCAGTAGGTAGGTCTCTAACTATTATTTCCAGACCATGATTCTACAAAGCCCTTGAACACACCTTGGGAGTTCAGCAAGAAGGGACAAAGACTTCCTCTCCACTCTTCCCCTCTATGACACAGCTCAGAGCAAAAAGGAAATTGTGTCAGGCCAGGTATGACAGAGGGAACTTTGTAAGGGTCACATCTCATTCCCGAGCCCCTACCTACTGATAAGGACATCAGTCTTTGCCATGTGTAGCAGCTATGTGGTTCTTCAGTCCCCCTCCAGCTCCCAGCGCATCTGCTGCTACCACCAGTCAGGCAACTTGTCTCAGCAAGTTGCACAGACGCCCATCGCAGCTTGAGACAAGCCCTGAGAACAAGCCAACAACCTGCCTTGGGGACTTTTTATTCCTTGTTCAGCTGATACATTTCTCAAGTGGTTTCCTTCTGTTGTTCCCCTTTAATCTAATGTTTTCCACATATCAGCACTCTTGAACAAAGACATCTCTTTCAACACCCTCCATCCAGGCTCACTGCCTACGCAGTGCCCACAGGAAGCACTCCAAGCATATTTTAGTGATATTTATTTGACTCTGAATGGGTTCTACCTCTCCATTTCCTCTCTTTCAGATGACAGGGACAGCACCTCGTAACAGCCCTTCAGTACATTAGCAAGGAGCATCGTAACTAATAATCCTGAATCTCCATCCCAGTTCCAGAGACTGGGGTGGGATGCACAAATGCGGCACCAGGCATTCACGCGTACACACCTGCACACACCATACCATCTCATTTAAAGAAATATTCACACTTCTACGCAAGGAATTTAGCTAAGTTATTAAACGAATCCACATTGTTGCTAAGTTATGAATAAACTGAGAGAAACTCAGACTCTCAAAAGTCTCAACTGGTAATAAAACTGAAGTTCTGTCCCTAACTTCCTTTCCTACCTCAGACTACTATAGTAATAACCAAAGCAGCATTAAAAAGGACATTTTTTCCATAGTATTAACAGATTTTTTAAAATGTTTTTTTAGTAAGAAAATAAATAAAAAAATCCCTTGTTTCAGAATTTAATTGGCTGGTGTCTCCCCATGACAAAGTAAAAACACATTCATGACATGACATTCATTTATCTTCAAACCATTCACTTACAGTCAGTGCCATGGAATATGGATCTCATTGAGCAGGATGGAAAACAACCCAAGTATCTTTTGGAAAGAATCCTTTTATTGCAATTACGGGTTTTCAGAACTGCCTGAAATCTGATGATTTCCGAGCAAAAGGACACTAAAGCATTTCCCTCCAGGGAATTAGCTTTTGTTTAGGGACATTCCAGGAAAACAGCCTTGAACAGATATATTCTGTTCACTGTAGCTTTTTTGCAGACGTGGTTATGAATGCCATGAATTAACTGCAGGGGCCCCAAAAGAGAGCCTATTCCACACAAAAGCAGGAGCACACCAGAAGACACGCTGCTCAGAGCTTCATGATGAAAATCCTAACGCTAAGCTGTTCCTACCCAGTTCCATTTTGCACCTTCCATATCCACCAAATTTCACTGCGGTACAGGACAAGATATTTTTCCTGAATGAAGTCAAAGCTTGCTTCTTGCTCTACTTTTTCCTTCCTACTCAATCACACTAAGGCAGCCACCTCATTGAAAGCACCACAGGAGCTTTCGTCTATGTGCAACACTTCCTTCTCAGAGGTTGTCTTCAAGAGAACCGAACAGTGCCTCAGATCTATTTTAGACCCCTCCAGGACAACAAGCCAAACTTTCTGCACCTCACAATTAGAAAGGGCTGCTATGTCTGTCATTCTTGATGACACGAGCAGTATGAACCCATAGGTGTGGTAGCCATAAGGCCTCTGGCCTTTTGAGACACAGGAAAAATAACTTGTCTCAAAACAAAACATTTTCCTTGACAGAATCATAGGGTTGGAAGGGACCTCTGGAGATCATCTAGTGCCAGAGCAGGGTCACCCAGAGCAGGTGGCACAGGAACACGTCCAGGCGGGTTTGGAATGTCTCCAGAGACGGAGACTCCCCCACCTCTCTGGGCAGCCGGTGCCAGGGCTCTGCCACCCTCACAGGAAAGAAGTTCCTCCTCATGTTTAGGTGGAACTTCCAATGCTCAAGTTTGTGCCCATTACCCCTTGTCCTGTCTCCGGGCACCACTGAAAAGAGCCTGGCCCCATCCTCCCGACACCCACCCTTTAAATATTCATAAGTGTCGATAAGGTTCCCCCCTCAGCCGTCTTTTGTCCAGACTGAAGAGACCCAAATCCCTCAACCTTTCTTCATAAGAGAGATGTTCCAGTCCCCTCATCATCTTGGTAGCCCTTTGCTGCACCCTCTCCAGCAGTTCCCTGTCCCTCGAACCGGGGAGCCCAGAACTGGACACAGCACTCCAGGTGCGGCCTCACCAAGGCAGAGTAGAGGGGGAGGATGACCTCCCTCCACCTACTGGCCACACTCTTCTTGATGCCCCCCAGGATGCCAGTGGCCTTCTTGGCCACAAGGGCACATTGCTGGCTCATGGTCATCCTGTTGTCCACCAGGACTCCCAGGCCTCTTTCAGCTGAGCTGCTCTCCAGCAGGTCACCCCCAACCTGTCCTGGTGCGTGGGGTTATTCCTCCCCAGGTGCAGCACCCTACACTTGCCCTTATTGAATTTCAGAAGGTTCCTCTTTGCCCAACTCTCCAGCCTGTCCAGGTCTCTCTGTGTGGCAGCACAGCCTTCCGGTGTGTCAGCCACCCACCCCAGCTTTGTGTCATCAGCGAACTTGCTGAGGGTGCGCTCTATGCCCTCGTCCAGGTCATTGATGAATATAATGAAGAGGACTGGAGAAGCATTTATCCTTTCTTCCAATGGTACACTTAGATCAGTAAGTGAAGACAGTTAAAACCCTAACACTCAGGTTTTACTCTCACCTCTCACAGTCTCCCCTTTGCACCCACGACCACCACCTCCAGCCTGCCTCGCTTGCACTCAAGTGTGTGTGAGCACATGTTTTTTCTGGTGGTTTTGTGAGAGGGCGTAATTGGTCTGTCAGCCTCACCGTCAGCTGGACTCACTGCACTACTCCTTTCCTTTTCTAGGCTAGGTTATAAACAGTTTAGTGCTTCATTTCTTGCTTTTCAATTCAGGCAAACCAATTTTACCAGCATTAAAACTAGGATGTTTCTTCTTCCCAGCTATTTAACCTGTTACTGTACACAAGCAACGATGCTGCTTATCTCCTCTATTGTTTCACATTTCCTTCCTGATTTCTTTTGAACTCTGTAAGTCCGCAGTAATCAGTTACAAACTCATAGATGCATACTACCTATTCAGAGGAGACACCCCCAGAATAAAAAAAAAAAACAAACTCACAGACTGCATCTGCTCCAGAAGATCAAGACCAAGTTTGCAAACACCAGTGTATACCAGATTCGTGCTTGCCCCAGGCCATCTTTCATTTCCCATGGTGGCGGTTTCTCTTTGATTGGGCAGTACAATGGGCTCTCTGTACAGCCAATATGTTCTGTTTTTCTGGAGATAGCTATGTCTCCAATAATTCGGGGAAGAAAAAAAAAAAAAAGACAGAGCAACAGCTGAAATCCAGATGACTTGAATACTTTGCTAACAAAGACAGACTGTTGGAGAATAAATGAGACTGATCCTTCCTAGAAAGAGCTATGAAAAAATGGTTAAACGCTAGATTAGGATTCAAATGAGGATTTCTGCATAGATCGTAAATCAAACTTTGCAGTGAAAAGGGTTTGTAGAAGAGCAGAGCAGATGTGGAACGTCTGCCTAAGCGTTCTGTTATGCCCCTTGTAATGTAAGGGTTTTCTGGTTTAAGGGCTGGAGTAAAATTTGGAGTTATACTTAAGATCATGCCGGCTTTATGGAAGTCCCTGAACAGGAAGACAGGGGATAACATTTTAGATTTTTTTCCCTTTACATTCGATGCAGCCGCTTCTTAGTCATAATCTGCAGCCGCAGTGTCCACTTCGCTCTGGGCAGTCCAGATGAATTCCGCCAATGCACGTTTCCCTGAATTTCCTCCCTCAAACGCTGATATCAGCCCTGAATGAATAGTCATTTGAGAGGGGTGCCTGTCTGACCTGGAACAGATGCAAACCCACACATGAGGTCTTGCACGGAGAGGCACATGCCTAGTGTTTGGGGATGATGTAACAGGAGGCTGCAGCCTCGGGCTGCACCCAGGGAGCATGCAGTCGGCCTCCCTCACAAGTACATTTCTTGGCAGTCTGGGCATAATAATCAAAGTTAAAATTGCTAATCGGGTGTCCTGTTTTCCCCTAGGCAAGAGGAACTTGCAGCTGCGGGACCAAGAGTTCCCAGTCAGCAGACACCAACCGTGTTTCCCGGAGACCCTTACACCTAAATAAAGATGAAGGCCAAAAATACATATATGGGGGGGTTTTATTAAAAACAAGATTTAACTACACAAACACAGCACCACAGCCTGAACCTTAAGACTTCAGTCTCCCAAATCACAGGCCTCTGATGCAAAATGAAAGGGAAGCGTTTCTTAGCTCTAGCAGTCCCAAGCTGTCCTCATTAGGGTTCCAGACTCAAGAGGGCATGTTTGTCCCACATACTTGAGCAGACCTCCTTTCCAGCTGCCAGCGATCAGTGCTGGGACCAGGTACTTGATCAGTCCCTGTGGGTACTGCCTTCAGATACGCACTTGCTGCACAGGACACGGAAAACACGAGCTTTCTGCTGTGTTCACCAATAAACACGTGAGAGGGTTTTTCCCCTCCAAAAACCAAAACAATGTTATGCTGAGGTGACAAAGTTGCTTGTGTGAATCAAACTCAGTCACCTTCTGCATATATGAAAGAAATTGGTTTGCTATCACGTGGTCCCTTGAGCCCTTTTCTCAGGAGGGCCTGTGTGTAGGGAATGGCTGGAATCCAGCACCTTTTGGGCACTCGACATTTTGGGAACTTCCCCCACCAAGAATTTCCTTCCACAAGGAGCCACTCATGCAGTCCAGAAGAGAGCCTATGTCCTTTCTCCCTAGACCACATTAGTCAACAGGGAAGTTTAAGCATTTGTCCTCAGATGATGTCCTTTTCATAGAGCCCCTGCATTCCCTGACAACTGAAATCTATCTGCTAACAAGCCACATTCCCTGCAGAGACACAGGGTTTATTAGCACAGGCCCAGTCCTGTTGTAGCATGGCAATGCATCAACAAGGCAGCTCAGGATGTGGGCACAGCCAACTCAACTTCCAGCCAAAGATCTTCCGGGTGGAGTGTCCAAACTGCTATATAAAAATTACAGCTCCTCCGGTCTTCGTTTAGGGCTGTAACTGCCAGTCCAGTGCCTTGAACTGACCATCCCATGAAGTGAGGAACACACCACCAGTGGCCATCCACAAGAAATGTGGCTCAAATAACTTCCTTAATGACAAGCAAAACTTTTAGGGGCAAAGTCTGGCGTAGACTCCAGCACAGCAAGGTGCTATTCATCTGCCTTCGTAAGGAGAGACTCCTGTATCATCTGTACCCCTCGGTCTTGTTCCAGCTCACAACACGCTCCTGCCTCTCCACCCAACACAAATTCTGCCCCAGAGTACAACCACCTTATGCCTTGAATGAAGCAGAGATCTTAGGTGATGTAAAGAAAGAAAACTGAACAATGAAAGACTATTACATACTTATTTAGAAAGTAGTCAAATTAGCCTTTTGTGTCCTAAGAAGGACATGCCCTTGCTTGAAACACTGATTTGTCCATACGTCAGTCAGAAACAGCAAATACAGATGTAAAAATAGGTAAGAAGTCATGTGTTTTTACACAAGACTTTGAAAATCTATCACTAGAGCCACTACAGCATGAGTTTGATGGGGCTTCAATTTTTTTTTTTGTTTTGTTTTCTCCAAATAGCCACATATGTGGCTGCAATATTTCTGTGGAGACAAATACATCTTTATTTTAGTTACTGGAGTCCTCTCAAAAACGCGCCTATAAATCCTCTGGGAGTGAGGAGGAGTCACAATGGAAAGACTGATGGATCTGCAACACTACAGCGGCTCACACGGTTCAATTGCCATAACTGTTCCTTTGTGGCCGCAGCGTTAGCTGTGTGTCACCGCGCCTTAAATACACATTTTGAACTGTCATATCCAATATAGTGGACCCTGGTGGATAGTTAAAGACAACGCAGAAAAAATGAGCAGCATGGAAATACGATGTGAAGAGACTCACTTTTCACAGAAGAGAATAGGAGCTGTTGTTGGACATGGTGCCTGATGCCTAGCATATTCTGCTGGCCTTGAGGAGATAAAGGATTTAGTAACACAGCCTTTATGGGTTTACTTAGTTGTACACTCCGAATGAAGAACTGACAGTATTTGGAGGCTCTCCTTGCTCCTTTTTTGTGTTCTCAAGACCAGAGTATTCTCCTGCAATGCAATTTCCAGCTGACCTATCCTGAGGCCAAATGCAAACAATAGAGATTAATGGCCTAAGAAACTTTGAAGAGAACAATAGCACGGTCTTGGGATGAACTAGAACACGTGAAACGTAATAATCTTGGGGAAAAAACCCAACCAAACAGTTCTGCAAACAGAGACCTTTTCCACGGCTTATTTAGCAATGAGCGTAAAAGGAAAACGTGCCTGACTGTTTTAATTTAAAATTTGCTGGCTATAAACAGGGATTTTGAAATAACGTGAGTCAATATTATTTTTCTTAAAACGTGACACAAGGTCTAAAAGCCAAGTTCTCCTCTGGGCAAAGCCAATACCAGTGTGATCAAGAGCAGAATTTGTGCTGATTGCATTTGGCACCTGGTGATGCTCACACCTGAGACACAGGGGCAAGAAGAACAACTTTGTGAATGAATGGGTTTGATCTGCAAACAGCAATGGGTTGTTCCAAGAGGAAACATGCTTTTATTATCAGTACAGAATGCCTCCACGGTAAATAAATCATTTGCATTGCAACTGAAACATTACTCCATTATACACCAGTGACGCATGCAACCTTTCCACTTTTTTTTTTTTTAATTCATTCTGATTTTTTCCAGCTTGATAAGTGCCTCTCCAGGGATCTATGAACTAGCAGCTAGAGATTAAAAAAAAAGGCAAACCAAAAATATCCTAAGAAGTATTCACATTATACAGATGTCCACCCAAGTCACAATAAAACAACACTTATGGAACAAAAAAACTCTTTAACTAATCAGCTTAAGTTGTCTTTCATCCTCTGTCTTCCATTGCATTATCCAAAATTCAGCCTCACAAAGCATCTGCGAAAAAAGGTAACCTTTGCAGAAGGCAACCAAATCTAAGCCTAGGCTACCCAAGAGAGCAAACGTTTTCAAGAGTCTGGCAAGCGCTTCCATGGCCTCTGGAACAAGTCATGCACAGCTTTCTACTGCATTGAATCCTGATGGTGGATCACTTGTCACTTAAAAATCATTTATGACATGTAGCTTCTCTGATATGCCTCACAGTATCTTCTCATGCAACTTCTCTGACACCTTTTCAGAGGTGGCGTAGACTTTCCTTTCTCTCTTTCTCATAGTTGCTTGCTTTTCTCTGAAGCAACTAGGAAGACAGCACATTACTACCCCTCTGCCCAGCGTAGCTGAAACCAACCCAGAGGTCCTAGTAGGAGAATGAAGCCTGACACAAAGAGAAGTGCCTAAGTCATATTGCTTCAGAAACCTAGGTTAAAAACACTGGATGGGAGGTTGTATGCAAGGTTTCTCAGCATGGATGATTACACTTCTACTAAGTGTGCAACAGGGAGAGAAAGATCCTAAAGTATTTTTAAATTAAGATTAGAAATAATCCTGGAAAGCTCTGAAGTCAGAACAGCTTTTAAGGTTTTGCTGCTTTTATGCGCTTTGCATCACTTCCCATTCAAAGGGCTAGTGAAAACAGACAGATGGGTAAGAGGAGGAGATCCCCAGCAGAGAGAAAAACCTGAGCTAGATGCTGATACCCAGCTGTTGAGGCGTCCTGAAAGCAACTGAAACCTAGACTTAAACGAGTAGTGCGCGCTCTTTGTCGGGAGCCAAGGAGGATGAGCTCTCTATGTTCTACTTGCCTCTTCCAAGTCCACCAGATTGTGTCAACTTTATCTAAATAGCATGAGCCAGTTTACCATTAACCAGGTGCTGGAAAGATACCTTTCACTGCACCTGCTGTGTTTGCATAATGGGGTTCAAGGCTTTTACGCACTTTTCTACTGGCCTTGTATCCCTGCTAAGAGACTTGAACTGCCTCTCAGTAATGCCTTAAAGGAGTCAGTGGGTTAGGCAGACAAGTTACTTTTAAGAACCCCCTAAGAACAATGAACTCCCAAACAAAACTCCATTCATTTCTACTATGGCACCCTGGTGAGCCTTCTGTAGTCAACATATCAAAGCTGACTTACAGATGAAATAGAAGGAGCAGAAGCATTATCTTCATTTATTCTCAGGAGAAATCAGATGTTCTGGTATCATCAGTGACATATCTGCTTTGCCCAGCTGAGAAGGATTTAGGAAACTTAGAGGATATCAGAAGTGTCCCGATTGCATTATTTTGATGACCTACTTCCTATTACCAAGCAAAGATGTAATGTGGGTCAAAACAAAGAGGAACTCAAATAATGTAGTTCTATTGTTTTCACTTTTTTTCATCCAGATTAAGCCTCATGGCTGTTTCTCCTTCATGTGCAACAGAAAGGAGATGACAGTTCCCTTCACCCATCCCCAAGCATTTCCACATGCACAATCAGCCACTATATGCAAAAAATGAAAAACAAGTGGGGAAAATTTAATCCAGCCTGTCAGAGGCATACAAACAAAATTAGCATGGACAGCTACACAACATCTTGAATGCTTAAGCTTTCTGCTTATGTTGGTATGTACTGTATATAATAGACAACTGTTGAAGGAAATGATCTGTCCTCTGAAGAATGAACAAGTAGAACTAGAGTCACAAGCAAAGGAAATAGCAGAAATGTTAGACATTTATCTTGCATCTGTCTGCACTACCAAAAGGAGAGACTGTTTACCTATGTTAGACGTCAGCTGCACGGCAAGGCTGGAAGGGCACGGATTGGGAAAGAATCTATCCACCAGCTGAAACCAATGTTCCAGGCTGCAGCATTTCCAATTTACAAATACTTGGGTAAGTTGCACAGCATGGGTGAGCAGGCCCAGCCCTCCCTCTCCTTTGAGAAACATCTCAGGCAAAGCAATAAAAAGGAACACTTTTAAAGAATGGCCAATAATCCCACAATAGTACAATCCCTTAAGGTTCACAAATTTCATACACTCATTTCTGATGAGGATCCAAAGGCAGGGAAGCTGCCTTATTCTCCCATGCTACTTTAGAACAGGTTCCTCATAAAAGTGTCCCTGCAACCATCTTTTACTTTTAAGGAGAAAATGTAATGAAGGACGTTCCACAGCATATTGTGATTTAACTTTACAATCATCCCAGACTAAGGAGCAGGAGAAACACTGCTCCCAAGAAGGGTAAAAGAACATGGGTAGTAACACAGTTGTTTCTTCCCTTTCTCTTCATTTCTCATTTGTACCTTGCTTGTTTGAATAAGTCACAGGGATGAAGACTCCTTGCGGAATGGTTTTATGCGTTTTGCACATCCCACCATTCTCACAGAGAAACTGGGGCAGAGACAGAGAGCAACACCTGGGTTCCTTCAGCTCCCAAATCCCTGCCAAATCAGTATACTCAGTTCATTAGCTTAGTACACATCAAAAAAGGAACACCTTTCACCAGTACTGCACCTGAGCAGCAACAACCACACAGGGGGCTGGCAACTCCTGACAATCCAGCCCTGGACTGGCCATCCATTTAGGGTCTGGCACCAGTATCAGCAAGTAAGAAGCAGCTGAATAACAGCAGAGTAGATAGAGATCACTCTGCAGTTCGGCAGATACAGGCATGGCCACCCAGATCCAGCACGTTCCCAACAATACCCCAGAGAGCTGCTTAAGCAGGAGCTAAGTAGCCTCGTTTCTTTGAGGCTTTTGGGTTTGGTGAGGGTGGAGTTGTGACCATCTGATGGGTACTTCTCCAGTGCATGCCATGATGGAAGGGAGAAGCTGGAAGGGAAAGCGATGAAGGTGGGAACAAGAATCATTTCCATTGTGTGGGAAGGTGAGTTTGACACTTTAGAGGAATTTAACTAGTTGGTTGCAGAGCCAAGAGGCCACACTGGGTGGAGTGCTAAGTATACAAACTCAACCTGTAGACAAATGCCTTGCCTAGTCTGAGGACTCTTCTCTGTGCTGCAGAATGTTCCCAGCCCCACCTTGAGCTCTGTGCAGACGGGCCTCTACTCAACCAGCAAACACCAGGCTTGAGCAGACACGAAGCCTCAGCAGCATACAGTTCTTAAATGAGAAAGCTTGCTTTCAGGCAGCACAATGTGGTTACCTCAACATAGTTGGCACGAGAAGGAACTGAAGGCGTTTGGTGGTTTTGGAGAAACACACAAGGCCTTATTTCACCAAATACCTTTTTTTCCCCTCATTTTTTATAGCAAACTTTTTTCCATTTGGGGTTGTTATGACTGGAATGTACAGATTCCATGAGTTTGTTTTCTTCTCTTTTCTGTTCCCTTGGACTTTTTCTCTCAGATGCTTTCTTCATCAGAAGACTTTGCAGAATAACTTTCTTTGTGTGTGCCTTGTTTTCTGCATAAGTAAATATACCCTCTGGCAACCGGTTTAGCAGAGATGCATCCTCCCTCCAACACCCATACTTACACACATTAAAACAATTAAACCTATTTCTCTTCTAACTTCTCCTTGCTGCAGTCACTTCCTGCTTGAGGCACTCACATGCTTAGAACTAAGATCAGCTCATCCATGCTGGAACTGGATCTCCTGGGCATACGTGAAAAAAATAATAAAGCTTAAGTTCAATGAAGAAAGAACGCTTGGCCAGAGCCAGAGGTTCTGCCCCTTCCATTCTATTCTAGCACAGAAAGCAGAAATAAAGGAACACTAATAAGTAAATTGAACATCCTGGCTGCTTTGGTACGTGTGTTCCCTCCTCCTTTGCTTTATAGTGCTTTGGCTCACTATTCGCTGTCATGTGAGCAGTACCGAAGAAAGCCAGATCCTTTTTACTTGGAATTTGATGATGTATGTACCCGAGTTTTAATCCAGCTGTCTTTATGGCCCAAGAGTAACACGTTTATCTTTTTTTCTCCCCTCAAGCTTCTTAATATTAATAGGATGGATCTATACAAAACTCTAGCATTTATAAATGCCTTCACTCAAGCTTCCTTTTCTGAGGCTGCCATGCAGTTTGAACACAATCCCAGGCCAACTGTTTCCACATCCAAGCATCCCACCCTATTCTTACATTTATACCACTTGCCCTGCTTATTCTAAGTTTCTCCTGGCTGATTTCCCAGAATATCCTTTGCCTCTGGCAAGATAATTGCACAAGTCTGAAATACTGTCGCCACAGACCTTAGCTACAGTATACGCTGTTCTCAATATACCCAGGGGGCTGGAAGCCTGTGGGAGAGAAGTGCTAGTTCCTGAAGAGTTAATTCTCTTTCATGTTCCAGAAATCACATGGTTTAAGACGGTCACTCCAAGTTTACAGTTCAGGGTTTTTTAAACCTGAGGGGAAAAAGTTCAATTTTCATCTACCAAGCAAGAAATAGTGAGCGGGGGTAAAGGGGGATGGTCTTTTGTCAGCAAGAAGAAAAAAAAAAAANAAGTGGAAATTTTCCCACCTTTTTTTTTTTTTTTTTCCCAGTTCAACACCTAGTCTTCTGCTGAAGAGAAAGGCAAATGGAAAATTTTAAGATGCTGTCTTAAGAGTATTTGATCCACTTACACTCCACTTCTCTTAACTATGCCCTTAATATACTAACAGAGAATGAACATTACCAGTCAAATGCCAGTCGATGACACAGCAGAGGCTAAAACCTCAGGTCAGTGACCTTTCATGGGCACCATGAAAAAATTCAGTCTTCTTTCCAAAACTAGAGGGTGGAGATGCTGATAGACAACACAGGCATGCTGGCAGACAGCATTTGAGAACTGGAAGTTTTAGCTTTTCCTGGAGGCAAACATTACCATCAGCCACTCACCTCTCTGCAAGGTGGCAGCCGCCAGTTCCTGCTACTTTTGGATCTCACCAGGGTCTGAGACCCATCTCATTTCCCAGCCCTTCTGCTGCCTCTCAACATCTGCCCACTGCCATCTTTAATACAGTCTCCATGGTAAGCGGTCACCAAATGACATTCTCTACCACTTCTTTGTGGGCACTTGCAAAGCATCCTTCACATAGGAGATTTTTTCACATTAAAAAAGACCATTTTCTTCCAATTTTTGTGCATTTCTGCAGTTTGTTTCAGGCTACATTGTACACCTTGGTAATAACAAACGTTAGCACAGAGAATAAGGGCTTTTTTTACCTTTACTGTTAAGGGCAGGCTCACCGTCTTCACTTGCGCTGTTTTTGTTTTTCATGCGTGATGGGGAAGAAAACGAAGGGTGGGTCTCTCAGTCAGCAAGGTTCCCTGGCACTCAGGGAAACTTGAGGGCAGTCCCACAAGGGCTGTTTGTGTGATCTTGGGATAGGAAGCCAGAGGTAGGCGTAATTGCAAGAACAACAGGCAAGGCATGGTAAAACTTTCAGGGTCCAAGCATTTGTTTTCCCTATGTCACAGCCCCAGAAATCCACAGTGGCAGCTGCTGAGGGAGGGCATAAGGCACCTAGAGCAGCAGGCACTGATAACAGATAATGGGAGGGTAACTTCTTGCAGAATAGCACTTAGTGCCCTCAGCCCCAGGTCTCCTACTTCCATCTCAACTCCATGTATTCCTCATAACTTTCTCATTGCAAGAATAGCCTGACTCTGTTTGGGCACTGGTTTCCAACTCCACCCACGCCCTAGGGAGCATTGTGCCAGGTCTGTCACAACCTCAAGGATACTTAGGTATTTAGCCTTCCTTAAATTTAAGGTGAGATGGATCCTTTGAAAAATCTGGGCCTGAATATCTTAGATCTTTGCTTGCACCTGGGACCTTTGGACATACTAGATCTTCTGACACTTCTTCAAGTTCATGAGTTCCTCAATCTACCACCATAAACATCTTCTTAGACTAGTATCATGTGCTAGTGTCTCCCCACCTTCAGACCTGTAAGGCATTCTCAAATGCTGACCTTTGTCCTACCAGGCTACAACATGAAAGTGCACCTTCCACAGAAGAAAGGCTGTTGGTTTAAAGCTCCTGGTGATCGCGGTTTGGGCTGATGTCACTACACCAGAGCTGGATCACTAACTGTTCTCTACATCTCAGAAAACAGACCGCCGAGTTAATTCTCACTTGTGAATAGATGCACTTTCTGCTATTTAAAGGAAAGCACTTCACTTTAACAGCAGAGTAATTGCATTGAAAAATAAAGTGCTTTGCTTCAGCAGAAAACCCAACTTAGAAATAAAGAAAGAGGAACTTACTCAAACAAAAGATTAAACAAAGAACAGTGATTGCCACACTGCTCAAAGACACTGATCGAATGTGACTGAACTCTGTCCAGGACAATATTGATTATAACCGCTTGCTATTCACTTTGATGAAACTAGAGAGGTTGTATTCTACTCTGAATTACACCACAAGTTCCAGCGAAATCACTTTGAATTTGTACTGCTGTCACAGGACAGCACACACCCCAAGTCTGTAATTCTTCCCCTCCACAGTTTAGTTCCTCTGATGTACTTCATGGCTGAATCTCCACTGATGAGGTTGAACAAGTACTGAATGAAAAAGGCAATTCTTCAAATACACATTGAGGAAAACGTTAAGAAAGTAATAAAATATCCAGTAAGTCAGAAGCACAAGTTTCGTGGTGTGTCAGAAAAGAAAATTTTATTGGGAGCTTGGGAAAGGAAAAAAATAAAGCAATTCCATCAGTTGGTAGAAACCCAAAGAACAGTTTTATGTTAATACTCAAATTCAGAATTGCAAATTACACTAAAGAGTCCAGCATTGCTGTCTGGGCTGAACTAGGCATAAATCAAGGGGAAAAAGTGGAGTTAAAAAAACAACTTGCACACAAAACCCAACAACCCTTATTCTTATTTTACTCATCCACATGAGCAACAGAGCTGAGGAGAGTATTTCAACAATCTGTGTAATTTTATCTTTCCTGTGTTCTACTTTGGATATTATGTGTCATCCCTGTTTGCACAATAGCCAAGTGCCTGATCTTACTTTCTTTGCCAGCCATACAGATCATAAATCAGACAGCACGGCTCCTAAATCATGTGCCACTGAGTACTGGTGAAGACTCCACTCGGTAAGAGCTGCAGGACTGTAATGGGGCTGGGGGCAGCTGGGGTATCGCCCTAATACATGGGGATAGGCACAAGCACAGTTGTACTCAGCAGTAAACATCCCCCCTGCAGGGTGCCTCCACCAAGAGCAGGGCAGCGGGGTTACAACCCAGCCCGCTCCTTATCCTTGGCCCCCTTCAAGCCCGTGTCTATTCCCATCCCATATACGTGAACTGGATAATGCAATTTTTCCACCACGTTCCTGTAATCCAGTTTGTAAATATTTTGAGTGAGGGAAAAGAAGTCCATAAAACAGTCAGTCTTCTGTGGCTAACAGCTTTTGCTTTCAGTGACCTGAAGGTTTCTTTCAATTTTCCCCTAAGCCTGTATTTATGGGAAGGCAACCAGTTAGCAAACAACCCCGTTCTGCTCAGCAAGGCACTCCAGAAACATCCTTCCGAATCTGTAACACGGTCCTGAATGTACCACAGCTGCTCATAACATGCAGCCAGCCGGGCTGCTCATACCAGCGCTCCTCAATCCAGGCAAAAACGAGCCAGATCAGTTTAAACACCAGATCTTTACAATCCCTTCCCTTTTCACCCCTTTCTTCTGCAATGCATGATGAAGCACCTGCACAGACACTGTGCCACAGCTGGAAAGAACCATGCAAAATGCAGCTACAAAAATACATATGCACGGCTCATCAGGAATGGGCTCAGCATCCAGCCCGCACCCCTTCTCACAGCTCTTTGCAGCAATACATCTCTGCATGTGGGTGGGGAGCACGCTTGTGCTTTGGGGAAGAGCAAGTTTGGAGTGACTCAGTGTTGTTTTTGGCTCTTTGTTTTTAGAGACATGGGGAGGAGAAGCTAAAAACATCCCCAGTGAGCTGAGAAAGTTTTCATTGTAGGTCTTTCTCAGAGCCTGATCTCTATTGTCCTGAGTAGCGTTGAAATACATGGAAGGAGGTCTGTCTCTCAGAGAACGTCCTAGATGATACCGGATGGTAGGCGAACAAAAAAAAAAGCTGAAGGCATGGGCACAAAACCATGTGGCAGTGCCACTTTCTCCACAGCAACCTTTATCATGCGGTGTGCTACTCCACTCTCATCCAAGTTTGGTGCCATTCATGCATACACAGCCTTCTGCTCGTGCGCCCATACAAGGATCTCAAGAGAGCGCGGCAACTATGTCAGCCTATCACGGTAATAACTATTCCTGCTATTCCACCTTGTTCCTCTCCAGATCCTGACTTAAGTAATACGGGGAAATTTTACAGAGAAAAAGTAAGCATTAATCAGTGCCCAGATACTCACGCATCCCCACCACGCTGCTGGGAATAGAGCCCACGTGCCCCAAATTTTCTAATGTCCTGCTCAAACTGCTCTGAGCCGTACAGAAGAAAATTAAAAACAACACACTATAAGGTGAAGCATGCCAAATTCCCAGCTGGTGGAGCCCCACTGAAACCTGGGAAGTTATGTAACAGAGGAAAAGGCCCCAAATTGAATATAAATATTATTTCCATAAACGATGGCAAGATTCTGTTCCCAGTAATCTTTAGTGGTATCCACAAGCCAGAAAAATCTGCATTTGCACGCGGCCCCTTTCCCCCCACCCCTCAAGTTCAGAAGAGTTTGGATCCACGGGCTTAGTTCAGTCGTGAACTCAGGCTAGGAAAGGGCTAACGTTATCTACAGGCTGCCCACAGAGGTAATACTGAAATGCATACGCTGTCCACAGAAGGTTAATCTTCATTGGGAAGGGAATGACTCTACTAGGAAAGGAAATTCTGCTGCAGCTGTCATACAGAGTTTTATATATATGAGCAGGCTTGCGGTTAATCAGTACTTTGAGTTTGAAACGGTCGGGACTTTGAGGATTTTTTTTAAACTTTTTTTAGGTTTATTATTTCTTTTCAGAGGCTGAATCAAGCTCCACTCTGCACCCATCTGTCAGTTACGCAAGGGACTCATTTGGAGCTATGACGGTTTCATTACTGGAAACACAGACCTTCCCTCTGCCCAGGCAGGCTTCAAAACAAGAAGCTGGGTGCCTTGGGACACACAGAGACGTGCGCACTTCATCCAAGAGATTTCAGAACCAACATTCAGAGGCTTGGAGCCCAGCTCCTGCTGGACGCTCAAGAGTGAGAAAAAGCCCCAGGAACCTCTTCTAATTTAATGGCGCAGCTAAAAAGGTAGGCACCATAGCAACATTTGGCCCCATCTGGATCCTCCTCAAAATATAACCAGCTGTGGAGAAAAAGCAGAGCACAGCATCACTGAAGGCAGCCGCAGCAGCCGCAATCCTCTGGCCTTTGTGGTGGCTCCAGGTAGTACCATGCCACCTAAAGACCTCTCTGAGCTCCCTCAGCACATACCGATCAAGGTCATCTGGGCACTGTTTTGTCTGACAGACACCTGCTGCAAAGCACTGTTTCTCAGTGGCAAAGCTCTCAGTACTTTTAGCAAAACACCTCCATCACTTGTTTCAGCTTCTCTCATAACCACTGTCATAGGTTGCAGGCCTACCTGAGACTTGTTGTACATTAAATCTCATTTAAGTTTTCAGGATGTCACGTGGCAGGAACTGCACAGGTGAAGGTCACCACCGTGGCCAAGACACAGGGAGAGGCTTTATTCACTTGAGTACTGTCCAGTTAATGTGGCAAGAAGTTGCACCCTCTATGCACTGGAGACCTGGAAAGTGAGTCAGATGCTGACCAATGTGTTTGGTGAACTAGCCCATAGCACTGCAAGATCTGATGTCCAGCTTAGCAGAGCCCAGCTCTGTGCCTATGTCCCACCTAAACTTTGTTGGGAGTTTTGAAGTCAGAACAAAAAGAAAAACTTGTTTTTCTTTCAAAACCCCAGCAAGTTGCATACAATGAACACAGACATCTGTCACAAGCTGCCAGACGATTACACATTTGGGTTTTCCTCACCTTACATATAGGGACAGCATCTGCAATACGTGAAGTCACCGAACCAAGGCCATTCATTTCCCCAATGGCAAGTTAAACTGAGCTGTAAATGTTGTTATGGTGTATTGAGACTAAGTAAAAAATTGTGTTTTAGCCACAGCCTACTGACGATATGCCCTTGAAGCTGAGGCTGGGGAAAATAAAGTCTATTGGTTACAGTGAGAGAACTGCAGTTTCTAGAGCACAGGTAAGACCCTTCTAACTCTAGAAATCAAAACACAGTACACCAAAATACCACTACTCCATTTCCTTATCTCCCTGTAAGTCATATCAGGTACCGTCATATTTTCATGCCTACAAAAACCCATTCTGCTTTAAAACAGACTGTTTTTTCCAGGTACAAGATACCCACATCTGAAGATAACCCCCATGAAATAAGGGATAGAGAAGGATGGACCAGAGGAACTTTGCTCCTGGAACAGATCACTGTGGGTTGCTGGATCAGAAGAATGGAAGGGAGTTGAAAAATGGAGGGAAACTCCCCACTCTAAAGGGGTAAACTCCCAACACATGCCTGTACTACCCACCTTGCTACTCGGCTAAAAGATTTTGCTTTAAACTCATGATCTATGGGTTGTACCAAAACAAACGTAAAGTGCATACAGTTACTCTGTGACCACGTGCCTCTAGTACAGTGTAAACACTCCAGGATGCACAGAAAAGAGGCTTTTTTCTCGTTATCTTACTTTTCTTGAATTTTGGGTTATCTGCTTGCTAGTGAGAAAGAACACTAAGTAGCAGCAATAGTACAGTGCCTTCCCGCAACAGTATTCTGAAAATGACACTTGTAAACAGCTCCATCAAGTAGAGAACAATAATGCAATTTGGCAGAAAGGATCTTAGAAGCCAAGTTACACAGCGAAATTACGGTTAAAATTACATTAATCAAAACCAGTTAGGAAAAGATGAGAGGAAGACTCTGGCAGAACATGTCTGGGATGTTACCAATTAAACTTGTTTTTCTTCCTAAAAGGCAATAGCTTTTTTTTAATTAGCCTCTGTCATTGTAATTCTAACAATAACCCACGGTGCAATTACTATTTGAGCTACTTGAAAACTTAAAGCATGTGCTCGGTTTCTTTTAAAGACTCCTCCGTGGACAACCAATGGGGCTGGGCAGAGAGGAATAAACAATTTACTTTTTCATTTCTGAAGCTAAGTTTATTACAAAATTTATTCAAATGCTGAGAAGCCATTCTGGAAATAGCAAAAAACGATCTACAACAAATAAATCAACTAGCTAGGAGTCACAAGTAAGTTGAAAGGTGCTTCTTTCCAGATTTAGCTTTAGCGTTCTCTGTGGAGCAACGCATTGGCATTTATGAACCACCACAGAGCTCCGCACATACCGCTGCATCAGATGAGCTCGCACCAGGGGAAGGCACACGCTGGTACTTCTCCTATTCCTGCTGATGCCATTGGCACTGAAGAAGTTAATGCCTGTAGGCTGCAATGCTAACCCCAGCCTGGCTAATCCTCCGTCATTACTACACTTTGCAACATAAATGCTGGGCTGAAATGAGATTAGAAAACTTAATAGCATTAATGAAAGCCTGACCTATAAAAACTCCTTAAAACACAGAAACACTGTATTTTTCAGGTTCTCTGGGCTAAACCACACAGATTCTCCAGTTTTCTCCACTGATGCAAGTTCAGAACTGGAAGTAAAATACTTCAGACCTTCCAACCTCACCAGAAAAATCTGTGATTCTAACAAAGAAGGTTCATTAATAAGTTACATTTTGTCTCACTGAATTTGTACTAGATTCCCACATTCCTAATTCTCTTTTCCTTCCCCCATCCAGGAGCACATCTCTTCATTTCTACTCACTGTGGCATGAATTACAGAAGATAGTTAGGGAGGACAGGAAAGGTGACAGTTTGATAAGTTTCATCATGTGTCATAGGAAAATCACGCTTCAAAGACAGCTGATAAGACCTGCTCTAGAAACACACATTAAACACAGATTAAACTTGTGAAATACACCTGTTCTCGTTGATAATCCCTTTTATATCCTGATTGTGACCTACAATCTATCTTGAAATATCTTCACAGGGGAAAAAAAAAAAAAATATCTGCAATATTTTCAAGTTCTTTCTTTCCTGTGGAAATAAGTTATTGCTAAAAAGGTTACAGAACTCTTCACATCTTTACTAGAAAACAGAATGCATAGCCAGCAGGTGTATCTGCTGCTCAGCTTTTTCAGTGCTTTTCCTGCAGCCACCCATACAAATGGATAGTTTCCCCTTGGAGAATGCGATTCTCTGAAACCCATTAAAGATCAAAAGAAGGCTTTTACTGTTAGCTCTATATTATCAATGTTCGTGGTGGTGGCTTCTTCCCCAAATATGTAAATTAACCAATTCCCATCTGGCCACTTTTAACTTCCTTCTATTGTTACAGAAGGACGAGACACAAAGCAGGAGATCTGAAATGGCAGAGATTATTTTTGTCTACACAAAACATATCCCCTCCCTTCAGCTGGTGAGATACTCTCCCCAACAAACAGCACGAGATAAAAGGAAAACAAGCACTACGACATACAATGAAGCCCACTGGAGGATTGAGAAAAGGATTCAATGGTTATAAAGATAATGAGAAAACATCCATAGTGACATTAAGTAGGATATGATATATCTACCTGCAGGCTCCAGGATAACAGCCAAACATTAACCTCTAGAAATTCAGAGGAAAATGTCTCTAAATAACGATACCATACAATTATTTAATAGGATCTTACACCTTTCTCTGAAGCATCTGGTAAAGCATTGCTCTGGATGGAGTACTTGGCTTGACCAACTGATGTTCAACAGGGTGGAAATACTCGTATTTTGCCTGAGAAAGGACTAGCATGCAACGCATAACAAAGGCTATACCAACCATGCTTTACAGCTTCCATATTCTAGTCATGGGCAGTTTCCGTTAGATGCTAATAAGATATTTTTAAATCGTCCCAGCTCTTTTACAGAATATAGTCTTAAAATAGCGCAGCATAAGGCTGGTGGTATGCTGGCAAACACTACGTGTTGGCAGCCAACGTAAGGCCACTGCTGGCATAAACAGGACACCTGTTGTCAGTATTCTATCGAACAAGATCATTTTAACATTGAGAAAGTTTGGAATGGCTCCATGAAAACCCGTCTGATGTCAAATTAGCATCCCAGTCAAACAGCAACTGAACTAAGTTTTCAAAGTGTCATCAGTTGAGTAATGAACAGACATGAAAAATTTAGAGAGGCTTATGGGTGAAACGTAGTGCGCATCAACTTGAAATAGTTACTTGCAAAAAAGGCATATGCTAAAAATAGTATTTGAAAGACACCTAAATGTTTCCAACAGGTATTTCTAGTGAAAGCCTCACTGAATGAAAAGGGAATGACTAGAAATGCCTGGTGAAGCAGTCAGAAGAACATTTTAAAAAAAGCTACGTCAGAGGCTGACGACACAGCCCCAAAGCTCCTGTTGCTAATCTGGGAAATGATGAACAAACAACAGGAATGGAATAGCCAGAATTCCACCAGCTAGGATAGTTCTGCCTTTTCGTGCTCTCCTCGAGTGCCTTTTTTTGTATTTTCTTTTTGGAAACAAGCGCCATGCCAGTATGAGTCAGCATGATGGTAGCTTGAGAACAACTTCAAACTAAAGCCAATGAAAATGAATCTGTGAGATGCTCTGGAGAACAGACACATTTTGCAGAAGTATTCCGCATCAGCTACTGCAGCAAGAGGGCACACAGAGGAACATAGCTCAGCCAGAGCAGAAATACCCTGGGCACCACACTTTCTATTCCAAGGAATCCCAGAGACAGCACTCTTTATTTATGAGGCTACCTAGTTAGAGATACCCCAAGGCCAGCATCCAGAGAACTTGCTTTTTCCAGTATTGCTGCAAATTCACCTAAGGCACTACTTCCAGAAAGAGCCTGAGAGAGGAAAACATCTGTGATTCAACGCTAGTGACTGCAAAAACGCATTGTGACCTACCATGTATGTAGCGCCACCCAAGACTGCCAACATTCTTTCTAACACCAGTTTAGCTATGAGTTTGATCAATATAACTCTGCTTCTTACAGGAGAACGTCATCAAACCCAAGGCTCAGCTAAGACTGAGGATACAGCTGAATATGAGCCAGCGGTGTGCCCAGATGGGCAAGAAGGCCAATAGCGTCCTGATTTGTATTAGACATACTCTGGCCAGCTGGACTAGGGAAGCGACTGCCCCCCATACTCAGCACAGGTGAGGCCCCACCTCAAATACTGCATTCAGCTTTGGTCACAGTTTTGGGACACGGTAACTTGGCAGTGCTAGGTTAATGGTTGGACTTTATGATCTTAAAGGTCGCTTTCAATCAAAACAATTCTATGATTCTACTCTTGAGAATTAGACCTGTAATATAAGAAATCTCTCTCATATTGAGAGCAGTAAGTTTCTGAGAATGTAAGGGGAGCAGCAGAAAGACAAAGCTACCCTGTTCACGTACCCAACAAAGCAAGGGCTTGACAGCATGCCCTTGGTACAGTACCTAGGATCTGATGGGAACGGTCATGCTATGTAGTAGAAGCAGCTCCGATTCCTCCAGGCACTGGATGTCATGGGATAACAGTTTTACCGCCATCAGCCTGAACTGGTACCCTGTGGATAACACTCAGCTCGCGGATGCAGACTCAGCTAGATAGGTCTAACCTGGGAATGACTTCACTCATCTCCACATTTATGTTGGCACAGCCAAAGCTGAAATCAGTGCCTTTGGAAAGGGCTCAAGAAGAAACACTGAGCAGAGGGGTAAGGCAGATCCATAACTGGATCCATAAATTCTGTCATTCTGTGATAACACAACAGAAACAGATGGGAATCCAGCACAACACAAAAACAAAAGGAAGATACTTTCCCATACATTTCTTTTGTTTCCTCAGTTATTATTAATTCAGTAGCACCGTAAGGCTCCAACAATGATCAGGGTCTCATTTCGCTAAGCACCGTAGACTGGCAGGGTGAAATCTAGGCTCCAGAATCAAATGAAATAGTTTTGCTACTCCTATCAGCAGAGGCAGGATTTCTCCCAGAGCAACTGGCCGTCCCCGCCCTAAGCTATTTTTACCTAAATAAGCAAAACCAGTAGAGAACAGAAAAAGAGGAGCTGACAGAGATGAAGTTCAAAATTCATAGAGCAGATCAACATCAAGAGAGAAGAGAACCAGAAGTCCAAACATTGCTTCATGCACTGCAGTCCATCACAACAGAGCAGCAAATTCTGCTAAGCTACGTGATACCAGCTACAGATAACACAGGGGAAAAAGCCTCCCCACTCCCCATCTGCCCGGAGTCTGATGTCCTCTGGGTAACGCAGGGAGCAGCTACAAGTCAAACCTTACCAGTGCCCTTACACTCTGCCATTGAAGAGCTGCCTGTAAAGGTCAGATAAGCCTCTATGGTTACATTTGTCTTGACTTCTCTAGATAAACAAAATCCACTTACTACCAAGAAAAGTCTGTGATCTTGACATTGAAATCATAGTGGTTAACATTCATTTAGTATGGCAAACAAAGCAACAAATCTATAATTTCTGGAGTCAATTCCAGCTCCAGTGCACATTTCCTGAACTACTTTGGCCTTCAGTGCCTTTACTTTAAGCACAAGCAAGTTCAATAATGGAAAAAACCCACAGAAGAAGGGCCGGAGATCAGAGCACAGTTTTCAATATAAAACCTAACACAACCTGTTCCCAGAATGCACTAAGCCGCTATGCATAGGCAGCATTTGGAGGCACAGCCTGTGGCAAGAGGCCCCAAGGGCTGTTCAGACAGCTTTCTCTTCTTGGGAACTGCACAGAAGTACAGAGATTGGGTCCTCCACAACTCAAGATGATTTGTATAAATTGTGCAAAATTGCCCGCGCAAAAAATACGACACCTTTTTCTTACAGATGTGGCGATAGCGTAGTCACCAGTAAATCAGGGACGCCTGCCATAACCCTGCAAATCAGAACCTCCCAAGTAACCTTCTGTGGAATAATTACTAAATTGGCTAAAAATACAAGAGTACAGCATTGTTCGCACATTAAGGAAAAGTATAAAAGTCAAGAGGCTCCTGAGGTAGAAAACAGCCGCAGCTGGCATGAAGAATACAACACCTGTGGGTCCCTGGTAAGGATGTTTGTGAAGCTACATGAGGTACGGGATGGGATGCAATTATTCCGCGGCTTTACATTATGATGTATAGCAGATATGGGAATGGGACGATACCATGAAACAGATAAGCTGCCAGTTAGCTGTCCGCTCGATATTCGGAGACAACATTTTGTCAAATTTTGATGAAATGCTGTCCTTTGTGCGAACTTTGCTCATTATAATGTCATTATAATACCAAAACACACCTCCATCCCAAAGGCTACCTGCCTCCAAGGTGCGACCACTCCTCCTTGAGTCTGCACCCTGCATTTCTCATAAACTATACCTTTAATTGTGAAGCGAGAGAATTTTACACCAATCATAATAAAAGTATGTATAACTAAAGTCACTCAAACTCCACCTTGAAGATAACAAATAGTATAAAAATAGCCCGAGAGAGGGGGGATACCCAGGGCAGACACCATCGTGAAGAATTCCATCGCTGATTTCTGGGATCAGTCGACGGGCTGAGCCTTTCTTCCCCCCATAGGGATGCCTTTGGGTAAGACTAAGATTATACAGAGTGCTTTCTCGGGGACTTAGAAATTTCTCTGGAGAATCTCTTTCCTACATTTATAGCCAGGCTGTATCGTTTATAACTTTGTCGCATGCTTTGTATACTTTCATTTTCACGTGCTTTGTAGACAGTGTATTTATCACTGGCAATCCTAAGAACCTATATAACTGTTGCTTAAATAAACTGCACTTTTTAAGTAGCTGGTCATTTCGGTTTCTCACTGAACGTGACCAAAGACTCCAGAGTGGCCGTGCTAGTTCATGAGCTCGACTAGACTGAAGGTGCAGTCCACTATCAGTGTATTCAAATCGTAATAGTTTAATACCTATTAAACGCGATTGGACTGATAGTGCTGAATTGGGCATCACTCAGAATTTAAACCCAGCCACACCTGGCCTCCCGCCTTGGTGAGGAGTGTCAGAACGCAAGGGGGATTATTTTCTGCCAAAACCGCTTTGCCTCTTCTCATGCAACACCTTCCCAACAAGCATGTGCCGTGCTTTATCATTTTTTTATCGTTTGTTTTGACAATGAAGGCCCTGATCTGGTGATATTCTGCAATATACAGCTGCCTGGCTGACTTCTGATCCTGCACGGTCTTGGTGCAGGTTCCTGTTTTACATGTCTGGCTGCTGTCACAGCAGAGCAGCAGCTCCTCAGAAAAATGATCCATCACTGTCAACTACTCAGCCAGGAGAAGAGCAGGAAAGGTCCTTAACACACCTGGCATGTCATTCAGATGGAGAGAGAAGTCTCTTCCTCATGTTATTACACAACTAAACTGTGCCCTCAGCAGTGGCATGCACTGAAAAACAGCTGTGATGAAAGCTGTGAACTTTCTCCACCCCAGTCTGAGAATTAGGTCTGATGTGGGAGATGACTTTAGTTCTCACCCGTTCAATGCACCCCCACCTCTCCAGGTTACAGGAAATAGTACTCAAAAATGGTCTGAGCTGCCTGCAGTGCGACCTCATCATGAGGAAAACACCATTTCCTATTAAACAAATCAGGTCATTTCACCTGCGTCCCTCTGTTAAACTCACAAGCAAAAATACTGGTAGGATCATAACAGTTTTGTATGGAGAAGAGCTGTCTGCCTGTATGCCCACTTTGTTATAAACTGGTGAGAAGAGAACCTGGACACTGCAGAAATATTTTAAGTGGAGGTCAACAAAACACTTGTACAGTCCCAGCTACTGGTGCTAAAACACATATAAAAACAATCACATGCAGACACACACAACAGATCTAAACCAATTGGAGAACAGAGTTATATCTTGTATGTTAGTTTGGCTTTAATTAAGTTCAGTGTCATGTCTTTGTGAGGCATTTTGTTGGAGGCCTCCACAGCTTTATAATTAACATCCTTTAACTATTGCATGCCCAGGCAGCAGTGATTTTAACCAGGGAGTTTTCCATGCGAACACACAGCCAGCAGTCTTAATTTTGTACCACCATTTATCTGCTATTTTTTTTTTTTTTGCTTCTTTCTTAGGATCTATCATATGACACACTCAGGAAAAAGGCAGAGTCAGCGTACCAAGAAAAAAAGAAACCACTGTTTTCTTTGGATAGGCAAGATCAACATGATTTTCATGTACTTGTACGTGTATCCATGATCCCAAAGTAAAGAGTCTCTTACTCTAATAGCCTGGAATGTAAACACTATCACAGCTGCTAATGTGGGTGAAAGGAAAGAAAGGACAAAAAGAGATGCTGAAAAAGTCTCTTCCTTTTGCAGGTGTTGTTCTCAAGCACTTGACCTGATTCTGGTTTCATTTACACCAGTGGAATACTGCAGCAATCGAGTTTTGCATCTAAAGCAATACAAGCATGAGATCAGAATGTGGGCTACAAGAATATTCCTGTTTGAAACTGTCTAGACTGATCTAACTTGTACAATGAGATGCTACTCCAGCCTGAGGCTCATCTGGAGACCCTTATACATTAAATACTATCCCCTAGCTTTGTTATAAGGAATTTTGTCTTTGCACATAAATTTCCTCTCCATTGGCTGACCTCTCTCTCAGAGGTTTTGCAGTGTCCTCAGGAATTCAGCTAGAAAGCAGTTCCCTGCCTTCTGTCTTCAGTTTGAGACTAGCCTGCAGATGAAGGAGCCCTTTCTGACTTGAATGGCTGAGGAAAAGTAACAGCTGCTCCACCAGAATCACTGCAGTTTATTCCAGGGTAACTGTAATCACAGTTTGTCGCCAGTCCTGAAGGTTATGTAAATTGACAGAGTAAATAACAGGGCTGCAGCAAACAAGCAATGTAGCCGTCCTCTGACACAACAGATGAAGCTTGAGCACGTCTGAATGAGTATGTCCACAAGAGGGATATGGAGTCATGACTAACATGAAAGAAACAGAAACTATGTCTTTGTCCTGATACTCTAATGTCAATGTAGAATGGGCTCAATTCCAGCGTGTTCCAAATACAATGCCAGGTATCTACACTGATGCCTATAAATGCTTGCAATTTTGCTGCCATCCCCAGTAGTATCTGTAGTGGGCACCCTCACTGCAGCCAAGTCTCACCTGCCTCTAAAAGATTGTGCCAGGGCTCTCCAACCCAGTATGTTGCAAGAGGGATTTAAGCATGACAGTTCTGACATTAATGTGCGGTCCTGCAGAGAACAGATGCTGAAAGGAGTACATATGACGACCTGGGACATTTATTTATAGCTTCATCTTCTGGCAATCTCCACATAGGCCTGGAATGCAGAAAACTCCTAAAAACATGGCCACCAACTTGGTTTCCAACCAAAAAATTATTAAATCAGCCGCTCTACTGTCCTCTACATTTGTTTCCCTTCCCCTTCCAGTTCTCCTGGCAGCTTTATCTGCACATGGCAGAGCCTGATGAGTAGGCATCCCACCCTGAACCCCTAACCTTTACCGTGAGGCTAACCCACTGCCCCATTCCCTCAAGGCTGACCATGTTGCTACCCATCATTGTCATTTGGACCTCAACCCAGCTTCAGGGTAGCCAAGTTTTCCATCTTACATCGCTGCATCCTAATGTCCTTTACTTCCATAGTTCTGAAGTTGTCTTACCCTTTTGTCCATACAGATGAGTACTAGACTAAACAAGCTCAGCTATCTAAGCTTCTTTCCTGCTATTCTACATCAGCTAAATCTGTTATTCTACTGCTGGATTAACACCGTTTTTTCAGCCTCCTTTGCTTGCATCCCCTCCTCTCTGCTTTGACTGAATACCTTCATTGGCATCCCAGCTTCTAGTCCATACCTCTAGAGTCTTCAACTCTGTCCTTCAACGCTCATATTCTCTAAGATTACGGGGTACAGAAAAAGAAAATGGGTTTAGACCATACTTATAGCATGTGCAATGTTTCCTCCCTCCCAGTGAAGTTCTCTAGCAGTCTTGGGCACTCTTTGGGAAAGAGGCAAATACCTCTGCATTTGCTGTGGCTGGTAACAGCTGATTTTGGTCAACATCATTGCTATCCTTTCCACAGAAGGGACATGTTTCACCAGGAACCCAATCTCTTTTTGCTGAGTAACTTTAACCTTGAGTAAGGAATTCAAGGACACTTAATACTCCTCAAAGGAAGTACCATGACTTTCCTCTTTTTGTTCTGGTTTGGTGTTTTTGTTTTGTTTTGGTGTTTTTGTTTTGTTTTTTTTTTTTTTAACCCTGGTGTTTTTTTTTAACACTGGTTTAATCCATATCACTGACTTGACAAGAGTTGTTCTTCATAATTTACCAGTATAAATAAAGCTAAAGAACATTAAAAATGTAAGGCCTGATTTGCTTCTCACGTGGAGCAGTTCTTTAACAACAAGGACCACTGGCATGGGAGACTTCCACAGTCATGCTATTAACTCTCTTACTTTTTGGAACAGGCTGGTCACACCTACGCAGAATAGTGTCAAACACGACTAAATCCTAAATCATGCTGAGGAATTGTTTGGGAGAGTGCTAGATGACCAAAAGCATGCCAGGGACAACGTCAATAATATATAAAGGTACAGATGACTGAGTTCCCATCTCCAAGAACATTTCTAACATACTTTAGCATAGACATAGGCTTAAGGACTTAAGTGATTTTTCTCCTGCTACCACTGTGTAAGTACCCATACAAAATAACAGAGAGATAATACGCCCTCTGGACTAACAGCTTAGCCACTACTTTCATGAACAGTACGGGGCAGGGGGGGTATACAAACATATACACGTAACATTACAGATTCTCTACCTTATAAAGTCGTAAGTTGTTGCATTCAATAAGTTTATACATAAACGTTGTACTTTAAAGACAAAACTGTTAAAAAGCAAAGTCCTAAGACCTGTACTTGGCTAGGAATATTAAAGCTATTAAATATACAGAAGCATACGTTGCCCAGTGATGTGTTAATCCGTGGTCTATAATAAGGCAGCTACTGACAGTGTTCAGGAAGAGCTTTCACAGCTTATATGGGACTCAGCTGACACCGATACACTAACATTGGAGCAAGCTTTTTGCACTTCTGTGCAAAAGGTGGTATTTATACAAATGTAGAATTTATAGAAAGCCTTGGAACACCTCTCCTGTGACATCAAGTAACCAGTGAAAATATGTATTGTATATTCCAAAGTATTCTCAAACTATGTATTTAGGCCGGGACTCTAGCAAATCCTTGCACTTAAAACTTATCCCCCCTTCCCACCCCTGGACTATTAATACCAACAGTCAAATGATGAAGGACAAAAGAACACAGTTTGGTTTCAGGAAGACTGGTGAAAATCTGGAGCAACTCAGCTGAGGCCAGCGTAACTGAGATCAGAATTTGGCCCAGACTCAACAAACTAAGCCAAATTCATTACCACACTCTTTCCCTACATGTCTGCATATTAAAGAGCACGTTTTTGGTTTTGGGTTTTGTTTTTTTGGTTTGTTTTTTTTTTTTTCTTTTTCCGTAAGTGCACATTTCAGGCAGTCTAAAAAGTACATTCTGTAATTGTGACAAAAATGCCAACTGACGTAAAGAAGCTCCACGGATTTAATAATATTTTGCTTGGAAATGGGTGTAGAAATGCATGCATTTTCTAATCCAGTCTGCCTTGGCTCCGAGCTGTAGGAAACACCTTTCTGAGAAGGAAGAAAAAGGAAACTTTTCTCCCACATCGAAGGCTTCAGCAAAGATCTCAGCAACGACACTTATGTTAATCAACTTGGACATTTTCTTTAGTGCCTGGATAAAAACAATTTAATCAAGATAAACAAGTGAAAAGCAGACAGAAAAGAGACCAGAAGATTTTGGGCACGTTATACAGGTTCAGTGTGAAAAACTTTCTTCCTGCCACCTTTCCTAGGTTCCAGCCCACTAAGCGTCAAAGCAATGAATGAAACAAAGTAGTTATCTGCCTGCTTCTGTGGTCTTCTTTCGAGAGAAAAAAAAAGTTACAAACTTGCCAAGTTCTGCCTCCACATAAACAGTTATTTGCTCGGCCGTCTTGGTCCATTTTCAGGAACACGTGCTGTAAAAAACCTGGGCACAGCTCCGAATCTGAGGGAAGTAAGGGGAAGGGGCCATACTCATACAGCTAGGAGTGCACCAGATCGAGCCCAAAAAGCAATGGTGGAAGGGCAAGGATGTCTTCATCTCTTTGTATCGCCCACCCCTGTACACCACGTCAAGATCAGACTTTTGACTACACTTTCAAGCACGAAGACAGAGCTATGCCAGACAGTTATTTTGGATCCAGACAACAGCAACTAAAAACCAGAATCCAGTTCCCACAGCCAGCACACAGTTTGCTCAGTAGCAGCAGAATCATTCCGTTTGCCTCTCCAAGAATGACAGAGGTCATTCATTTCATTTTCTCTTGTGCTGCAGCAAATTCGGGAGGGGGTGATTGGGACCCACAGAAGTGTCACCTGAGGAAGCATTCCGGGGAACCTTCAGAAGAATCAGATTTATGGTCAGTTTGTCTTTTCTGCTCTATTCCTTCAGTTTTTCTCATTACCTCAATGATTCCTTCTCCTTATGTATACACTCTCAGGACACTCAAATACCTTCCCTCTGCGCACGCTCTGTCCATGCAATAGCTGTGGACTGCTTCCCAGCTCCTCTCCACTTTCCACCATGCATCTCCACATACCTCTCTTCCCACCCTCAGCTCCCATTCTGGACCTGCTAAGCTGCTGAAGCGTGAAAGAGGAGGCATCCAGGTCTGCCCAAGAAGGGAACCGCATGTATGACAGAGTACCACGGAGCACGGTACAGACAGCCACCTTCAAGGTGTGGAGGAAATGAGTGTCAGAGGCACCAACCCATCTACCATTTTTCAACCCCAGCAGCTGCAGAGGCAGAAGGAGATGGACTATTTGCAGCAATACGCTGTAATTTTTCCTTTGGTTTCGGCAAAGAAGTCACTTGCAGCTCAATGCAGTTCCTGAACCACCTATGCCAAAGCCAGCAGTCAGCCTTATTGTCACACTTGAGACCATTAGCACAGTTCATGTTCCCATGGAGGCACATTTACACAGCTGTGGCCTCAAAGTCAGCACTAGCAACTTTTACATTCACTTTAAGGCTGATCCTCCCTGCCAGATGTTCTCAAAGTGGCTGTGGAGTAAATTAAGTCTGGGCTTAATAAAGCCTATTTATGCCGTCTCGTTTAGCAAAGCTCATGTTTATGGGGATTTATTAGGCACTTAACTGCATGAAAGAGGAAAATATTTGCTTGTAATTTCAATTGCTCTGTATGGCTCTCTGACTCAGTGGCCTCTGAAAGCACACAAATATTTTCCAATAAACAAAGAACTTGTTCAAACTGCTGCCCATTGAAAATAAGAGACTGAACACAAACAGATTTGATTCATAAGCTTCCCCCCAAAAAAAAAAGAAACTGGAAAGGATCCAACTTTTTTTTTTTTTTTTTTTAATACTGTCATGTGACAAAAGTCTTCAGTTTGGGTATCTCCCAGGGCAGTGACTCCTTCAGTCCTCAAGGAGCAAGTGACTTAACTAGGTAGTGAAACACAGCATTAAGCTTGCTGCTACAGTAATCGCAAAAGTCCAACAGCACGTGGTCATCATTTTGACTCTTGGAACTAACCAGCTTTGGTGAAGATTAAACCAGAGATTTCTCGCATGCTTCCAGACTGAATCCAGATGTAGAACTATTGGCAAGTGATTTTCCTTTGCAAGTCAAATTTATATACATGTGCACCCACGTGAACAGGACCCAAAGAACTCTCAAAAGCAGAAAAATAGAAATCATAAAACCAAGCAATAACTAAATAACTGAGTCACCACATCAGATTAGTGACTAGGCTGAAGAGGCAAAAATCAATGGAGTCAAATAAGCTGTGCCAGTTTGCACCAAGAACAGTGTGTTTCACTATCATTAAGGCTCCTTGTTTCTTTGGTCCACAGTGACTACAGCAGTTTACTTAGAACAATTGCTATTGGCTTTCAGTTTTTAAGTTGCCAGAAAACTTTTTAGCATGTTGTCAGCTGGGCTACTTCTTCCTATTTATTAGGTAAATAATTGTCTAATTGTTCTTGCTTTGTAGCTACTTCCCTACATCTCCTTTCTGACTACAGAACAGCCAAGGCACAAGCCAAAATGTCAGAATATTTGTAGGCTGGCATCCTGAATTGTGTTTTCTCATCAAACAGAACTCTTGGACTTCAACTGGTATTTGGAGGTATTCACGCTGGACTGCATCTTCTCCACTTCCTACATTTTTGTATATTCCCCTCTGAATATACCTTGAAATCTTCATATAAAGCCACTGAAACTCGCCCAAGAAAAGACTCAAAAGTCAGACTCCATCCACTCTTCCAAGAGAATAATTTTGGGGTGCACGTGGTGGTGGGTGTTGTCCATTTTGTTTTTTAAAAATAACCATTCATTTACTTTGGGAGGTCTTTCAGACTTACAAATCACTGCCAATAAAAGAATCATATACCAATATGAAAATTCAAATTAAAGTATGAACTGTTAAATTCTATTCAGAGACTATTCATTGTATTCTATCTAGGGAATCATAACATACACAGAACTCCTCTGGAAACTGATCCGTAAGTGACTTTAGGCAGATATAGGAAAAAAATAAATAAATTTTGAAAGGAAAAGCCCTCATAATTCCCTCACTTTTGATAGCCACATCCACCTCTCCGTTTCTCAGCATTTTTATTGCACCTTAGCAGGCCGTATTTCCCTTTCAATGTGAGTGCACAGTTTCTATACCTGAAAAATTCACAATGATTGATAGAATAAGCTGTTAGAGTGAATCCTATCAGTGGGTTTAAACACAAAAATCAGATTTAGAAAAGATACAACAGCTCAGTCCTCTGAGAATGAGGAAACTACAAAACAATTCAATTACTAGCATTACGGCTTACAGAATATTTAGCAAGCCATATATTAACACTGGCACTAGCATCTGCTCAACAGACTCCGATGTCCCCTAGGAATGGATTTCTCTATCCGTTTGCTCTTTACACCACAGGGCATCTGTCCAAAACTGCGTACTAGGAAGAGTGTACACATTTTTGCACCTCTAAGAATTGTGACAAATCCTCTATATGTCAAAAGGTTTGTTCCTAAACTATTTCAATCAATTGTTTCCATTTCTCTTTTTCCGGTTTAACAAAGGAATTTGTTATTGTTATTTCACGACAACCTTGCTCACCACACAGTTAAGGTAAGCTGCCTCTTTCTTCTCCCAACTGTTTTCAGTGAGAAACAAGGTCTCTAAATCAACTTCTGTGTGAAAGTTGCTCATTAAAAATTACTTTTTTTTTTTTTTTTTTAAGGGAAGCTTCTGGATCCAATGCAAAAAAGTAATCATTTGTCATTTTTTGACAGAAGACAGATTTCCCCCCCAAATGGAAAAATTTCAAAACTCATTGCAGCAATATCATCTTAACTCTGGATGGAGAGAGATCTTATTTCTCTTGAAATACTTTTCTCAGAGGATAAGATGTTTAGAACAAAACGAGAAATGATAGTTAGAAAGAAAACAAAATTCTACAACACACAGCTTCACACTTTAAT
This sequence comes from Rynchops niger, assembly GCA_013400035.1. NCBI lineage: Eukaryota > Metazoa > Chordata > Aves > Charadriiformes > Laridae > Rynchops > Rynchops niger. The sequence goes on from VXBH01001024.1 coordinate 718,237, forward strand.
TTAAAGCAAAAGAAGGTAAGGTTCTTTTGTATAGTGTCATTTTCTGTTGAGAAACAGCGCTTAAGGAAGCAAAATTAGCTTCCCAGCAAGCGACATACAGTTAATATTTTCAATACAGAAAACACAAGAGAGGCTCAAATATGACCTGCTTGATAAGTGATACAGTTGTCCCTGCTCAGAGCTTCTTTATGTCCAATTTCTTCCCATAACTGCTGATTTGTTAGGCGGCATAATGACCAGAGAAGCAGAATGGCATTAAGAGGCGGCAGGGGGACACACCTTTGTCAGGAAGAGTATCTCCTTCCCCTCCTAAACTGCTCCCATCAAAACACTACCTTGTGTTCACATCCATTTCTCAAAGCTAAACCATTATCAGTAATAATTTAAACCTCTTATTGGGTTGCCACATTACTCTTAAGCCAGTCCCTGAGCTTTATAAGACTTCTATCTATTATACACCAGCATATTAATGTAAGATTTTTCGCATCATCCTTGGCATCATGTTAAGATTACACATCGCACACAACCGTGAGAGAAGACTGATAATATGGAGCATGAGGTTGGCACAATCCGAGTTCTTCCACACATTGCCTTTTGATTTTAGAGGACTGTCACCATGAGAAAGACTCATCCAGTTATTTATCATTTCTCCCCTTTCAGAGATTACAACAAACCGGGATCTTTACCACGGTCTATGAATCACGTAAAGCTACGCCACATTCCGGAAAGCCTTGATCTCATATGGGTGCAGATCAAACACTTGGATTTTACCGTCAAAGAAGGGAAGAAGTCTGCCCCTCACAGCATTGCGAATCTCATGATTTCATCTTGGAGCTTGTGATCAGCTCTCAGTCTTGTGATTACCAAAAAGTTCCAGCTTCCACTTTAAAGAGTCAGCGTCTAGTTTCACTATCCAAAGAGAATGGCACAATCCTATGGTACCCTAAAATCCCCAATCGTTCAAAGACTAAGCCACAGGATGAAACATATAACTCTTTGTGGGGTAAAAGGCTTCTTTTCACTGAACTTCAGAATTAAAAACCTTTTATTATTGCTTTTCCTGCTTTGTGGAAAATATATCTCCCAAAAAAACCTGATGTTAGAAAACACATTTTGAAATATCGAAAGCACTTCTGGATTCAGAGAGCTAATGTAGATCTTTTTCTTACAGATCCTTCATAGTTTTTCATTAATCAGCGTTCTGATAATCACCGCCAGCAGCATTTAAGAAGGACTTAAAATGATATTTTAAAATTTTAACTACTGCTGTCTCAACTATAGGAGATTAAAAGATCAATGCATTTTCAATTTCACAACAGTCACTATGTAAATCACTGCCACAAAAAGTAGCATTTTTAAGGAAGTCTTCATTTAAGATCTCATAGTACCTAGAAACTGTAAGTTTTAGAAAACAAGTTGTTCCTTTACGAAAAGGAGCAGCCTGCAGATCAAAAAAAAAAAAAAAAGACTGATGTGTCAAGTGGCATTTATTTCCTTCCCTTTTCTGATGCTTTAAAGTCAAACCTTCATTATAAACTATACTTAGAGTTACTGGGATGGATTTACTCTTAATTGAACAAATCATCACTGCGGATTTTACTGACGAGGACTGACAGGAGCGGCCTTGAAAGTCATAATGATTGGGCGCCTTCTGCTTTGAGATCACATAGGCTTGGAAATTCTCTTTTCGTTTATACCCATGGTTTTGAAGATCCAGTATTCTCCTAGACAAGAATTTAAAAAAAAAAAAAGAAAAATCTGATTTTTTTTTTTTATTCTTATTACCCTTATACTTACCTTAATACATACGATCCTCTCTACAACAATTCAGCAAAAGGGACTAAAGCCTTACACTTACCATATGTTCCAAATTGTCACTATTTGAAGCTTGAGTGGCAGAAAGGATAAAATTAATTCTTCTTTCGCTTTAAAAAAACCACCATACTGACAGAATTAAGAGGATTCCCCTCCAGCTGCTTCTAGTCTAAAGTCCACCTTGCAGAGAGAAATTCAGATTCAGTTTAGTACCAAAAGTGATACGTGGGAACACTAACAGTGTATAAAACCCTAAGAACAATGAATTTATTTTTACCTGTATTGTACTAAATTAGACTGGGGAAAAAAATCAAGTTTGAACAGGTCCAGCTAAAGCTAGAATTCCAGGCCTGATACATAGATTGAACCAAATTAGAAATTAGACATTGACAACAAGCAGTCTAATCCCCAAACTAGTTCAGGGGATGACTCAGTCAAATGTTGTACAAAACTGTCAGATTCATACTGCACAGATCAGTTGAAAAAGGTTATGCTTACATTAATACTTTGTAGACACCTATGCCATGACATTCTTTGTAAAGTGCTTTTGCAAGCCTCCCAAATGCAGAAATTCCCCTTATTACCTTTAAAGCAACAAAGAACAGATCACTACCAGAAAGCAAAGAGTACTCCAAGCAGCTGAAAACACAGAGGGGAAGTAAAAATGGGTTTATGCAAATTACAATCTGGCCAGGGATCTGGGATTAGAAACAGGGAGAGACCTCCAAATCTCCAGCTCTGTATCTGCTGATCTCATTACTGCAATTCCTCCCACCTCCCTTAAGATCTTGCCCTAAAACAAAGAAAAAAAAAAAAGAAAACACACAAAACCACAATGTCACGGACAAAATGCATCCGTATTTCAAAACTCTCAATACAACCGTCACATAAACAGTTCTGTAGAGACTACTGGAAATTCCACTGTTATAACCAGGAAGGAAATGCAAGTACTGGATTGTCCAATATCACATCCAGCAGCTTTCAAGATCGTGAAAATGTTTTCCCCAACTTCTCCTCAGGACAGAACCTTCTTTCTTGCTACATCCTATAATGAGTGAACAGCCAAGCAAACAGGCATTTTGAGGTAGACAAAATAGTTAATCCCAACTCTTTGAGAACAAGCACATTTGTTTCAGAGACAAGGAAGCTCCAAGGTAACCAACTCTGCTTTAGCAGTGATGCTAAAAGTGGTGAGAAGGCCCGTCAAACATGAAGGAAGAGGAGAAAAGGAAAGGAGGGTTCAGAAGAGTATCACCGTCACTTTAAAAATCACTGTGTGTCATTGCCTTGGGCCTCAGCCCACTGGTGGAAGTATGAGGACAGCTGGGAAGTTCTTGAGGGTGGGCTGACTGACATGACTACTCTCACATGGCTGTGACGTTAAGGGCTCAGTGATGTAAGGGGACAGCCTCTCATCAGGAGCCACAGTCACCAACAACGTCCATCCTGGTGACCAGAAAAGATCCACCAGCCTTCTGGACACTGGTGGAGAAGATCCTGGATGTCTATCCTATGGGAGCCAGAGATGAGGGCTGTTGGAGCCACCGGAACATCTATGGGCAGTAACACAATTGCTGACAACATCTGTCCTGGCAACTGGAAAAGATCCTCCAGCCATTTTGGCCTTGCTGAAGATCCTGGATGTCCATCCTACTGGAGCCAAAGATGAGGACAGTTGGAGGCGGTGGAAGATCTGAGGGCAGTAATTCTATGTTTTGTACATAGAATCGCACGTGGATGTTACTGTTATAATCAATTTTGTAACGACATGATTGTGACTGTTAATAGACAGAGTACGAAATAGAGACAACAATGGGACTCACAATGATTATATATCATGGTGCATCACACGCCCAGAATTACCCATTACCAGCTATGTCTAGGTAGATGGGCCACCTTCACTTCACCCTGAAAAGGAACGTGTATTCTACATAGGTTTGATAAATAGCTCCAAGCCATCCCTAAAGAAAGGCAGCTGTGGTGAAAGGTGAGAGGGGTGGACAGTTTTACTGCCTCAATGTGGTTATTTTCTTTTTTTCTTACTCATGGTCCAGTGTGAAAGGAATGCAGCTGTCAGGCATCCTAATGGTTTTATTTGGTTTTGTACCAGATAATTCTCCTTTTAAGCTCTGCTACCTCCTTTGTGTTAGACGTACTGTCTAGGGTAACATATAAGGCTAGAAGGACTGCAACTCAACCAGCTCCTTCTTTATAGCTATTCCAAGCTGCAACGCAACAGCGGAGAGCACTCTAGCCCTACAGGCCACACTAAATGTCCCCAGATCGCCCACCATTAAAGTCTTCCTTCAGCAAGTCTTCCCCCACAGTTTCATGTTGCTGCACCACCACCTTCCTTGAAGTAGAGGTTTCAACCATCTGCAGTGGAGTTAAGAGGAGAGAAGAGATTCTCATTTCACACAATCATCTCCTAAGCTCTGGTCTGCCAGAAGTACCGATCTTGTTCCCGGAAAGGGGACGGATGAGTCGAATCTCCAGAAGAGATGGTGGCAGTCAAGTAATTCCCACCTTGAAAGCCTGGGCAGTTGAACCTAGCAGCCATGGCAAGAGCCAACACCTCCCTGCATCAGCCCTGATCATAATATGAGGCCTGTGGACATACTTTTATATTTAGTCACAGAATAAATCAATAAGAAGCTAAACGTTCACCCTTTCAGCACAGTTCCTCATCAGTTTCAGTTCCAGATAAAACACTTATTATATGGATAAGAAGTAGGTTTAAAAAGCATCTACTTAAGGGTTCCGTGACTTCCAGCCAGTTTACTGGCAAATAGAACACAAGCTCCCTCTCAGGAACCAGCAGTCCTTCCCAAAGAGCATCAGGTTTTAGTCAAACTGTTATTCAAAGCATGTAACAGGGTTTTGGTATAGTTCAGTTTTGAGTTCATTTTGTCAGAAACTACAAAATGAGGTCAGACTTACGCTGTGGTTCCACAGACATTTCCACCACACCTTCTGTCCACCACAGCTATCCCCTCCACTTTCCCAGCATCTGCTGCCGTATCGATGGCCTACCAAGATGAATCAGCTGAGGACTCAACAAGCATTAGACACATCAGCATCACCATGACTTCCTCACACTTCCTAAGCTGCTGAGCAATATGAACTACTCTAAATAGGACATCCATAGCAGGCAAACTGTATCCAGGAGAGAACAGCTCTGTAGGATGCTACACCCTAAATCAGGTATGATTTTGAGGGCATGAATTTATCTGCTGGGGAAGACCTCTACTACATAGCTAACTTTTTTTTTTTTAATTTCTTTTAAACATAACTGCTCTGCCTATCCCTGGTATAGTGGGTCCTGTTGTTTACCCAGGCAGGTACAGTGAAGACCTGTGACCTGAAGTCCCCAGGTACAGCACAGTACAGGAATTAACCAGGAAGGCTGCCTAAGCACACTAGTGCTCTGGGTGCTTGCAAGAAGAGATCTGAGCAGGAACATCAAGCCCTTGGCTGTTCTAGTCCTATCTACAGGATGTTCTTCCTGCTTTTATCCACAAGTCTTTCTTTTGTAGAAGGGCTGCATTTGAAACAGCATCCTCAGGAGCACCACATGTGCCATCGCTTTGTTTCTGCTGCTCCCATACTTTATATTCGCCTTCACCAAACTCTGTACCCAGAAATCATTCCAACTCCTCCCTCCAAGCTAGTGCCAAAGGTACCATCTGCCAGCATGAGCACGCACGTGGCAGTGGCAGACAATGCTGCAGCCACTTTGCCCTTTAAAACATGTTCTGCAGGTTCCTGAGTTTAATACTCTTGGGGCTCTGCATAAGACTTTCCCAGTTTGGGGGTGGGTGGGGTGTGTTTGTTGTTCATGGGTTTGTTTTTTAAAAAAAAGGAAGAGAAAAAAAAACCCACGTTGCTCAGACTGCAGTTTTACTGCTCCAAAAGTTACAGCTTTGGAGCTTGTCAATACTAAAGCCAGTAAGGTCTGTCTTTCTAAACCTCTTACTTAGCATCAGTTTCCTCTTGATCTAGCTTTTATCAGACGAAGACAGAAATAAAGAGCTTAACTGCTTAAGTTTAAAGGGGCAAGAAGTGTTTCTTACCACGTGCTTGCTTCTCTCTATTTTTGCCCCTTACTGTTTAGCTCTCTATCTGCATCTTCTCCCGGCCTGAACCATCATTCCTTTCTCTGCCCCCATTCCCTTTTACAGCTACTCCTGCATAAATCAGATTTCTCCTGAATAGCTTCTGTTAATCTGACAGCTCAGCAGGGACTAACCCTGTCACTTCCTGCCTAAAGATAAATATCTGCCATGGCATAAAAGCTGAACAGAGAAGGAAGGGATGCTCTAGGTCAACAGCTATCTTTGTAGCATTGAGGGGGTGGAGACACAGGGGAAGAGAAAAAGCACCTCAAACACTAACTTTACCACCAAAACAATAGTGCTGCAATATGCACAAGAGGTCAATCATGTCTACCGATCCCCTGCTGAATGTGGTGTGCAGTTTCTAATAAAAGCCAGTGTGGATCTTCACCATTTAACTCTCTCAACTTTTTTCTCTTATTGACCATTACTTTTTACACTCTAAATACGGCATCCAACCAGTTATCATTACCCAAACAGTGATAATCTTGAAAGGTTACCACCCTCGTGTTAAGGGACAATAAGCCAACAGAGAAAACTCAACCTAGTACATAACCTCTTTTGCCCTACACATATGTCCACTTCCAAGTTTAGCAGAAGAGATTCATACTCCCATTTCTTCCTCACCCACCACTCTTGATGCACTCTCTAGAAGTTTTCTGGAGGTAGAAGCAGGAGGCAGGCAGAGGACAGTGCTTGTGGGTATTCTGGGGTATGAGCTTGCACTGTTAACCCCATCTGGCTTGTACCCCATATCATATCAGAGGTGCCATACAGCTCACACTTACATTCAACCTCAAAGTTGTCAGCCCGAGGGTACCGAGAGAAAACAGAAGGAAGCCCAGATTTATTATGTTCAAATGATCACACCTTAAGGCACATCCAAGCCTGACACATGATTTGGGAGTGACAGGAGCAAATGCTGTAAAATTCATTTAAAGAACAACACATAATTGTGACAGCTCATAACACCTTCCCTTCTACTGGCTGCATTTGCTGTAAATCCTCCTGCTTTTTCATTCCCTGGCAGGTAACGGGAAGCCTTACCTTCCAGTGGAGTATCTGCACCATTAGCTAACCTCCATCAACTAAGCAACAGGAAGGTAGCCACCTTGAATGACAGTGGTTTCTGGAACAAGCAACCCATCAAGAAACCCAGGAGGTGATTACTGATCATGTGTTTGCACAAACACACACTGACTCCAGTCTCAAATGACGAGAAGCCAACTGCTTAGGTCTGTGAGCACCTGGCTAGTCACTGGACGACACCCCGTGTTTCTGAGATTGCTCCATGACTTCAGTCTTTCTCTTCACACTCTCTTCTCACACCCAAACCCACACAGATACTGAGAATCGGGCTGCCCTGGCCTAGAGAGACATAGGAGAAGCAAAACAGCAATAAACAGTGACATCCACAAACAGTGGTGGTCCTGCTGGTTTACAAGCAAATGCTGAAAACCATCAAGACATGCCATCACACATAGACGAGGTGTCACTGGTGGCAGCTGAGCAGAGGTTTAGAGACTGAGGGACATCTAGTCCTCACCACAGCAGCCTCAAGTGGGCCCTGCCAGCCCACAGGCACAGCTTGAGGCCGGTTTTTAAAATACGCATTTGCAAATGTCACACAGTGGGGAATACAGTGCCAGCTTCGAGTTTGGTTTGAGAACCGAGGAATCCAATTCTTTGCTCTTATCCTATCCGGCATCAGTCTCTCCTTTTATAAGGTCACATCCTAGAGGGAATAATCAGCATCTCCCACCCCTAGAAAAGATCATCAGAGTCTTGATTTCCTCTTGACTGGTTACAATTCCGAGGGAGGCCACTGTGAAATCGTATCACGTAAAATAACAGAGCCTCTGAGCTGGGCAGAGATAACAACACTGGCTACAAGGGAAACGCACACTGATACATCTTCTCAGTAGCAAGTTGATGATTTTGCTGACAGTTGAGCTGTACATGACCATTTGAAGAAGATTACGATCCTGTCTTGGGCTTTAATTCCCTCCCATCCCACTATTTCTCAAAAAAAAAAACAAACCCACAAAATACGAGCTAATGCAGTAACCTCGCAGAGAAATCAGGTGATTTCTGCCTATGCTCTGTCTTTGCTACAGAAAAGGCTACATTTTTAAAGACTTTTGGGTTAACTGTCATGCTGTTATGTTACCAATTGCAAATATAAAAATATAGCAAGGACCAGGTACTGGTGTATCATTTAATTAGTCTGGCTGGAAAGTTTACATCATATTTTCATGTTGGAAAAGCTGATGTGCCTTTGTTACTCAAGAAAGGAAGCATATTAACAATAGCCTCAACTCTATGGAGAGGCTGTTTAAGCATTCATTACCATCCTGTCCCTTTGAGATCTCTCATTTTAGGTTTGCATGAAGTTTGGGAAATGAGAGAGAATGTCAAAATTCAACAGGACAGCCTCCTCCCTCTGTCATTCAGCCCACTGCAGCAGTAACACAGCATTGGGAATATGCTACTTGGACAAAAAAAGAATAATCACGTCCAGTCTTAAAGGTCTAAGCCAGTCTCCTAGACTCAAGCACTTACATTCCGGAAAACTTTATTCTTGTATCCTAGCTTTACAGCGTGGTCCTAGGTATGCAACTAGTTTAACCAAGACCATCTTACCCCTTGGGAAATGCTAACAACCTCAAGGAGTTAACCACCAGGAAACTTTTTTTCTAAATATACATCCTTCATTTTCCACTGCTCAATTTAACTAACTCCTCCAAGTTATAGCCTTGATCTTGGCTGCTTCTTGAGCAATCCTTTTCCTCTGTCTGGATGCTAAGACATTATGGATGCTACAGACTTTCAGAGAGTCTGTAAATTGTTATTAAACATTTCACTATCTCCCTGATCAGATTAAGGCAAGATTGTAGCTTTGCCTGTTCAGTATCTGCTAAGGAGAAAAGCAGGTTAGAAGGCAACAAGGCTCTATGGATACAGGGAGGAACGTGTTTAGTTGAAGAGATTAAGACATGGGAATGGAGAATAATGAACACAGAAGGAAGACCGGATTTGGGTAAGGCAGCACTAATCCCTGCAGGTAGTTTTGCCTCACCAATCTCAATTAGAAGCTAGGAAGGTAAATTTGTTGAGTTTATTAAGCTACAGGCCAAGAATCAAAGGAAAAAACAGAAAGAGGAGCAGCAAACAAATGCTACAGTACACAAGCTATTATTACAAACAATTATAGAGAATTTTGTGTCTCAAGTGCTTTGCACACAGTAGTTCAGTAGGGCAAGCCCTATTTCTCAGTGGCTAAAAAGGCTCGGCACGCTGCAAGAATCCGTCAGTCAGCCATAACGCAGGCTCACGAACAAAGCAGCCTTTATGACCCAGTTCAGCACTCCCCCCCCAGCACTGCACTGGGCAGGGTAACCTCAGGAAGTTGCATATGCAACAGAAAACGATCCGCTTCCTCCTTTAATATGCTCTCACATCAATTTCTATAATCTTTATGGTTTTCCCTACCTCTTCTCTCTGCAATGCATACATCTCACTTTGGTTACCAAGAAATCCAAAGGAGCACCAAAGCAAGCCTCATGACGACTCCAAGCAGATCAACATTACTGAGCAGGAACCGGGAGTTAAACAATTTGACCTTAACAGTATTCATTTCAGAGGAGTGAGACAACTCTACGGCAGACCCCCAAAGCAATAGGTTAAGCAAACACTGGGTGTGATTTCTCAGCTGTTGGTTCTATGTCAGTGTTTGAATTAATTTGCCTGACAAAAGCCACTTATACACAACAGTGATCAAGCAAGGTCACAATGACATCTGGCCCTCTCAGAGCAGCTGGTTGCTCCTCTAACCCCTTTCCTCACTGTGCTATGCACAACAGCTTTGGTCTCAGCCACTTTGATTATCAGCTGAGCTATTCTCAGCTACCCCGCTTCACGTGGAAGCAGAGTCTGGCCTCAGGCTTTTAAAATACACCTGCAGCTGACTGAATGCAAGACTCGGGCAATGAGCACTGTTGGAGCCTACTTCCATCCAGGGAAGCTGGAACATGCAGAGACACAAGGAAAACCAAGATCCGTTTCAGCAGAAATCCAGCAGGGTTACAACTGTGTAACTGTTGTCACAAGTTAACTAACAAATGGCAAAACAACACAATAAAACCCTTCCTGTTTCACCCGCTAGCACAAATATTTCTTCAAAGTTTGAGAAGGACCCCAAACCTTTCTGTGCTGAAGAGGCACTTTGGCATCTCTTTCTGCAGGGCTGAGCCTTCACCAAACAGGAGTGATGGAGTGTTCCAAGCCCGGGCACCCTGAAGTCAGGGGGACATCAGGATGGTTAGTAGCTCATCCAAGGTATGCATACCTGAGCAGGACGGGACTAGTCATGCAACTTCATTCTGCTGCCGGCAATTGCAGCATTAAAAACTTAAAGAGTGGAGCTTTAAGCATATGAACAAATGTTTCATTTGCTTCTAACCTCATCTGTACTACACTTTCTCTTATCAGACTTTTCCACCTTTTGGTTGCTTATTAACATCTCAGTTCATTAAGTCTGAAGATTTGAAGTTTTGACCTTTGCATCATTTGCAGAGACACTTTCCTACTGTGTTAACATAAAGGTGCTTTTTCAGCATGTTTTCCCACATCTTCCTGGCTCAGAAGTGTCAGAACACCTCCGACATGAGACACTCTGGAAACAGCCAACAGGAGAATTATGCAGAAAATCTACTTGGGAAAGAGAGATGTTTATACAGGAGAAGAGCTGCCACTAATCACAGCTATTACAGCACTGTAAGCTATCAGTACAAGCCTAAGTGTAATGGAACAGTATGTTATGGTACAATACGTTCTACAATAAGATACCAAGGCCTGATCTGACCCAATTCCCAGAAGTTGTACTTTATCAACAAGTGTTATTAACTTCAGCACAATTACTCACACATACAAGGGTATCCACAGGCAAGTCCTGTTTCAGTAACCTCTATAATATGACTAAAGTTCTGTTATATGGGTAGTCAGCACTATTTAGGATGACTCAGGTCACTCTAAATATAAGATATCCACTTTGCCTTACAGCTTTAGAGGTTTTTAAACTACGTGTAAAGTGATCTCATGTGCTTCTTTGTATCTTATTGCTCAATCAGGTATTGCTAACTAGGACTGTTAAGTAATCTATTGTACAGTGAACAGTACTCCGTAGTACTACACAGTACATAGAACTCCACTCTAATTCCAGCAGCAGTCCTGCTACAGGCAACAAAACTACTGCATGCAGTATACTTCACATTTTAAGGGCTGCAAAGAAGGCATTACATAATCAGTGACAGATAGTACAAAGTAAGTTGCTTTGATTTGGAAACACTCAGAGAAGCTTCTGATGTTCAGCACCCAAATGGCTACTACAGAAACATCCCTCTGTCATTACACTTCTTTGTCACTGGGCAGTGACAGACCTGTTAAGACTGAGATACAGTGATGTGTAAAAGGAGGAGAGGGGAGATGCATGCAAGTCTGAACTGGGTCACGGCCAGTTAGTGGAGTTGTGTGAATTTATACGAGCAAAGATGTGGTCTTGTGCACAAAGTATTCCTCCGAATATAACTTTCCCCAGATTAAGAATTCATTTCTGGTGTTAAAGCCTTTTAGCCTTCCAGGAGGTCACGGTTTCAACCTTAAGAAGTAGGGGGGAGACAGGGAAAAGATGCATGGGTCATAATTCTTCCTATTTCAGCTGCCTTTTTTTTTTTTTTGGCCTTTGAAAGTGTCTCGTATCTCATTCCCCCTTGACTGATTCCTTGTGCTGAGGCAGAATAGATAATTCAGCATTCCTGTGCTTCAGACACACCAAAGCATGGATATTAGACTCTGAAACATCATCCTTTACCTAAAGCCAGCAAATGCAACAGCTTAAGGAAGAGCCTAGAAGAATCCACTATGAAAGCAGATCACCTGAAAGACAACTATACCCTCTGATGCACGCTGAAGTTCTGCATAAACTTGTCCGCTTGCCGTAGCTCTAAGGGAAATCCTTTGTTCTGAGTAGAGTGCCAGTACCATGAGGAATCCCACCCCTCATCTGTCCGTGGAGCTGTTATTGCTTAGCTGACTCAGATTCAGCAAGGAGACATACGGAGTATAGAATACATTGCTCTTGTCACCAATCTACACTGTTCCTTTGTAGCAGAGCAGGAAAGTCTCAGCTAAATGAGATTAGCAGAAACCCCTGCATAAATTCCCATCAGTTACGCTAAGTAGGAAGTAGGTACCATATACGCATCTCGCTTGGGAGATGTGAGGATACAAGCCCATCCAGGAGAGACTTTTATCTATCAGTTAGTGTCTGTCCTTTAAGAAGGGGCCAGTCTGTGTTGAATCCACTCATGGATTCAAGCCTCATAACTCTTTGGCTAACAATCTGTCCCTCGCAGCAGGCTACAACACAGAATAAAAATGCTACTTAAAAAAAAAAGAAACAACAATGCAGGGTCTTCAAACAGAAGTCTAGCGGCATTGGTGGTGCCAAACCCTGAGGTGCTTTCACTGATTTCCTAGACTCTACTACAAGAATTTGTAGTAGAATTTCTACCACCACTCCATGTGCCATTAAGTTCTGCAAACACTTTTATAAACTGCCTTTGCTGCTGGGGACAGCCTTACCCTTCATGCCTAATGCCAAAATCAAAGAAGATGGGCTTTCTTAGCCTGGTTCATTTCAATATTCAGACTTACTTTGAGGCCCTACAAACTGTCACATTGGCACAACCCAGCAAGAACGCTATGGGAGAGGAGCAGCCATTACTTGTCCTAGCTTTGCCAACCAAAAATCACATTCCTACAACACCTATAGACTGAACAGCTATAAGTCTACTGAGCTCCCTGTAGAGCTCCCACCTGTCTCCCACCCAAGACAATACAGTTCTTGCAAACCCAAGTTAAATTACCTTCAAGTTATACGTGGTCATTTTGCTTCTGAAGTACAAAAATCATACAATATGATTCCCACTGCCACGGGAAATTTGCTCCCATACTAAACCCAGCTCAAAACAAGCCTAGACTTCCAAGCAGTGCAAAGACTTCAGTAGCAAGGAGCAATACAAAGGGTTGCACCTAATGAATTAGGATCCAACTCAGTTAACAATTCTCTGTAGGCACACTAGAAATACCAGACAAAAGCCAAGGAGAGAGACAGATTTGGGAAGGTCTTGTTGGACTTTGCTATGATTAACAGGAAAATATTTAGGGGAAAAAGTAGCAAGAGACAAAGGAATTACAACATGGGAGAATTGCAAATACTCGTCTGAGCACAAGTTGTTTTGTTTGCCTGAAAGGGAAGGTCTTTATATGAAGAACAATCACCCTTGTACAGGCATCCGCAAAGACAACACACATTCACAAACACAGCTGAGTTCCCACAGCAACTCATGACTGAGGGTGAGCACAAGCACCTCACAGGCCTCCAGCGAGATTAACGGAGCAGTGTCTCAGCGTTCATCTCCACCCAGAAGCTGGCATTCTCAAGCCTGCAGTAAGTGATCCACCACCAGCCCTCTGTCTTGCTGTCGTCCCCATTAAATTAATCATGTTTTATTTCTTACCATTTACCTCGCCTTTATGCGTCACTGGAAAACAGAAGCGTACTGTTTGGGAAAATTACTCCTCTACATAATTTGAAGACTTGTGGTTGGATGTAATACATTATAAGGAAAGTAAATCCAAAGGTCAGTGCTCCTACAAGTACTCCCTTCCATCACCCCAGGAGTTGTAATTTGGCAATGCAGGCTGGGTTTTTATGTTGGCATCTTTCACAGTCCTGCAGAGGGTCCCCTGACCCTTTCCTCCAACAGCTCCCCAGCTGTGGGGACACATGCCACATGCCTTCATTGCCAAGACCTTGCACAATTTACTTGCAAGTCTTTAAGGCAGACTCTGATGCCTGTTCTGGGCTCTGGCTGGAGAGGAAGGGAAAGTGAATGCTCCCATTTTACCTTCAGATTATTTTAAACACATGATGACAGATGCTCTGCAGTGGGAAGGGCCTCTGGCTGCTACCGCAGCACGAGAGCACACAGGCACACATGCCCGTAACTGCAGGAGATGGGGAGAAGAGCTCAGCACATGTTCTTGCCCAGTGAGGTGACCCTGCTGCATCCTGAACAGCAGTGACACAACGTGGGCTCCGAATTAGGTGTCACCTATCTCTGGGTCACAGGTTTCTGCCATAAACACCATATGATAAAAACCCCACAGCCAAAAAATTAACATTAAAGTAGCTGAAAGCTCCCTCCCTTCTTGGTATTTTTCTCCTTGTCCTCAGTGCTAAAGCCTGGGATTGCTGCCGCACAATGACACTTTCTGCCAGGCTCCAAGGAGGAGCAATGGCTACTTCTGATGCAGGGAACTGCACTGTCTCTCTTCTGTGAGCTGCTATAGCTCAATCTGAACATATCTAAATCCCCAAATTGGGGCCAAAAAAAATATTTGCAAGCTGATGTAAGCATCACAGTCACTCCCCTTCTCCAGAGTGGTCTGGGCTAGCTAGCTTTGTCACCTTTTTGACTGCCAGACAGTGCTGAACTTTGCAACCCAAGCCTGTCTTCAAGTCCCCACAGCATCAATGCCTTCCATAGGCACTTGCTTCCTTTAAAATCCCACACAACACCATTTGTCCAGTATTACTGGAAGCAAACATCAAACAAATCCAGTCAGACACCAAGGAGTTATATCATATTCTATCAAACAAGTGTCACACTTCAGCATGCCACTGAGTTAAAGAGAATTTCCCATAGTTTGGGGATACTGTCAGTTTAAGTCCATAATCATCTCTCTACCCGTTAGTCAGCATAGGGTACACAGTTAGTCTCAAGAAACTTTGCTCAACACAGGACAAGGCCGAAGACCAGAGCAATAACAGGAATTGTGGGAAACCAGCATTTCTGAAAAAGGCTTGGGTACCCTACACCAGGATGTTCCTGCTGAAAAGGTGCCCAGTGGCAACAAGCACCGACAAGAAGATGTATCTCCATGGGGTATGGCCTGATCTCTACCACATGCTCCTAACTCAGGAACTGTGATAACTGTTCCCCATTACCTACAGAAATAGCCAGGCACATCCAGATGTTATTTCACCAAAGGACTTAGTACAGGCTGAATCACCCTGCAGGTACACAGTTACGCCTCACCGATGACTCAAGGAAGACCTGATAAGTAACAGGTATCCGATTCCTGTAGCGGTGACGATTGTCATCTTTGCGACAGTAGTAATGCAGGCTTCAGTCACTTGGAAATCACAAAAAAAAAAAAAAAAAATCAAAGGAAAGAATGAGAATGCATAGAAATAAAGGAAATTTTTTTATTTCTGGGTTTTTTGAGTTATGACTGTCACTGTGATTTATAACTCCATATGCAACAGCTTTAAAAAAAAAAAAACACAAAAAAAACCCACCCCACAACAAAGGTCACTAAAAAAGCCAGGGCACTATCAGCATAACTCTATGTACACTTGCCAATCTGTGAAACTGTACTGAAAGCCAATCTTCCATTTCAGAGCTTCATCCCAGATCCCTAAGCTTTCCTTCAGTTGTTTTTATATGTCCAGAAACATTTTAAGGTATAGACCCTGAGCGCACAGTCTCTCTACAGCCATGAAATCCATTTGTCACCTACACAAGACAGCCACATATGTATTCTTCAAAACCTCTCACGCTGCAGAATGACACTGGCTCCATGCCTTCATAAATTTCCTACAGACAGAACTTGAGAGGCCGCTCCATTAGCCATCCAAGGTGCCCTCAAGAGACCCACTATTTTTCTGACATTGAAGATCTGTGCCCATAAAACCCCTACACACCAAGAGATGCTTGGACAAGACCCTTTAAGACAGAGATGATTACCCTGTCGAGTTAGAAACTGATCCCACCCCCTATTAAAACCAACTATCACAAGCTAATAGTAAAACATTTCTGTTCTTCCTTTTGTTCCTTGCAAAAGGACTACCAAAAAGATACAGGGAAGTGAATGCATTTCAAGAACAAATTCAAAGCACACACACATCAGAGGGTTAAAAATGAAAACCACAGACTCTGGGACATTCTGCTTCTGTTTTCTCAGGCCCCAGTTCCACAAACATGCACACCTGTACTTAATTTTAGTATGGACACCAGCAGGTTTCTGTAGCATACTCATGGAAACTAGGGTAAGGACACTCCCACACACAGGATCGGGGCCCAAGGCCATGTCCTCTCACTGGAGTGTACACTGGGAAGCATCTCCCTCCACAAGATGGAAGTCAGCAGAATAAGGACACACAACTGGAGTAGAAATGCAGGGAAAAAACTGCTGGTAAAGGGCAATGCCATAGTGGATGGATCTGCAAGACCGTTTTAATTGAGTTCTCTACTTCAGGGAAAAACCTACAGTCTGAAGAGCTTTCCATTTCTACCCAAGTCCACCTGGGGCACTTAAACAAGTGTTGGTATAAAATAGTGCATAATACCACAAAAAACCCAAAGGGTTAAGCCCCTAATCACACAAATGGGAACTCAGGAAGGACAAGCATTCATCTGGAGAACATGATGAAGCCTAGAGCATTCCTAATCTCAACACAGGTATTGGAGCAGCAACTTTAAGCGAGTGCCGTGGTCACCTTCTCACTGTTGTCAGGCTGGAATCTATTCAGCTGCATCTTGCCTCCCAGAGGCAGCCTTGCAAAAAGACTGTTTTTACAATCCAGGAGGCATCTGCTCAGTAATTAATAGCCCAGCATTCATTTAGCAATATCTCCTTCCTCCACCCCACTCAGCCTGGGCTAAGCTTTGATCACCCCATATTCTACTCATTCTTAAAAAGTCATCAGGATGCAAACAAGTATTCAGTGGGGATCAAGAGCCTACACCTTCTTTTATATGAATCACTACAACAGGGACTTACCACGTGAGTCTCAGTAAAGATACTTTCATGAGAGGTACCTTCCGAGAGAATGAATAAACAGTTGACGGCAACATACTAGCCTACGTAGGCTTTTGAAATGCATCAGTCTCACCTCAAGTGCGTGGCCCCACGATATGTCAAGCATCCTTAGTAGGCTGGTTCGGGGAGTCAGTTGAACTGCTATTGTCCGATTGCTCCCTTCCCAGACAGCATGACTTACATGGCAGGATTTTTTGCAGCTTTATCACAACTTAAGTGTTTCATATCACAAACTATTATCTATGCGACGTTTTCGACAGTTTCACAATTTGACTTGTATTGCTGGTCTTCCAGAAACCTGGCATAACATGTTGACAGATGGTCTATTTGGCATTTAAAGAGCTTTGCTTTTTCGCATTGGTCAGATCTAGGAATTTGGCCTGCTCCAGGTAGCAGCTTATTTTACTAGTCTTCTGTATTGATATAGAGATAAAAGTTCTCACTCGTGAGCAGTCCTGCTGAGCAGGAGCTGTACAAATGTAGAACAGAAAAAGACATCTCATGCTTTTTACTGCCCTTTGAAATAGATTTTTAGGTATCTGACAGCAAGATCTTTCTCTCTCACAACACGCACATGGAGCGGCATGAAGAGAGATGGCGCACAGAAATTAAGACCTCCCATGAAACTCCCCAGAGGAAGGACTGAATAGATCAGTAGCAGGCCTAGATCTGAAACAGGCATTGTTACGCTTCTAAAAAGGGATGGTTCAGTGCTTTTTCTCCTCCTGTCACTTAAAGTCACCCACATGCACACATGCGGACCCGTCACGTCAAATACATACACACATAGAACAAACACAGATTTCACTTATCACATTCCCATCACCGTCTCATTAATTATTTTTTAATGCATCCATTGCTTGCTCATAAAACCAAGCACTAAATAAAAAAAAATAAATCTGTGAGTTTCAATCTTCCCTTTTGGGTGGTGACTTTACTGGTATCGCTTCTACACACACTCCTGGCAACTTTGTAGTTCCTCGCAATTCCCAAAAAAGCTCAGAAAATGCTGACTAACTGTTTTTGAGGACAAGAATAAAAGCTCATACAGACAGCAGTGAGACATAACCTGGTCAAAGTATGAAATTGCAAGGCCCGGAAAAACAGAACTCATGTACATGCCTATAGACAGGGCAGTACACATGCCCTTGCACGCTAGTTCTTACTCACCATCACACACACACACACTATTTTTGCACTGGCTGTTGCTCTGGACCTCAGATCTGAAGAGCTACAGAGGCCATTAGATGCCTAATCACCCATGATTAATCCCGATGGAGCTTTCCCATTCACAGGAACACTCCCTGCTTCCGAACAAGAACAGCAGAGCGTTCTCAATTGTGTCTCAACATGCTCTATAAAGTGTGATGAAAGACAACAAGAAATTTACCCTGGAGAAACACAACAGGCTACCGGCGTTTTAATAAACTCGTACATTTAGTTCTTCATGAATGCAGCCTCCTATTACCTGTGGTGAGCCAAACTGCTAACCAGCACACGCCTCTGGGACAGTCCCTTTGGAGCTGTCAGAGCCCACATTAACATGCCAAACACGCTAAGCTTTAACTTCTTTGTCCCTTTCACAGTCCCATCTACTATTGCCTTAAAGTGAAACCCCAATTTCAACAACAGGCACCAGTCACACGCAGAAAGATAAGATACACTCCAACAGGTCTGTGTCTACATCCACCGTTCCCTGTATAAGCCCTTCACGTTTTAGGAATGCTGTCGTGTACTTGGAAGCCCATAATCAGCTGTGTGTGCCCTACAGCAAACAAAAGCTAAGCAGGCTTCTCTGGATTAGGCTCTAGCTTCGGCGTACGTGTATGTGGAACTATTTCCCATACGTAGTCTTTCTTACTCAAGGATGCAGGTAGGTAGCAAGGTAAGGATTTTTCAAAACCACGTATTATTCCAGACAATTCCACTTCACAGCACCCAACTTCACAGCACCCAACATTTTGCACTGGAAAGGTACCTTTTATCTTATAGATAGGAGTAAACATCTCGGGGGTGGAGAGGGAGGAGGAAAAGGGAGACACAGGCAGGGACAACACACACACAACAAAATCACACACCCCCGCACCCCAGCTCTATTAAAGCTCTCACATTGAGAACACCCAAAATCATCAAATCTAACCAGAAGTCACAGCCAGAATCCTTAGCTGACACTCCAAGCTCTTTCAAAGATTTCACGTGTGGTTTTAGCCACTCCCTGCCTTAGTTTCCCCAATTACACAATCATAAGTTTAATTTTTATTTGCTAACAGTGAAGGAATGTAGATAACAGTCGCTTTGGGGGCTTTTTTCTCGCCCGTGATTTACTGCTTGGTTTCATGCTTGGGACAACCAGTTCCACCTGAAAATGCCCAGAAATGCTGTCCCCACCCTGAAACTTCATATACAAGAACCACCCCAGCTACATCTGGCAAATTCTGTGATCACAAACTTAAAAGTGAAATGTAGAGAGATGCATAAACCCAATATGCAGAAAGAAAAGCAGCTCCAGGACTGCACCTAGGCATAGGAAAACATATGCACATTGCAGTTAGGCCTTTCTCTTGACATCATTTGTATTAGCTAACCACCCAGTACTACAGTTCCAGCCAGCCGGCGACGCAAACTCACACCCCCTTACCTAAAGTATGTTGTTGCAACGATAGAAAGAGACACTATAACTTTCCAAGTAAACAGAGACAAACAGGAAACTAAGATGGATAAAGTATAGGCAAAAGAAAGCAACCAAACATCACAGAAATACACACCCAGGAGCACCAAATTCTGATGGCTCAGGCCAGTTCTCCAAAAACACCAGAGGGTGAAGCAAGCATATGCTCCCACACACATGCTGTGACCAGTTTTTGCACCACCAAGCCAACACTATGCAAATAAATAAACCCCAAAGGCCTGCAGAGACTTACCTACTCCCCTAGGCACTTGTCCACCAGGCCCTGCAGGCTCCATCGGGACAGGTCTCTCCCGTGGTGATCCTTGGGATGAGGAGACAAGACCAGTACTTCACTTCTCCCACCTCCAGAGCCGCCAGACTGCTTTTTTTCACCACAGTAAATACAATTTCACACAGCTGCTCCTAACATACACACTTGGAAACCAACCCAACCAACCAACCAACCAACCAACCAACCAACCAACCAACCAACCAACCAACCAACCAACCAACCAACCAACCACTACTGACCAGAAGCCACACAAACACCCAACTCCCCTCGTGGCCTACCAGCTAAAATGGCTTCCCTGGTCACATGGCACACCTTCAGCCAATCACAAGCCCTGACCACAGCAGCCTTCTTCAGGGATGAGGACAATTAAGGTATTGCTAGAAAATAGCCACTTTATTCCCAGTGCTTCACCCAGGGCTGCTAATTAGCTCCCCACTGAGAGAACCACACTGGTCCCTCATCACTTTTTACAAGTAGGCTCTGGAGAAGTGAGAGCTCTCCCCAGGGATGAGGCTGGGGTGGGCAGAAATTTGGAAACTCCTTTCTCCTCCTGGTAGCCTGCAGTGTGTCTCGGGATTTGTTTTCAAATTAGCGAGGTATTTCAGAAATCACAGGGCTGGTACTTCTGCAGTAGACAAGAAGCCGTGGGCTACTTTAAATGGCCACCAGCTGAGGCATAACATCAGTTTGAAAGCCAGGAGGTGACACAAGGCCAGAGCTGAATAGTGTCAGGACTCCAGTTCAGGTTCTTCGGGGTAAAAACCCTTCTGAAGCCTGCACGTGGTTAGTGCATGTTTTATAATATCACTGTGCATCCATGAGTCACATTTTTATATCCTGCAGGTGCCCTGGCCATGCTGACAAACCATCCTTTTACCTCTCCCTTGTATTCACATCCATCTTTTCTGTAAGCATGAAGACAAAAGAAACCTTTTTCAAAAAGGGAGGTTAACCTGTCTTCTCAGACAAACCAAGGAAAATGTGTGGTTTGAACTGTGAGTTTTCCTGATGCACCAGAACCATCATCCAGTTTCACAGAAAGCACCACAGAGCTGATTGATAGAAGATTTTGACCTAGCTGATTGCCTGGGAAGAAGCCTTGGTGTTCATCTGCTGTAAAGTCTATCCTTCTCTAAAAAAAAAGAGAGCTGTAAGACTAACACTTAATTCATTCCTCTCACACATCACTCCTTTACCAAACCACTGCCCTAGATTGATACAGCCTATTCAGTTTTCTTCATTGTTCCCAGCTTGTCCTTAGAGCTCACGAAGTCACTTGTCCTGTGACTTGGTAGTAAAATTCACCAATACAATGCAGCAAGCTCCCAACTGGCTGCCAGAAAAGAAGAAAGCCATGTGATTTCTAACTTTATTGGATTTGAACCTGGGAGTCCAAGCCTCATATCTCACAGCCAGTCCTTGGCTGGGTGCATTCCCTGCTGCTCTCCTTTCTTTGAAGATTCAGATTTCATTCAGACAATGAGACCTGTCTAGCCAAATACCACCTCCAGCCCTCGCTAAACTAAATCCAACTATCCACATGAACGATGAGCACAACCTTAACTATGTGAATTTCCGACCTACAGCGTCTGAGCGCACACTTGGAGGCGATTGCTCCTGCAAGAAGTATAGCCAAGCCACCTGCACTGCAATGATATTTATGTACCAGCACTATCTTCCAGAAAAAGCACTTTAAATATAGTAATGATTTTAGATTCACAGCTAAGTGTAACTGCTCACACCACTTTGCAGATTAAAAGCCCTGAGGCAAAGGTATGTTAAGCAACCCAGATCTATGGCAAAGCTTGGAACAAAACACACTCTCTCTGCTTTATAGTGTTAAGCTGTAACTAGAAACACAATCTTCTTTTATATTAACACCTCCTCTGCCCGGTGTCATTGAGAATAATGAGTTAAAAATTGCAGCAACATAATTGGAATGGAAATTAGTTGTTACTCCTTGATAAGATTGTCTTCATTGCAAGGTGATACTGCTTTGTTAGTTTCCAGCTGACACGCATAGAACTGGCAATAGCCTTGTGGTCTTGCATAGAGCCTGAAATGGATGCATTCCCACTTTTTTGGTTGAACGTTGAATGTCATGCATTGATTTTCTACTCAGCCCAGAGGTGTCCTTCACAACCTGGGGCCTCAGGCAGCTGGCCTGAGAGCTCACCCTAGAACGGGGGATTTTGACAGGAAGGTTCTGTTAGATGTTACACCATAACTTCGTTGGAAGGGTGTGGAGGAAATGCTGTCCAACCTGCTAACTGAGTAAAAGGTCCTTTGAACTGTAGTTACCTGTTGGCACAGGTTTCGTTGTCACAGAGTTTAGTTAGGCAATCTTAATTGTTTGCATTTGATTATACATATAAAGAAAATGTGAAGCTGCGTCACTTTGAACTGAGATATTTTCAAAAAGACATGGATAAACAGCTCAGGACCACACTGTAGGAACACCTAGACGTCTCTACCAGGGGAAAAAGATGAGAGAGACCTCAGAACAACCCTTTATATTCATTCATTTGGTTGTTCATCCATTCATACTGTTACCATCCTTCTCTTCAGTGCCAGTGGTTTTTGATAGAGCACAAAGGAAAGTCTTGAGTGGACAAACACAAAATCAGTATCCCCATATGGTGGCCAGTCCTCATATTTGGACTAGATTCTCCCACAGCGTCTGCATTTTGTGGGAGTGAAGGTTCACGTTGCACATGGACCACATCCAGACCCACATGCAAACGTGCAGAGTCCCAGCAATGGGCAGTTTTCAAGGGGTTTTATGGGACTGGTGGTAGCATAAAAACACACACAAGAGAACACAAAGTATCCTAGTTACCCAATATACAGACATCCCACACTCCCTGTGGCCAGGCTCTCGAAGGGCATTTGTTATGCGCTGTGGGGGTGTTGGTAATGGAGAGAGTACCAGCGATATGGAAAGGTAGGTAGCTTGGTTCACAGAGGAAGCACTGTGACTGTATTGTAGAGGAAAAATATAGCGATGACTAAGGGAGGGAAGACAGAAAAGGAGGAAAATATTTAATGTCAAAGAGCTCCAATGCTCATCCTGATTTTTAGCATCAGCCCTTTTGTGTCTGCCCACATTTATCTGGAACAATTCCTGGGTGGTGAGAGAGAAAATAAATGTAGTTCTGTAGGCTACATGCCAGAATATTCATGAGAGCTGTAGATGATTTATAGCTTACCAAAGACACTGAGATCAGTGCTTGGACCACATTGGCTATTTTTCTATGACAAGGTACCGGTCTATATAACGCAGAGGGATTAGGGCCTATCCATCCATCCAAGTTACTCATGGGACACATCAGGTTTCTGATGCCAGGGAAAAAAAATATCCCATTTGCTGCCTCCTGGCTCTGCCCCATGAGCTGCAGTGTGTCCTGTGCACCACTAGTATTTCAGCCTCTTTGCTTACAAAGCAGATGTTTGACAGGCACAGAGATAATTCCTTCAAGATCTGTAACAGCTGTGGCCAGCATTCAGATAAGAGGCCCTATATTTCTACAGCCACCCAGCCAAGGCCTTATGCAACTTGGTTAAACTGCCCTTTGAGACGCTGCCTTGCCAGCTCGAGTAAGTGGCAGACACCTCTCCACGGGAGAAGAAAATCAGTCTTTTGTTAGACATCAGTTTGCTTTTCCTTTGGGCTCAAATTTTGAAATACTTTATTTTCCCCTCGGTATTGTTTTTGGGAGGTTTTCATAATGTAGAACCTTCATGCATCCAAACATGGGCTGCTTCTGCCCCTGCCAGTCTTCAGTGCTTTCGTGTGGAGGCAAATTAGCTCTGTCTCTGTAGGAACGCAGAACTTCCATGAAGTCCATGGTGTTGAGTGGCCATTTTCATAATGGCCTCTTCCTGTCTGCCTGACACTTGTTTGCTCTGTGCAGGGTGTACTCTACAATTGACACGTGGAGTTTAAAGGATGCTCTTTCTGGAACTAAAATATCATTCAAATGCCCCTTCATTAAGGAAGAGAGAAGAGAAACGAGGCTGAACTCAGCAGAACCCCTCGGGTACTCCTCAACAAGCAGAAGAGTGTCCCAAGACATTTTGGCATGCAAAATAGGAAATGTGGGGAGGTATAACACAGAGGTACTCACACTACGTGGACACAAGCCAGCTGCAGTAGCCTAACACTGACCTGGTATTGTACCCACTTAAAAAAGAAAACCCAGTGTCATGTATTAGTGCCTTGGTCTCAACACCACCAAGTGCAGCAGATTTGGCTCTTACTGGCTTAAATATTTCTGTACTATAGTTCATACCTATGGTGTCATCACAACTTCTTGGTTCACTGAAATCCAGGCTTGGCATACCTGTCTCAGAATTTAAACACAGACCCTGTGTACCCCCATACACAAAATGCCAGGCAACAGAAAGCCTGCCTGGCACATTTCACATGTGGTTTTGGGATCTTAGAAGTAATAGAATACGTGCAGATGACATGGAACAGCTGACATCAAAGCAGCCAGAACTAATCTACTGATCTTTAAATTAGGAAAGCTTTGGAAAAAATGCAGGTAGATGAAAAACTTCCATATTCTCAGTGAGGAGCTGAGAATAAAACTGAGCTTCATCAGTCCAGACATCAATTTCTTCAGGGTTGATTACTCTGGGAGCGGCCATCATAAAGGCAGATCTAGAAAACAGAACACACATGAGTGAAGTTCAAAACAACAGCACATGATCAGTCTTTGCAAAACAGGAGTCATAAAAAGTCAAAGAAACTATTAACACTTCACCCTTCTATTGCACCTCCCTTTTGGAGGCCTTCAATACGCTTCACCAAAGACACGTGTCAGATTATGATGCCTTTACTCATGCGCCGTGCTATATATGCGACCTCATTTGATTTTATGGTTCAAAGCAGTATCTTAAGTACAACGGCATCAGACTCTTGCCCTGCCAATGCAGTGTCAATCACTTCAGGATTGCTTTTTATTGATGAAAACGCTGAGTCAGAAATTAACTGCCACTTTCTCTTGTCATTAGTCTTTATATTCAGAGTCCAATGTAATATCAGTTACAAATACAGAAGTCTGATGATCAAGATACTAGTCAAGAAAAAATGGAAAGCTACCTGAGGCATTAAGTGCTGCTCTCAGTGGTTGCTACACTGCATATGCAACATTATTTGCTGCTTTAAAAGGTATGAAGGGCTTCAGCCTATTCTTACACATGCTTTTTCAGATTCAGGTGGGGGATCATCTTATCTCTTCCTTGCATACATGCGAAAGGTCACCGAAGACAGGCCCATTGA
The DNA here is from genome assembly GCA_013400035.1 of Rynchops niger. Lineage (NCBI taxonomy): Eukaryota > Metazoa > Chordata > Aves > Charadriiformes > Laridae > Rynchops > Rynchops niger. The sequence goes on from VXBH01001024.1 coordinate 743,364, forward strand.
GGTACGGGTAAACTGAATCAGGAGCCTGTTCTCTGCTACATTTTGCCCTTGCTGAAGGAAATACCTTCACCCACAATAGTAATTCCACAGTGGGTAAAATTTAATGATCACTATAGCGTGGCATATTCCTATTGTTGTTATAGTGATCCTAGTAAAAATATTCACAAGGCTTCTCCTGGCTGTAGCTGTCATTAACAAGGATTTCTTCTTGCAACATACTGTGGTTCAGTTGAATGATAATTCCACTAAGGAACGGTGTCCTTATAGCAATGGGTATATGTGACGTGATCCTGCAGATGGTCAACATTTAAGAGAAGTAAAAATGTCTTAGATGGTTTTATGGCCACTTCACAGTAGCGAGAAATGAAATTAGATTAGATGGGATTGGATTAGAATAGATTATTTTTGCTCTGGCCTATATTCTCAGGGATTTCTGGGAGCTTGAAATCACATTATGAATCCATTATTCCAAATGGAAAAAGCCAGAGCAGAATTTCCAAGAGCTTTCCTGCTGTTTTCCTCAACTCCCAGGTGCAAATTGTGTTGATTTTTTCCCTTTGGGCCCTTCCTCTGAATATGCTTAGGGGGTGTTTTGGAACAGTCCTGCTGAGGTCTGGCCAGGCTAATTGAGGCAGGGACTGCCTGCGCGTCCCCTGCCTACACATCACCCTCACAACCCAAGACTAGGCCCTAATCCAACCAACATCACTGAATACGCACTAGACTCTTCCTGACTTTGTGTCATGTTCAGGTGTTGAAGTGTCCACTCATACCAGAGATGCTTCAGTAGGTTGCTGTGGGAATGGGATCCAATTAAAACACAGCACCTTCATGTTTCAGCCACTAGCCCATGCTTGGAGTCAAAGAAAGCAGCTGAAATGCTGAGCAAGGGGAATTGGGTCCTCTCATTTATCTATGGCACAGAGCAGCTAAAACTATAGCTGCCCAAGAAGATGAGGAAGAAAGCTTTGAAGTACCAGTGCAGTCCTGAGAGCTGTTTCACAGCAAATATCTTCATTAAAATGTTGCTTGTTAATCAAGCATTTCCATTTCTGGAGGTTCTCATTGCTTGGTTTTTAGCTTACAGACGTTCTTCAGAATGGTTAAATTCTTCCCTTCCCCTGTACAATTACTCAATGTGGTCACAATTTTGAGACAAACTGTATTAGTGGAGGGTAGAACTTGGACTGGCATGCCAGAATTTTGCATTCGCAACTTTTCTGCAAGCAGATTTCTTTGGTTTAACCCTCAGGTCAGACATCTAGCTGATATATATAGAAATGACTTTCCATGGACCCAACTAAAATGAATCTGAGTGTCCAGTGAGAGAATTATTGTTTGCGACTGATTGCACTCAAAAGTTGCAACACAGGGGAGAGTGGTTTTTTACTTTTTTTCTCCTTGTCGCCTTTGGAAATTTCACAACCTTCAGTTAGCCAGACTCTGAGTCTGAGCTGAGGATCTTGCAACACTGGTTTTCAATGCCACTGAAAAACAAATCTGTACAGCGTCATAACTTTCATTGATCCACCAGGTTGGATCCAAGCTGATAGCAGCTCAGATGAGATCTCAGGAAAATAAAAGTCAGACTTGTTGATTCAAACTGACATCGAACGGAAACCTGGCAGCACATAAGCTTTCTGGTTAGCAAACAGAGCACATGGCCCAAGACTTCACTCAGTGCAAACTCTGACACAGTACAGTAAGGCTGGCACCTTCTCGGGTAGGGCTTTCTGGTCCAGGACTTTCTCTTCAAAGTCGTACGTCTACTCGGAGTAACCAAGAGTCCAGTGGCCAGATGACTGCATGTTGACAGAAACATATCTCTGCACTGCCTGGTTGATACAAGGGACTTAAACCTGGGGAACAGTTACCTGATGTTGTCACATGGGCAAGGGAGACTGTGCAGAAAAGCTACATTCTAATACGTATATTTAAAACAAGCACACAACTATATCTCACACAGAGCCTCATGGACCCATGAATCTGCTTGCTGCAGGATGTTATGGAGTCCAAAGGCATAACAGGCTGGACCGATGGGCTCAGACCAATGGTATGAGGTTCAACAAGGCCAAGTGCCGGGTCCTGCACTTGGGTCACAACAACCCCATGCAGCGCTACAGGATTGGGGTGGAGTGGCTGGAAAGCTG
>VXBH01001024.1:745521-786382 GCA_013400035.1 Rynchops niger
TCTGGAGGACAAACCTTATGAGGAACGACTGAGGGAGCTGGGGTTGTTCAGCCTGGAGAAGAGGAGGCTGAGGGGAGACCTCATCACCCTCTACAACTACCTGAAAGGAGGTTGTAGAGAGATGGGGGCTGACCTCTTCTCCCTGGTGACAGGTGATAGGACAAGAGGAAATGGGTTCAAGCTATGTCGGGGGAGGTTTAGATTGGATATTAGGAAACATTTTTTCACTGAAAGGGTTATTAACCATTGGAACAGGCTGCCCAGGGAGGTGGTGGATTCACCACCCCTGGAGGTGTTTAAAAAAAGGGTAGATGGGGCACTTAGGGACATGGTTTAGAAGTGGCTTTTGTCAGGGTAGGTTAATGGTTGGACTTGATGATCTTAAAGGTCCCTTCCAACCTCAGCGATTCTATGATTCTAACTGTGTTCAAAAAAAGGATCAGCCCACAGCTGATCTCTGGTATTAACCTGAAGACCCACAATGAACTTGTGGCTTAGAAGGTCCCCTAGTCGCTGCTGGCTGTAACTGGAAGGACAGAATTTACCTATACCCATTTCTTTTTCTCTTTCTGCAGGTAACCACCACTGGCCACTATCAGTGAGAGGAGCTAGGCCGTGAGATCAGGCAGTATAGCTAATTTTAAGTTAGAGTCTAGACTTTAGACAGTGAATCAGAACTTCCTGAAATTACTGAGCTTCCACACCAGGTGCTGTAGCTATTTACCATGCTGCAGCCACGAGTTTGCTTGTCATAACATAGCAGCATGTGCCAGATTTTATATGCACCTGTATTTTATAGTCAGTGTGCCTCAGGAATGAAGATACTTTCCTTATTGCTTCTGCAAATTTTGTATTTGCTCCATAATCCAACATGGATTTGTGTCAATGGAGCCTAGAGTACCTGCTGCTCTCACTTCATGGCATTAGAGCCACAGTGTGTTCACTGCATGTTGTGGATATTTTTCCTCCCTGCAACTTCACCAGTGACCCTTGCAATACTGACACAGCGCAATGGGACTTAGCATGGGTGGCCTGAAGAGATGCGTGAGCGGGTTGCACACGTGGAGGATGCCTGGGGAATGCTCTAAATTCTCTTAGCCTGCTGCAGGTCTCCAGACAAACGTATTCTCCAGTAGATTTGTCCAGAAACAGAGAATCATTACGGGGTTAGTGCCTGGGGCTGAGATTGAGCCTGGATCTAAGAAAGGGCTTAAGCATGTGAGTCTTTTTACAGGATTCTTGCTAAAACTTAAGCATGCTTGTACATGCTGGTTGGAGAAAGACCAGAAAACTCAGCACCTCAAAGCACAAAGACACACAGCTGCAGGGCAAAAATCTAGACAATGGGAATTTTTGCTGTTGACCACAATGTTATCAGAACAAGATTCAATATCTATCATCACCTAAGGGTTCTCCTGCTGCTGCCAGCAAGATCAGAGGGGTGGAAGCAGTGGCTACAGCCTCTAGGAGAGATTCATCAGCAGCGCCCCAGGAATAGCCAATGGCCCTCACACTATATCCCTACCACATAGCAGCAATAGCCAACGTAGCCTTGCAGGGCAGGGCAGCCGTCGGATGGCCACTGCAGGAAACTCTCTACCTTGCTCATACCAAAAACCAACCCTATGAGTCTTCCACTGGATAGGTAACTAGGGATCCCTGTTACATTTTCTAGCACTTCATTCCATCACACCCATTGTCATCTTTGCTGAACAGCAGCAGGTTTCAGCCTTGCTCATCCTTCATATTCCATCTCATCCAGGACCAAACACCTTGAGAGTGCCAGAAATCATGACTGCAGCATCTAAAAAGACAAAGTCCTTGAGGACTTCTCCTTGAGGAGGCCAAAATGGCCACATCACAAAAAGAGAGATGGTAGGCTCCTCGGACCTGGGGGCACAGCCAGAAGAGGCACTGCAGACTTGCTATAGTCCAGGGTCTTTGAAAGCTATAGTACAGGCCCAGGGACTCAGATGACAGCCATCCAGATAACCCAATATGATCAAGGTTCACTAGTTCTGCTCATGCCCAGTGAGAAGAGTTTTAGAAATTCTCTCATTGATGCTTTTGGCATATGGGACCTGGGGGCTGTTGGTTTTGTTTGTGTTTTCCTCTTTATTTGCCTTCTGTTATTATATTGATGTGGTCCTCCCTGCATGTACTTTGCCTGGATCTGTCCCATGGTCTTAGTGATGTCACAGGCAGGGTTACGACCACTTGTGACAGCACGTGCAAAAATCACCCTTCAGAAGATAAGGAAGCCACTGGAAAGACTGCCAGGAGGCAGGAATCCTGCTTCTGTGTGAAATGTCCCATGTCAATAAGCCATTAAAGATGGAGAAAAATATAAGGAGTGTAAGGAATGCATCAAGCACTACATTTTCCTTTAGATCTCACCCGAGGCTCGACAGGGAGACAAAGGATCAGGGACCTCGCATTAGCTTCACCTCCTTCACCCTGTATTCTTGACAGGAGCAAGTGAGAACGTGAGGACTGAGCTTTCCTAGAACCTCTTCCGCTTTTCCTGGAAATAAGTCTTGAGTCACATGATAGTGTTTTGCTGCTCTTTAGGAATTCCAGACCCTGAATGAGGCAGACTGTAAACAAGGAAACCTGATACCTCAAGGACAGAAGGAGAGAGAGAACAAGATGTCCATAGACACACTGGAGTGCGTTCAAGCACTGCTCCGTGTTCTGCGGTTTGTTTATAAATGTGCCTGTCTCACACATATATATGCACTCCTACAGGGTACATACTATCATTTTTTATCTCACATCGCTAAAAGCAGCCCAGAGAGAGTCAGTCATAAGCAAAATGGTGTTCTCCAGGACAGGCACTACTCTCTCAGCCCGGGGCTAACCACAGCCCTGTCTTTCCATCTGCAGCTCTGTGGTTTCAAACCCAGTCATTTTCTGGCACGAGGCAGGGATTGCAAGGCCCTGTTTGTGGGTGCAAGCAGGTACATGAGCACCCACAAGCTGCCGCTCAATACCAGCCTCTCTTGGCTGGCTGGTTACTAAAACCAGCTGAGTTTGTGGCTGCTGGGGATGAGACTTCGGGTGGGTGCTGGAGAGCAAAGAGAGGATTTTTTTGAGCAAATAAGCAACATATTTAACAATAACAAAGTTAAAAAAGAAATGGGACAGATTCCTCAAAAGGCATAAGGAGAAAAAAGAAACTTGGAGAATCAGGGGTGGCGGCTGGATTGGTACACGGCACCACTGAGACCTTCGCGCGAAGGGAAAAAGATAACTACAGGAGAAGCCTGAACCTTTACACCAGGAGCATGCTCTTTCTCCTCCGAGTCAGATGGAGTTTGCAGTCCTGTGCCAAAGACTCACATTAACTCCAAAAAGCTCCTTAATCCTAAAACATTTTCAGTCTTAACATTAAACATTTACCTCTTATCAGAAAACTAGCCTTAAGCCTAATACAGCTGGAACTCATCCATAAACAGGGTCAAAAATGGCTTTTTCTCCCTCCATTTATAATGGAAAACTTTTAGACAGTTGGAGACAAACCTTTGCTATCAAATCCTTCCCAAGTGAGTTAATTTGTTGCCATTTGCAAAATGTTGATCAAGAAGCCCTGTTTGCTTAATTCTTTTTTTGGAGGCACAACCCTCAGTGGTACCGTGAGAGGAACATGCACAATCATAGCAACCAGGCCATTAATTAAAGCCTTATAAAACCCCAACTGAAGTTACTGGAAGGATTCCCATTGATCCATTAGATTTTGGATAAGGCTTGAAATACAGCAATTGAACTGAAAAGCGCATGGAGACCTCTTCCCTCTCTTGCCGGATTTTTCCTGTTATTGGTATTTTCCTTTGTGTGTCCAATGCCACGGGGATCGATGATCAAAATCTCTGCCAGAAAGAAAAGGTGGTTTGTTTTGCACGCGGCGCCTGCAGCATTGGTGCTAAGGCTGGGTTCCAGCTGCTGGGTGCTGTCTCCCTGCCCTCCAAGTGCTGTGGTATCTCCAATACCAACACGGCTGTGACTAACAGCACTGCACAGTGACACGGGTGTAGCACAATCTCACAGAGTAAGGAAGGGGCCTCACTCCAAGTTTTGCCATACCCCACCGAAATGGGCCAAGCTTTACTGGTCGATGTGGACAGCAACCTCGGGGGATTTCTCTGAACGACTTCTCATAACAAAACTGGTTTTTTCATGCTGCAAGTGGAGCCACTGTCCAGAGCCATTCACAGAATCTTTCCTCGGTCCTCTCCATTCTTATACATTGATTTAGCCCAGAAACCACCAAGACCGAAACAGCGGCGTGCCGTAAATACAGAAACTATTGGAGGGAAAAAAGCCTCACTAATCTCAAGAACTACGGCAGTACATCATCTTGGTTAGAGAGCTGCTGGAGACTCATTTTCTTCTAGCCCTGGGCTAAGCAACTGCCAGATCATTTTTCTGATGCAGTATTACTTTCTGTAAAGTACAACTGTTTATTATTATTATTATATGTCACTAATACGACTTGTACCCAGCCTAAGAGGCCTAATAAATACTGGAAAATTCATGAGGAAATACACATAGAGTTGCAAGACAATGTTAATACTCATCATATAATTGAAAACTTCAACTCCCCCGCCAAACCAATGGGGCTGTGTCGTTCCTGCTGTTCCCGCCTGCCTGAGTACAGCTACGCAAACAACTCAGCGCGACTTTGCCATCCTGCGAGGAACTGCCTGTCTACAGTTGGATATACTCTTAAATAAATGTCATCACGCACCCTTGGCCGCGGAAGCTGCTTTATACCCTCTGCAGTATTGATAGCGGGCAGCTGGGCTCTTACCGGCGAGGAACAGACAAGCCAGAAATCAGCCCTAATTTATCTCAGGCCAACTTATTCACACAGCCATTGTCTGGAGCTGCTGCAAGACACTTCTGGGCCCAAGTTTTCATCTCTGGAGCCTCAGGAGATAGTTCTAATGGGCTGAAACATCTCAGAGGAAGATTAAAAAAAACAGCCAACAGTGATATCTTTTGCCAATGAGCAAAATCTTTTCCTGACAATCCACCAGTGCGTGGATGCCTGATGGTTTATATCCCTTCTGATATTTCCTCTCCTCTCGCTTAAAACTGTGAATTCTCTCATTAGTCATACTGTACCACTTCCAGCACGTCATTTAAACTTTCCTCATCAAAACAGCGTTTAAACAAAGATTAACCTATTTGAAATGTGGCTGCTGTCGTCACTTCCCTCTGTGCTGTATTTATTCACTGCTCTATTCTTTTTTGGGGTAGTCGTGCCAGGTAGCTTTTGATGAGTAACATATTGTTCGCATGTTACTGTCATGTAGCCAACAAAGCCCCAGAGACACCATCAGAAGTAAAAAAAAAAAAAAAAAAAGACCATTGAGCGATACCGAAATAAGCTTTTCTGCATGAGAGTGTGCACCCTACCCCGTCAGACAGCTCTTTTCCGTACCATTCTCTCAGTCCCTCTTTGGAAAACATCCTGCTCCCTTGCGCAAAAAGAAAGCACAAACCCCCTAGATTTCACTTTAAGGAAGTATAATGTCTCACTCCGAGTCGTTTGTGAACGATTAAAAATGCTAATTGCATATAAAAGGTGTGAGGGTGCAGAATGTTCCTGCTGCAGCTACAGCTACTGTAGCAAGGCAAATTGTCTCTGTTTAGGTTAGTGTGAGCGCATGCCCATTTCTTGGCTAAACAGTCGTGCACGCACCGTGGACATTTGCAAGCATAAGCTAAGTTATGCTGAAGTGGCAAATATATGTCTTTGCAAATATAAGTACTCAGCTTCAGAAATCTGTTCTTCTGTCTTGCTATGGTAGAAGTGGCCAAGCAGAATGCACTCTACGTGCAGCACAGATATCACTTGGATCATTGCTCAATGCCCACAGGGCCAGGGTTAATAAAGCAAAAGGGAACAGAGCACCAAAGCACTGTTGATAACTGTATGTGCACCAGAGACCATTTTATTGGCGTTGTGGAAGAGGTTTCTATCATCTAATTGCTCAATATTCAAAGCAATACTTGATACTGCTTATCCGGAGATCTACAGTTCCAACCAGAAAAATATAAAGACTGACAAAAAGGGCAGCGTTGGGAAAGTCACAGCAGGAGTTGCAATGAAAAAGCATCTAGCCAAAGAAAAAATTCAGTGATTCAGGGATCAAATGCTATGAGATAAAGGTTGGTCTAGGATCTACGATAAAATTCAAACTTTGCATAGCAAGGGTGTAATTCTGGAAGGAATTAAGAGGCCCCCACTCTAATTTGAAGGAAGCTGCACATTATTACCATCACAAAGGTAGGAACAAGGTTAAGGGTCTGCCCAACGCCATATGGCAGAGGACTAAGCAACTGTGCAGCCTAATCGTCCCTCCATGGGATACAATTTCCTGCCAGATCTGGTCCTATATGGTGTTCAGCACCTCCTGTTTATACACCCCTGGGCATCCTCAGGTTCTTTGAGAAAGCTTTTGGAACTGGTCTGGGATGACCAGAAGTTATTATCAAGCACATAGGGACACTTTCTCCTTGCTTAGAACAGTAGTTCATATGTGAGGACGCCAGCAGAGAAAGAACTCGTGGTAAGAGGAAGATTCTAAATGGAGTACAACAAGGAAAACGAGACTGAATACCTGCTGTGTTCTGCTCATGGGAGAAGTAGAAGGAGCAGTCTAAGAGAAGCGTGGTGCTGGGAGTGCAGAATGAGACAAGACTGGAGTGAGCAGGGCTATCAAAACAGCGTCAACCATCTCTGAAGGGAAGGCCTGGGAGATCCCCACATCCCCTTCCTCACCGTACAGGGAGGGATTTGGGGATCTGAATTAAAGGGCACGGGGGAAAGAGGAGCAAAGAGAGACACTTGCAAGCTAGATGCAGGCAGCGTGTCCCCTGAAGTCAGGTGCAGCTGGGGGAAGGAGGGAACCTGGCCAACCTGGGACCCAGCTGTAGTTTTAACAACCAGATGGCAGACTTGATGCCCAGCCTGAGGCCAGGAGCCTGTGTGTTTTCCTCCAACAGCTAGGTCACCTTTTCATTTCTCACCCAGCACCGACAAGGTCCGCTTCAACACAATTTTCTCTGTCGGAGACATAGAGAAACCAAGCCAGACACTGCCAGATCAGAGAGCTTTGGGACAGCCGCCGTCACGCTCATGTTGATGGGGGAGAAGTTTGAGTCAGTCTTTTACAAAGCGGCTTTAAAAGCCACAGGACAGTGCCTGCTTTCGGGAGTCTCCTGCTCTCGCTTCTCTCTAGTAAAGGCTCACAGAGGGTCTCAGCTGGCCATCTTGGCTGGGCAGACTTCCCCAAGGGAGGGAGGGGACAGGACCTGACACGGTTTGTTTTGCACATGTTTTAATCAGCAGAGCAATGCTTCACGAGTACTCTCATACACGCCAGAAACAATCCTCCTACACAGAGTTGTCAGTGATATTAAACAGAGCGAGAAGGCAAGAAGGCCCAACCTCATATGGGTCAGAGATGCTATTTTCAGGGTTGGATCAAGAGCCTGATGGCTGGGCTCTGACTTAGGAGAAGACCTTCTTCTCGATTCAGTGGTACAGTCACAGTGAACAAGGCTCTGCCCTGGGGCAGAGGAGGGGAGGGGGTGACAGGAGCCCCCTGCAGACACCATCGCTTTTTATGACAAGCAGTTGAAGGCTGGGGTTTTGCACAATTCCTTGAATGCACAAGTGCACATCTTCCCTCTGATGAGTTCATAGTTGTCCTTCTCAGCAGTGATAGATCTTTGTTCCACGGCAGCCCCGTAACTGATGCTAATAAGATAATGCTGAGTTTGGACAACTGGAAGCTTATAATTATGTCTTTTTAAAGTCCATACTGTGTGTATGTGTGTGTATACATATGCATGTGTATATATGCAGATGAAGCTGTGGATCGCCTGTTGATATGCTGTACATCCTCTTTAACAAACAGGGAGAGAAAAATAATACTGAATAAAAAGACGCAGATTGTAGGGGCTTAACCCTACTCATGTTGCCACCAACAACCAAAGCCCTGTTGCTTTCAGTAAGGCAGTAAGCCTGATTGTGCTTTGGTACTGTGGTGATCCGCTCCTAAAACAATCACAAATCAATAGATCCATACTCGAGTTTAGATTTTAAACTCTTTGGGGCAAGAAACACTGTTTTTAGCGTGTCTGTAGTAATATGAAACCCCTCTGAGTATTATAATAAATCCATTACCGCTGATAGCAATTACTATAATGATCAGTAGCAAACTCCTCCATCAAGACACAAGAAATAGCTGCAGTCTCCCCCAAAATGGTGGCAGGGAATTGCCCAGAGATATACCTACTCATATTCTCCTGTCGTTTACCCCACTGGAAGCAGGAAGAAATGCCAACAAAGCCAATGAACGACAGCCGACTTGGTTGTTCCCCAAGACCTGTACCCACCCCCAAATCAGACCGAGACACGCTGGTGCACAAGTGGAGCCTGCCATGGCAAAGTCTTACTCCCAGCAGCTTCCTAGGACTGCTGTGGTGAGCACAAGATTTCTCATCTGCGGGTCTGATCCTGCCCAACACAAGCAGTTTAAGCACAGACTGCTAAAGATCTCCTTGCATGGGCTCATGATCAAGTTGTAATTGCTTAGCTATTGCATCTGTTTGCGTAATTAAAACCAGCTGTCTCTGTGCTAGCTTCCATCCAAGAAATAGCTGCGCAAATACATTTTTTACTGTTAATGTAAAGAACAGTTTTGTGACCTCTGCCCTAATTGGCCCTTCAAAAGTAGCATTGGTGTTTTAATTCATTCCAAGTTCACACAAAAATGTAACCCCCCAAAACAGTCAGTTCCTGTCCTTTCCTATTATCCAGCACAAGACCTGAGATGTTTCCCACTTGTATGGATTTATTGCCTAGTAATTATAGTTCGTGAAATCCATTCACAGTAAAGTGTGTCCTGGATACTCCAACTCTTCCTGGCAAACCAAATGTTTAACATCATGAGGGGTATAAAAATATAAGCAATTGTGTTTGAGTCACTTTTAAGACAACAGATTAGTTTGCAGGGTCTGGCAGTGGTTATAGCATAAATCACACTTTAGAGATGGGAAAATACTCCTAGATTATCTAGTTCAACTGCTTTTTGCAAGTACGTATTCTCTGCTGCCTCCATCCAAACCTAATTTGAGAAAGATCTCTACGTATGAGATTTCCACCACTTCCCTGTGGGATTATCCAACAACTTGACAGAAATGACTATTAGGAAACATATCCTGACATTTAAACCTACAGTTTCCATTGCTCAGTTTAAGCTTTTTACTCCTAATGCTCAAACTTGAGTTCGCATCCCATTCCCTTCCCTTGCTTCAGTATCCACTGCCTCCAGACATTTGCAGCTGGTTCAAGCGTCCTGTCGTTGTTCACCTTTTCTCCCAGCTAACCAGTCTTGGTATGGACAAGGACACTTCTCCAGCTCAGCTTCCCTCCGGGTCAGGAATCACCCTAGAGCTCTTGAATGTGGTTTTGTGAGGAGAAAGAGAAAGGATCGCTAAGGACAGTTCAGCAGCCAAGGCAAACAGTTGCTTTCATACAAGGGGGACATTTCCGATGTTTTGAACTGTTCCACTTTTAATAGGTGTTTTTCCCTTTCTGGTAATGGTTCAATCACCTTTCCCTTAGTTGAACCACTCCTCCGACAAGAAAACAGCATCAACCGACCGAGACACATTTGGAGCTAAAGGCTGATGCTATTTACTTGCGTATTTTGCTTTCTCTCAAAAGTGCTTGGTACATTGTGGCCTTGACGCTGAGTGAGGAGAGACGGCGTGTATGGGGCACGTAAAGTACCTATTCGCCCTCCTTGGCAGGAGTCCCTTGGCAGCACCAGCTTAATGCACAGTTCAGCGCCCTGACTTCCTCCTCCCGACCCCACTGCTTTATTCTGCACTTGGTGCACGCCAGTGCTCTCCCCTCTGCTCGCTCAGTGCCCTTGCGGGGACGCGGTGGAGCTGCCGCCCTGGCTAAAGTCAGTTCAAAATTCCCACCGACTCCTCCGAGGCCAGGATTTCACTTTAAATGACTGTTCTTCAAAAACAGTGAAGGATTAAAACTGTGCCACATGAGCGCACTGGTTAAAATGGAAGACTTGCTAAGCAGTTACAGGGTCCAAAAAGAGTTACAGAGGGTCAAGTTTCCAGTTCAGTGAACCCTGTCAGCTGTCCCAGGGCACTGCCTCGCTCGGGGGGAACGGACTTGCCATCCAAACACGCCAACGAGAATTAAAGGCTGAGATTTCCAAAGCTCGGTGCCTCAGAGGCACAAATTCTGTTTGTTTTTATGCTGATCGGGGAACCAGATTCCTATCAGACCTCAGCCTAGGAAGGCACGTGCTCTCCAAGTTCAGTTACCTGGATTTGATAATGTCTGGCATTGCCACAGCACCCTCGACAAATCCACTCGGCACCACGACCCACGTGGCTCCTGGAGGAGGTACAAGGTCTGCAGCGTGCTGCTCCCAGGGGAGAGCCACGCTGGCACGTGCAGTCACCGATTTGGTGGCCCATCTGAGTGCAGGGGGATCAGGCGCTGGCGTGATGCCAGGCTGCATTGCTCCCTCTGCATCACTGTTTTTTGGCACAGAGGAAGCTGGCAGCAAGAAAATCAGGGAGGGACTGAGATTATTAGAAAGGAAAGCGATGAAGGAAAGAATCCAAGGCAAAGATAAAAATCTTTCCTCTCTTTTTAATCTCTCTGACCTTTTAGGAGTTGGGTACCTACACGCTCATACCACTTGAATATAAAAAAGGCCACTTAGGGTGCGCATCAGGCAGCTACCTCTGTTGCTTTACAGATGCACAGATATTTTGCAGCAAGAACTGAACTGTTTCATTGACAATGATTTAGCCATACTTTAAATGAATGCAGAACACAGGGTCCCTTTAAAAGTGTTTGAAAGAAGCACCCGTGCCAAATTAGACTTCTTGTCCCTCTTTTACTCTTATTGAGGGCAAAGCTCTTGCACGAACATCTTCCACCACACTGTAACCTGCAGGTGGGAGGAGAACAAAATCCTTCTCCTGGAGATGAAGTGTTTATAACAGTGACCCGCAGCAATGGTAAGACCAACACAACAGAAAATATCGGGTTCAGCTACTTCTGTGCCCACTTGCCCCGTGTGGAAATGTCACCAACTGGATGAGGTTGGGGCACAGCCAGAGAAGAATCTCAGCCCTTCCTTCAAACCCCTGCTCTGGGGCGGCTCCCTTCTTAGTCCCCAAGACATCCCTCTCCAAGGAGACAGAATGCTGACTTCGCGCACTTACGGAAGGGCCCAGGTGAGGCAGGGTGCAAGCAACAGTGCGATCACAGAATACCACGGAGTCAACGTTCAGCTGAGCTCCTGCATACACCTCTCCTGCTGGCAGCCTGCTGCAGAGCCTGTCCTGTGAGTGCAAGACAAGCACGGGCATGTGCCCAAACCCCCCATTTTGAACACCAGAGACCCGGGCACACGCAGCTCCACAGGGGCAAGAGGTCTTTCTCGATGCCAGCCAGCCAAATGCCCTCACATTACCTCCATTCCTGACACATGCTTGGCACACTGATCGTTACTCTGAACATAAACCACAAAATGCCTTTGCAGTGGCGGGATCCCAGATTTATAGGATGGAAAGGTCTTAAGATAAAAAATTCTAGGGCTTGAACAAACAACCGTTCTGGATGCAAACCTGAACTCAGTGCAAGGTCGGAGGAGTTTTTCTGGTTCAAAATATCAAATCACGACATAGTTTGTAGCATCAATATGTCAGTCAAAGTCTGAAGCCTTCTTACAGACCCTGTCCCATTGCAATCCACAGCTGGTGAGAGCGCAGTGTGAAGATCTACGCTGCGTCCTGTCACCTCTGCAAGGTTATTTCATCAGCCACCAGGCTGTTCTGCAACGTGCTTAACAGCAAAATTGTGTAAGCTCAAAGAAACCTAAAGCAAAGAGCAACTTTGGCAATCCCTGCCCAGGACAGTGAAGGTGATGAAGGCTGAGAATGGTCCTGCCGTTCACTGACATTACAGGTGGTGATTAGATATTTGCAGAGAGTTTTGCAGGTGTTTGCAATCCTGAAACAAGGAAGCAAAGGCTCTGGAAGGAGATGCATGTGAGCTCTTTTATTGCATCAAGCTGGTTGACTAAATGCAGCAAACAGCGTAAAGTTTCGCGTCTGTGGTTTCTCCCTTTGCTGGAGCTGATACCACAAGATAAAGTTGTGGTTTATAATACCTTTATCAAAAAAATGGTGATCAGCACTAATCGTAATCAATGCTCCTTTGCAAAACAACAGCCATGGAAGGGAGCGGAGCCTCAGGGAATGGATTTAATCAGCTTCATTGACATTTGGCCTGATTATTATAACTGGAACTGGTCTCTTATCTCGTTTAACATAAGAAAGTCTCGCCAAGTCACTACCTGTAAACCCCCAGACTGATCATGTGAACTAGCTTTCACATTAGATTAGGGATGGGGGGAAAAAACCCCAACGCCAAACCACATTTGTCTTGCGCTTCCACAAAGCTTTCTCCTGTTCTGAATAACACTGCACGAGCTGACAGTGGCTTCCTCCTGTCCACAGTATTTCCGTGAAAAAACGCCTCGTGCTTCTCACTGAGCTCTCTGGAAACCTATACGTTAAGTTGGTTCACACTAGAACGTGAGACGGGGCCATTGCGTCCTCAGTCTTCCTTTGATTCCCCATGCATGGTTTGTTGGTTGTTTTTGTGTTGGTTTGGGTTTTTTTTCCCCACCACACTGCTCTCCTGCTTTGAGGGATATACACCAAACCCCAGAGTTTCCAGGAGAAGAGCCAATGCATCCAGACAGGAATCACTACATGCAAGCAACCTAGACAAAACAAGCATGCTGGCCTGGACGGGAACCTGGGATGCACGTGGATTTTTTTTTTTTTTTCCCCACAGGTTAAAAGCATATGATTGTTCCAGTGAAAGGTGCTGAAGTGGCGGAGAGTGAAGTCCTGTATCGATCTCCCTAACAAGCAACAGCAATGCAACGTGCCCTGGCCCTGACCCGCACGACCAGCTGCAGGGGTAGCCACTCTCACTTGGGCACTGGGCCTCCCCATTGAGAAAGCCAGCACGGAGGGCAGGTAACATCACCGGTCTGATGACCAGGCAGAGGACATTTGTCTACTGAGCATGTGCGCTTATTCCCAGCAGGAGATAGCTGTGCTTAACACTGCTAAGCATCTCTGAAGTATTTTTATGGCTCATAACCTGGCATTACTTCCTACAAAGGAAATCTGCAGGGTGGGTGCTTTTTGTAGAAGGGTGGTATTGGGGTCTGCCTCCGGCAATTCATGCAGCAGCATCTTGCCTGCTCCAGGGACGCTGGAGAGAGTGATACCAGTCTTCTGATCACAGACAACAATGCAACTAGTCCACAGAAAACCTTACCTTCAGTAAAGGTTAAGGCAAATAAAAGCTGACTCAAAGGTTTGGTGATGAAATACAAAGTCTTCTTGCCTCTAGATAACTGGTGCTAATTATATAGATTTTATTTTATGATGATGTTGCAAGTCATGATAGCTCAGGTAGTTCCCAGGTGAAATGTGCCCAGCTCTCCTCAGACAGGGCTTCAGGGAATGAAAGCCCGAAAGCAGTTGCCTTCAGCCAGGCCTCCAGCTTGTGATCTCAGCTTCAGGGACAAGGCTTGGCAATGCTGGGACAAAGACTCGCCTTCAAAGATGGCTCTTCCCTGTTGAGAAATATACCACGTTTCTGCTGTCCTCCCAACACCACAGTGGTAAAAGGTGTTTTAGAGGCAATCTTGGAGACAAGATCCCCATGATGAGGGTTTCAGTCAAAATAAAGCACTAGAGAAATAAGAGAACACAAGAGAAAAAGGGAAAGAAAACCAAAACCAAACTGTAAAGCAACTGGAACGCGCTGATTGGGGTCCTTTGAGATGCTCTGCTGGAGTTGTCCTGGGGACTGACAGATAATCCCGGGGCTTTGACCCTGACAACTTTTGCCAGCAGCAGCCTTTGGTCCTAGTAACATAATAATCCTCAAAAGGGGCTGCCGGAGACATTTGGATTCCCTTGTGGCTAATTATAGATTTTAAAGCTGTGGAGGGAGTGGGCGTTTCCCCCATTAAAAAAAAAAAAAAGGTATAATTGTATAACTCCACACCCCCTTGCTTTCTAATGCAACGCACATAGGGAATCTCATACATCAACTACAAAGTGCGTATTGTTCCATGTCAGCAGATAAATAATTCACCATCTGAAGACTTGGAAACATTTCTCTTAGTTCAGGATTATTGTTCCACTTGATGCATGAAGTTGGCAGCTTTACTTTCTTCTTCTTCCCGAGAGAACTGGATCACTCTATGACTTGAGTAGCTTCCAGGCTAATAGCTCACCAAGATTTTTGTGTGTGTGCGCACTCGCACATTCCTATGGAAGAAGTTAGGTGGAGAGGTGATTTAATTTGTCTTTTATTGTCATTCATTCTTAATTATATGCTTTTTAAAAATAATAATCATTAAAAAACCCATGATGTTGCAACTGTTGCCTCTTGAATTTCTTCCAGCCATCTTTAAAATCTGCGATGCTCTACCAGCCAAACGTTTCAAGGGAGGAGAAAAGGGCTGTGTTGCTGGTTGAGGGTTTGGTTTGGTTTTGCTTTAACAACAAAAAGTATGGGAGTGAATTTGTATTAACACACATCTGACCAGGGTATCTCTGTGTGGTCGTGGTTGTCCTTTACAGCAGCCTGTCCCTTGCTAGACTATTCCAGCAATCAAAGAAATACATGCTTTCTGGCAGGCCTGAACTGGTCTCATACCCCATTTTTCAAATCAAGGGGAAGTCCAGATCTTTATCCAAGAGCCCCATATTTTTCACTAGTGCAGAAAATACAAAGATCAATACAGATCTCCGTCAAGAGAACAAATTCCTAATGTGATTGTGCTTTTATTCTGGTATTCTTAATAGCAATTAAAATTCTCTTGAAGAGGAATGTTTTCCGTTGACTTTAGCAGGCTTTGGATGAGAAAGAGTCTGGAGGTTTTTGACAAAATGTTATTTTGATAGAAAATGCAGACTCACTGAAATTGAAACAGTTCCTGGGAATAGCTTTCACAGTGACAGCTCAGTAAAAATGCTGTTATCTCAGGTCCACGATGTACTTTGCAGAACCAGAGCAAGAAGAGAAAACGTGAAGTAGCACAGTACGGTTGGCCAGGCCGTCCACCCCGATACAGGAGATTCGGAGTCAGGTTCAGACTGTGGATTTAAACATATCTCAGCTTCCCCAAGAGAATCCACATTACTGGGACTTTAGCTAGTTTCAGTGGGCTGCTTCTGCTCTCCAGTTTGGGAGCCGTCAGTCCATCTCAGCACAGAGCAGGACTATTTTTGAGTGTTTCAAGTGTTCCTCAGGATAGGAAGAAAAACATTTCCTGCCAGCTGTACTTCAAATCAGGCCATAAAGCTTTACGTTTAAAAACAATTGTGAAACATGACTCAAACAAGGTGCCCTCCAGGCTGCATACTAAAGACAGGAGCAGCTTTGCTATCAGCTTTGATGAGCACTCAGCTATACATCTGTAGCCCTACATTTCATTAAAGTATTTATACATCTATAAGAGAGAGAGGGAGCATTCTAACTAGAAAGAAAATTGCGTGTCTCATTCTGGACACTGCTTGTATCAGAGATGGAGATGCAATTGCCAAGACATAGAAAGAATTATTGTCCTTGAAAATTAGAGAGAGGGAGAGACCTCCAACAACAGTGCTAAGATTAACAATCAGAGAAGTAAACAGAACTGAGGAGGTTTCTACTGCTGCAAAAACAACCGGCCAAAACCTCATCTGGCATGAAAGGGCATGCCTGCAGTGAATTCAACAAGGTGATATTGATTTACACCACCTAAGAAGTCGTCACAGAAAGAGTTTGTAAAATAGGAGCAGCATTCAGGGGAAATTTTGAATGCTTTAAGTCTGGGAGAGGTCCAAGAAGAAAGGACATCCTGGCCAGAAGTTGTCTTTGAGAGGGACAGAAAAGAAGCAGCTGAGATCTGGCGCAGCTGAACGCCGTCCTTCCCAAAGTCAGCTTATCTCACACCTCAGGCATTCCGCTGGTACACAGCACACTGAGGGCATCCACATTCATGGGCCAGAATTACATCGTGTACAACGATAACTCAGCAAGAACAAATGAGCCTGTTTGCTTTCTTAAAACAACATCACTGAATGGCTTAGTGCACGCCAGAGGAGGGTACAAAATTTAAGGTTTGTTGGGTTTTTTGAAATTTTTTTTTTAACAGTGCGCAAGAGCTGATGGATCGGGATGGGGTTGCGCAAGGATTGCATTAAACCCTATGGTACATTTCCAAGCCTTGTTTGTCTGAACAATTGACTCTGAGCACAGACACTTATCAATAAAAGCCTAAGCAAATTTCAGGACAATTTTTTTTTTTTTTTTTTTTGCTGACTTGAACATCAAGGTCTTCCAAGGCTGCAGTTTCTGTAGCAACAGGAAGGAATTCATTAA
Source organism: Rynchops niger (assembly GCA_013400035.1). NCBI lineage: Eukaryota > Metazoa > Chordata > Aves > Charadriiformes > Laridae > Rynchops > Rynchops niger. Next base: position 762,050 of record VXBH01001024.1, read on the forward strand.
ATGATCAACCTGAAGGCCAAAGCTATCAGAGTTGAAATGACCAAAAGTTAATATTTAACCTAAATCCTCTTATTTGTTTAAAAACATGCAGCTCACTTAGTATTAGCGGTTGCTCGGTAGACCTACTTCAGAAATAGCTATGGAACCATGAGACCACTGAAGTTTTCATACATGTCCCAAATAATGTGCAGCTCCTCAGCGGTGCAGGCTGTGACAGCTGCCTCCTACCAGGAATCATCAGGATTCCTACCAGGAATCATTGTGTGTCGGACAATCACTCAATATGCGTGTGTCTAAGCATGTTGTTTTTAATGATTTCCACAATCTAACAGCATTATATATCACTTTGTTTTAAGAGACAAGGAGAACAAGTGTGATCCATTTTTAGCCTCATTAGATTTGGACAAGCATTCTGGGATGAGTTATGCTTTGCCTTGGGCCCAGCAGAACCAAATAGAAATAGATTGCTGCAGCAAAATTAAGTGACCCATCCCCTACTATTGCTTAAACACGTCTAGCCTCCCTCACTGCTGTTTCAAATGTCTGGCAGGCCACTCTTCCCACAGCTTTCGATATTAACTGCTATTTTTCATCAATGAAGTAGCATCTGTGGACAGCCAGGAGGGATCTATTAACTGGGGCTACTTTATGCTTGTCCACCAGTAGGACAAGGATACTCTAAGGACGGGCATCATTTGGTCAGCTCCTACTCTACTAACATAAAGCAACACATCTTCTTCTTCACTACGAGGATGCCAAAGGACCTCAGCAGACCACCACTTTCAGTAGTTTCCTGTGGCTATGATATGGCCAGACTAGGTCCCACGTGTCTCTGACAACACTCATCCCAACTCAATGTAGCTTTTAACGAAAGCTCTAGGAGGAAAAATGCCTCTTTACTTCCCGCTATTAATCCTGGCTCAAAGAGTTTTGTCTGCCCTGGAAACATTCCTCTGCCTACAGTTTCTTTTTGTGAGATCTCATTGCAGGTGGTAGCTGCCGACACAAAACATTTAGATACAACCAGAAACTATTAAAGGTAGTAATTTGTTGGGTCTGTCCCATCCTAATATGAAGGCAGGGAACATCTCTAGGAGGGATAATGGATGGCAAGTCTATTTCACAGGACTCCTCCAGGCTATACAAGGATTTTAATACACAGAAGAGGTGACAGTTCACTGCCATTTGTGACCTAATTAAGCATAATTTTGCTATTCTGATTAAACACCAGCAGATCCCAGGCAGAAAGTGCAGATCATGCGGGCAAATACAGTGGCATACACATCACTGAATCATAGCGCTTCCTAACACTTCTGATCCTCCTTCCCCAAACCCAGAGTCAAGACTACACCAGTAATTCAAACATACAGGTTTGGCACATTAATGGTCAGCAAAGTCACCATGTAAAATAAAGCTGTGAAACATGATTATGTTATCCAACAGCTTCCTAAAAACAATCTTGACTGCCACTGCTGATGGAGTGGAGGGGACCCAAAGCTCTATAAATACATTAGAGGAGCCAGTCCTAGGTGCAACTGCCTGTCACGGGCTCAGGTCATTTTTAGTGTGACATCCTCTTTGCCCACTACAGCTGGAAGCAGTTAGATGGGAGGCTTTGTCTTAGTCCAACGCAAGACTGTTTGTTTAATCATAAAGAGGTAATATGCTTAATTGAACTGTGGAGTCTCTTGCAGAGCTAGAGGACAGCATACAAAGACCTGAGACACCCACCCACACAGCCCCAGATTTGGCCACACATCTTAATGTGTCCCACATAAACAGTTCCTTGCCTGTGGGGTTTTTTTTTTTTGTTATGCTTTTGCCCCTTGTTCAGCATGTTTCAGCTGACCCTGTGCGGGAGCAGAAATAGCAGTGTGGCTGGGAGAGCTGTATACCAGAGCTTGCAAACAGGAATGGGAAGGCAAGAAAAGAAGCCAACAGGATGGATGCATCCATTGGTTTGAGGTTTTTTTAGCTACCCCCACCTCCCAGCACACAAGTGACAGTCATCATCAGGACACCCTGATCTTGCCTTCCCAGAGACCCTGCGCCAGGCCCTGGCATGTCCTGGGCACACTCTTCCCCCAGCTTCCTCCTGCGTATGCCTTTGTCCTTTACCTCCACATGACAGCTCTGCCAGTCAAGGACTATGAATCCAACCAGGAAAGGTTTGTCTTGAAGCACCTCTACAGGGATGCTGTGAAAGGACTGCCCTGCAAGTCAGCAGAGAGATTTCTGCAAGGGTGAGGACTAGAGCATGCACTGAGCCTCCAAGAAGTAAACACCAGCAAAAAAAAAAAAAAAAAACCACACACAAAAAACCCACACTAAAGACACAACACAAGAAAAAAAAAAAAAAACACACACACACAAAACACACCAAGGCTCAGCTTCTTCGCTGTTGCGCTATCTCCTGGCTGCTTTCTGAAGCCAAACTCCAAGGAGGAAGTGCGCTTGGATTTTAAACGCATACGGTCAGCGTGAGGAGAGGCTGGGAAGGATGCCTGCGTGTCCCTTCTCTCACATACTCCCCCCCGTGCGATCTAACCGCGACCTGCGGATCTGCAGCTGTTGCAGATCTCTGTCGCTCTCTCCGTGCGCGGTAATCTGAGGCCCTGCCGGCGAGGGGTAGCTGCTCGCCTTGCCTGCCTTCCCGAGGCAACGCTTGCCCAGCAAACACGAATCTGTTTACTGTGGAAACTTTGTACTTGCCTTACTGCCCTCGCTCTTTGCCAGGTGTTTTTCTTTTTATACCCGCAGGAGACGCAGAGCCATGCTCTAATATAGAAATATAGGTTCATCTGCGTGTGTTATTAATAAACAGGTGGGCAAATCTATTTGCTTACTGCCTCATTTGAGTGATTTATTTAGTTATTTTTAGACCTGTTAGATATCTAGACTCAAAGCAGCAACATCAGGGACTGGCTATTGTAATATAGCCAAGCTACATTCACAGGCTGATTTTTCCCAGAGAGAAAAAAGAGGATACACAGCTACAAGGGCACCCAGCACCACTCAGTCCTTTCCTCCTCTCACCAGTTTTTTTTCATCCGGTGTCATCATTGTCTTCTGTGAGGTTGCCCTGGGGTTAAATCAGGAAGAAATTCAGTGGTCAGGTAGACCAGGATCTCCTCTAAGAGCTGCCGTACAGAATCAAGCATTGCTTAGAGCAGCATATTTTTGTACTATCTGTAGGGGTATGTGTATATATATATGTATGCACACATGCCTAAGAAATCATGTTTTTATCTTCTGGTATAAAAACGGAGCTTGAGATACTGCTTTCATAGCCCCAGCTTCAGGGGAGAACAGAAACAGAGTGCGTAGCCCCAAGGGTATGGCACACGATGCAGAAGGGAGCGCAGAGAAGTCGGTGCCAATGTGAGACAAGGGACTACAGCCCCCAGTATCTCCCCTTCTTCCCCCACAGGAAACCTGAGATACGGTGGACTCGCAGCCCAAAACAACCCTGATCCCACTGAGATCCGGCTCCTTTGGGATTCTCCCAGACAAAAGTAATCTTAAAAAATCCCCACTAATATCATTTGCAAGTGAAAGAAGATAAAACGCAAAGCCTCCCTTCCTCCAGGGACTGTTCTCGCTTCCTGAGGACACGGTCCTACCCAGGTCCTGGAGGACACACCGCACAGAGGGGACCTAAAGTGGCACAGTCAGACAACAGAAGGCTCACGAGATGGGCCACAAAGCAAGAGCTCCTAAACAGCTACGGGTCAGTCAGGATCTCCCAAAAAAGGTTTTGCTGTGACAAGACCGTTCCTGCTGGTTCCTGGGCCCCATCCTCCTCTGAAAATTGCACAGGGCCTCCCCAAGGTGGCTGCCGTGGGTTTCATACCCCTCTTGGGATGCAGACACAGCTGAACAGGCACTTTTGCTGTTCCTAGCATCCTCCCGCTACCCTGTTGCAATAAACAGAGTTGATTGTCAACTTCAGCCAAATAAGCAAGCATAAATGCCAGTAAAAGAAAACATTGCATACATCCCTCATCTGGAAGTTATTTTTGTTTGTATTTATGTTCCCACATGTTGTCAGGGTGATGTCTGGGCTCAAGCCCACATGTGGAAAAATCTGGACTGTGCCCTGTACTAGGAAACTCTCTAGCTCAGAGGCTAAACTGTGCTTGCTCCTCCTTGCCTCCCAAATACACAGCCCGTACGCCTGCCTTTATGGTTCAGAGCACAGCCTTTTTTTACCCAGGGAAGAGTAAAATAAAAAATTATCAAGAGGTTTGTTTTTACGCTAGGACACCGGAGCGGGAGGAAGCCCTCTCTTCTGTGCCAGGAGAAGAAAAAGAACAGGAGCAGAAAGGAGCACGTTCCCCTGAGTCACACTTTGTGACACAGCTTAGGCCCAGCCACCTGAACTGAACCAGGGACTGATCTTGCATCCCCCTAAGCAGGGCCAAACACAACCAGGACCCCTGGCTCAGACACCTTGGTGAGGGAGCACCCCATCTTCCTGCCAGCCAAGCACAATGCCTCACCAGCTGGGCTCAAACACTAGCAAACAGTCTTCACCCACCAGCCTCAAGCCTCTTCCACCGATCCTCTTTCCTCAAAAAAAAAAAAANGAGGTTCAACCATGTCAAGCACAGCCTCCCTAACACAGTACCTGCTGAAGGTCCATTCCTCAAATCATCTCACCACACAGGCCAACTGTTCCTTAGCGCAGTCCCCTTCCTCCCTTGTCCCCTGAAGGAGTCTGCACCCCAACCATAAGCACTCCATTACCCTTCTGGCTCCTCCCCTTATGGGAGCCTGGAGATGCCCTCAGGTGAGACCTCTGATTAGCCCCAGACCCAGGTGAGAATACAATTTACCTCCCGGATCAATCCATCCAGCAAGCAAAGTCATTAACCCCTAGTGGGAAGGCTGCTTGAGTACAAGCTGAGGGTAAAGCCATGGCTTTGACAAATTCAGTAAGATTTAACCTTCCGTGACAGAACAGAGACTTCACCTGGGTGAGAGCCCTTTTTTTCTCTTAGTCTCTGCACCCAGATCCCAAAGAAGAGAGGCTCCAACGCCACGTGCTGCTTATCAACCTGGCAGCCACAGGCTCGCAGATTAAACAAGGCAGGACGTCAAAAGTTGCAAATCAATTTTCCACCTCTGCTGAGGAGGTCCACCTCTGTCCCTGTGTCTGTCTGAAAAATTAGGGGAGCCAATACCACTGCATGGCAATACCTCTGACCAGAGAAAGCAAAGCACGATGAAGAATGACTGAGTTTAGGAATGACTGGGACTATGACCTTGAAGTTCTAAACATCTTTTCTCTATTAGAGTTTTTCTGTCTCTTCCCTCATGACGGTTGCTGTCACATGGCAACACTAATCAGAAATAGTATTTTGTTGTTGCTGCCTCCACTTAAAGGCTCTAAAGACTGTAGCTGAGTCTTTGCTTCACTTCGGTGTTGCACTTCCCCTGGAGTATGAAAATGGCCTTCACAGGTGGAGTCCGGGCGCTGATGCCAGGCAAGGGGAACAGCAAATGACTTTTATCATATGGCTGCATGTAGAGGTTGCAGCCATGGGACTCTGAGGTGGATGTTGTCCAAAGACAAGCAGGAAACAGAGGACTTTGTCCCATGAAAAATGTCTACGAACGTGAAAGAAATTTGTTCCACTGAGCGGTTCATGCTTTGCTCATAAAGATCACATTTCTGGGGCTGCTGAAAAGTGAAGGAAAAGTCAACTCTAAAGAGAACTACTGAGGTTTGAACAAAACCTCACAATTCTCCTTTAAATTCCCATTTGAGAAAAAGCATAAAAATCTTGTACAAAAACTGGAAAACAAAAGAAATTCATTTGACAGAAAAGTTTTGACTGGTGGAAGACCTTGAACAAGGAGAGAAGAGGTGCTGAAAGCAGAGACAAGTGGGTTACGGAGGGCCCTCCGCTGCCTTCGCACCCCCTTGTCCCAGGACTCCTCCATTAATGTAGATGCAGATGTGGCCTCATGAAGGGTCCTCAATGGCAAACTAAGAGAAGATTCCACTCCTCGTTCTCTCTGCTTAGCTGCGTGACCACCCCAAATCCCCGAACAGCACCTCAGTTAAATAAACCCCCATCTGGCTGTGATGTTTTGCAGTAGAAGCTTTATTCGTTTTTAACATCGGCTCATCCGTAGAGTCTTTCTGGTAAAATCACAGTGTCCTCAGTTCACAAGGGGAGCCTCAGCGGAAAGAAAACGAGGAAGGAGCATCACTTCAAAACAGCCAACGCTAGCCGATCCAGGCACGGCATGGCCACACTGAGGGTCCAGTCCAGCAGCTCTGGGAACTGAACCAGCACCAGCACCCCTGGTGACTGCCTGCCACCGCACTAGCACTTCTGCTGTCAAATGTGCTTTATTTGTCCTGCACATCTTGTTAGACCGCCAGCTGACTCAGGCTCTCTCTTGCTCTGCAAATACACTGCGTCTCTGACACAGAGATTCTATTTGTGAGGTTTCTCTGTGGGTTATATATACCTACTTAGTCACTATGAATAAGACAGGTAAAAACCTCTCCACAGCACATCTCTCTAGCTAGTGACTATTTATTTGTTGAAACAATAAACTGCCTTGAAAGTAATAATTAGAACTTATCACAACAAAGAGCAGAGCTTATTAAATCCAGTGCAAGTTATCTAGTTGCAGAAGTTGAATAAAAGATCAGAATAAACAGCAGAGATTACATTGGACTAGATCTTCTGTACTAACTTTCAAAAGGGGCACTCTTATGCAATCTAAAACGTTTGTGTTAATAGATAACAGCTAGATAGCTCGCATACAGTGCATCAGCGGCCAGTCATTTTCTTTAAAACAAATGTGTTTGAGAAGAGTCCTGATAAGCAGAAAGTATCAAAGTTAAGGAAGGAAAGGTTGTAGGTAGACGTATAGGAAGGTACTGCAAGGTGCAAGTTGGATTTTAGTGCAAGGAACCCTCTGAGGGTGCTAATCGACCTCCTTTAGATCACACCGTAAGGGTGAAGTCTTAAGCAGCGTGGAAGTGCTTTATGGGGTGATAAAGTCAGGGGAAAAAAAAATCAGGCTGAACTTCTTGCTACTTACTGTGGGAGCCAACCTGGTCCCTGTGGAAGATGAAGAACAAGAACCTACCCGCAGACCTCACCGAGGGCCATTGCAAGGACTCAAAAAGTCACAAGCAGATACAGCCAAGTTGTTCCCCTACTGCTCCCCAGGTTCTTCAGCAGCCGCGAGGGCCACAGCTCACCTCAGCCAACATCACTCACGCTACATCAGCAAAATGAACCCATTTGTCATTCCTTGTGCTTGACCTCATGCAGCTCTTAAGCCTATCCAGAGGGCTAAAAAGCATCCCCACTTCTCCCCCAGTGTGGTTCGATTAATTACATCTATATATCAGTGTGTGTGCATCCCAAAATCACATCAAGTGATAAAGCTCTGATTAAGGTCCGGGTCTGAGAAGGAATTGGTACGTTTGGGTTTGCCCTACAGCTCTGCCACAAGCTCCCCAAGAACTGTTAGTCAAATCGTTTAAATCCTTTTTCTGACTTTGCGCAATGAAGACAACTGCTCTTCAGGGGGCTTGAAAGGCTTAATTCCCCACTGGGAAGCACGTTCTGCTCCTCAGCTGGAAGGTGCTAGAGAAGTGCCAAATATTAACATTAATTTAGCACAGCTGATTTGTTTCAGTGAGATTAGCATGAAAATGCAGGAACAAAGCAAGGAAGGTGGCTCCAGCTCTCCCTGGATTCACAGTCCTCCACCCACCAGGGATCTGTCACAGGGTATCAGGTAACTCACATGAAGTCATCAGGACCGATTCTAATTTGCTAATCATTCCTTTAGGCATGACATGGATTGATTCGCATTAAATTTTCATGGGTGTCACTGATCTCACACACAAGCCTGGATTACCTACAAGGCAGTGCCAGCGATACCGAGTGAGGGGTAAGTGCCCAGGCAACCAGGCAGTGCCTGACAGGGCTGTCGCGAGCTTCGGTGTCAAAGAAAATCCACGGTCACTTCAAGGGAAATGTGTTACTAATGTATGTTTATTTATCAGTTGTTGGAATAGCCTGTGAGGAGACTAAAGGTCCCGGGTGGCAGGTAAATGAACACCCTCAAGTTGTGCTATTAATTCCTAGGGAGCAAAAGGGAGAGTTTACCAGCAAACTTGTCAGCTGTAACTAACTCGATTATCTGAGAGAGGACAGATTGCTCGTCACCCCGCGCTCCCCTTCCAGCCAAAGCTGACCTTCCCCAATAGCGCCTGGCACGTCCAGAAGGAAGGAGCCCGGACTAGAGGCCATTTCCACATCCACCGAGGCAGAGAGGTCCCATTTACAGCAAGGGGCTCCCCATGTCAGCCCTGCCCCGGGATGCCCACATCCGTGTCTCAGCTCCGTGGTGCCACGGTGTCCTAGTCAGACCTGAGAACCGGCCCAGCAGAGCCAAGGTCCAGCACAGGCGCCGGTCCACGAGACCCCTCGCTATGGCGCTGCCGGCATCAGTGCAGCCCGGGTGTTTTTCCAGCCGCTCTGGCTGCAGGACGGCTGTTCTGGCATAACAAAATTTCCAAGCCCTTTGCCCTCCCCAGTGCATTATCTGCCACTAGGGACACCAGGGCTGAATGAATCCAGCTCCAGCCAACTCTCTCAGGTCCAGGACATGTTGTCCATGGAAAAACAACGCACACCAGAGAAACAAAAAGTGAGAGACTACCTGGCTGCCGTTTATAGACTTCTCAGAAAAAGTCAGCAGTCAACAGCCAAACTCGAACGTTCACGTCACTCCTTCACTTATGGAAGGCGAGTTTACTAAATGCCTGGATACTTTTCAGCCCAATAGCCCAATCCCTGTATTTGCAACCATAATGTTAGAATAACGAGCAGGGCTTAAACTGGTGCCCGCTAGACTCAATAGGAGAGGCAGATGCCAGAGGCTTTTTTAGATACAGAACAGTAATTCTTTGTACCTTTCATTTTGTGGACCCCACCCTCAGTCCCATGCAAAACAATTCCTGGATAGTTGTTTCCACTAAAGATCTCAGAGTGCCTTGTAATTATTGAGGTTCCCGGTATCTGGGTCATATGGATAAATAACATTTCTGCTTTGGGAAGTGCTAAGAGTCACTCGAGGCCGCTCCAAGAATCAGCTACAGAGTCAGGAGGAGAAAAGGGGTGTCCTTATACAAGGAAGGGGACCTGGAGGACCAACAGCGAGCACTCCCAGCCCCTTCTCTTTATGTCTGCCGACTGTCCAAGGCACAACCTACGACTAGCGTTCCCTAAGCCCCCTGCCATAAAGCTGCTCTTGCCCCAGAGCACTGCACGGCAGCTGGTCTGACGCTGGCTGCTCGCTCAGACCACCCTCCTCCTGCACAACAAGCAGAGCCCTTTCCATGAAAAGAGCCTGTCGCTCTATTTGTGCTGGAAAAGACAGAACAGAGCCTGGTACACCGTAATTTGCTTCAGTGTCTGTTTTCCTTCCCCTCCTCCCTCCCAGAGAACTACAGGCCACGTTCACCTCAATTTTCTTTCCCTTTCATGATGGCTATGACTCCAACATGAGCAGGGGAAGAGTTACCAGACGCGGACCAGTGCAACAGGAGAGATGGCTTTCCCAACCGTTACTTGTCATTCGCGTATTTCACTCCCATTTTACCTAACGCCTCAGGTTGCTGTGCTCAGCAGAGATGCAAACACAGCCCTCTGCTCGTGATGACCAGAGCCTTGTCAGATGTTGCTCTAAATGGTGGGATGCTTACCTAAATAGTGAGCTGGGGCTCAGCAAGGTGCTGCCCAAGGCATACACACTCCATGGGTCAGGACAGGTGAGCTGATGAAAGCTCTCCACAGCAGACTTCTCCAAGGGCTAAGAAGTTCATCCAGCCCTAGCTCTGTAGATCAAGTACTTTCATGGGGTTTGAGCCAGCCTAATCACAAAACCATTAGAAAAGTGATACTCAGGCTGGGAACACAGCAAGAGATGAAGGATGAGCTCCAGCTGGAGGAAGACCTGCACTGAGCTGGCAGAGCAGATCGAAGCTCAGGCCTCTAGAACGCTGAGCACTGAGGAGCTACGAAACTCATGCCATAGGATCATTTGACCAGAAGAGTCATTAAGTGCCATCCCCTGTAGCTGTATGCAAACACACACTGGACGTTCAGGCTAGAAGATTCTTCAAAATATCTATTTTTCACACACCACACACCTTCAAACACCCCGACCCCCTCAAAAAAAAAAAAAANACTAGAACCTGTGGGAAAAGAGACTGAAAGCCACAATAACACAGACGTCCCATAAGAAATGAGCAAGGGAAGCCAAGGACCCTCCAGGATCTGCAGTCCCTGCCTTAGCTGGGAAAGTTCTTTTCCCTGGAAGAGCCGCGGCAGTCCCTGTCCTTGGCTTGTGCTGAAGTCAGTGGGAGCTCAGCGCAACTCATTCTTTAAAAGCAACTTCTCTGAATAACAAGCAAGCAAAGCATGGCAATCGCTGAACCGCGTGAGTAACGGGTTTCATAGGTGCTGTCAAAAGGGGAGAAGGAAAATCCCGGCTGGCTCCAAACAGCTTTCTATGTGTGTTGGCAGGTCCTTGGTATTTCTCTCGGACGGGGAGGGCATGTCTGAGCCGGGGGCCCGTGGTACAGCACATGTGGGCTTACATAACCCAAGGGGCCCGGGGTAATCATTAACGCTGGCTTATTGCCACCGGCTGCGTGCTGGAGTCACCTGGTTGTTTGGATTAAATGTATAGTGGCCATTTAGACAAGGAGAAGGCTCCCGGCAGAAAGATGTAAGTGGAAACAACCCCCCAGGAGGGCGGTAAGCAGGGGACTGTTGCAAACATCGCAGGGGCTAAACCCCAGCCCTCCTCCAGGCAGCCAGATTTGCCGCCTTTCGTCACCCCCCCTGCTCAATGGGCTGGTTGGCTTCCCGTAGGGGTGCAGCTCCCTGAGCTCCCCCCTGGGTTGCCAGGAGGAAAAGCTCCTCTGTACCACAGGTCAGGGGAGCAGGACCCTTTTTAGGGCTTTTTACCTTGGTGACTCCCAAGTGCAACACACCAGCAAGGGAGCTCTCTCGTCCCTCTCTCCTTGGCATCCTTTCCAAAAGCAGACGTCATCAGCCCAGCCTGGCTTTATCTCATGCCCCGTCTTTACCTTTCTTCGCTTATCTGATGTCTCACTTATGTGTCCTATTACTTTTTGCCTTCTGTAACCCGCTGTGTGTTAATGATGTGTGGTCTGTGCCACCGTCTGGGGCAAAGGAGATTTGGGCCTTCTTGGCTCTGTTCCCGTTTCCCCTCTGCGTTGCTCTGTGGTCTCAGGCACATCCCTCCACCGCTCTGCGTTTATCCACAGGCCACGGAAGTCAGGTCACCTTATATATGTATATCTTTACTCTTATTCCTTATGCTTAGTCCTTACCTCAAGTACAACCTTCCCAGCTGATGGCTCCTCACCTTTCATAACATTGTTCCTTCACCTCTAGCTCTGATGAAGAGACTATGAACAGCCAGAAATTCCCAGTAAAACTTTTTAGAAACTTAAAGAAATCTTGCAAGTGTTAGGAACCCGATCACGATCAGTATGTGAAAGGCTCTAACACTGCACACACGTCCATGCACACCTCAGAAACTCAGTTATTTTAAGTCAATGAGATTTATGTTTAAGTCAATGAGATTTATGCATACGTATAACGATGCCATGCTGTGTTTTGTTGTGCGGAGTTGCTGCAAATGGGACGTAATAAACTGATTTACAGTTGTGGCATCAAAGCATTGACATATATATTTATCTTCAGGTGGGTAAAGCGTAATCAGGCTGAAGGCAAGGCCATGTGTTTCTCACGAATCAGCACACCCTAGGCAGGCCAGTAATTCCACATAAAATAAACATCAAAATCTTCTTTTGGAAATGTCTACTTTTTTTGTCACAAAACTCTGAAAACACCATTAATTTTCATGCAGAACTAACTCTCATTTCACAGCAAACACGACCCTACTCTTCTTAGCAAAATGTCGCAACTTTTACATAAACTTAAATTTCCTTACAGGTATTAGCCAGAAAAAAACCCCACACAACCCACACTCGGAAACCATACTTAAAACAGAAAAGAAAAAGAGAAAATAAGTGTTTCATGGAAAATATTCCAGGCCAAAACATAGCTTAGATGTTAGATTTCTGCACTGCTGTGCTCCAACAGCAGGTATTTGCATTACTCCACTTCAGCTTTAAGTATTGCCTCCTGCAGAAAACCAACAACTCCTGCCCCGAGTGTCCTGCAGGGTGAATTGCCCAAGGTTACAGCAATATCAGAACTCCAGATGAGATGGGGAGGAGACCGAGATGCTGGTTAAAATAAAGCAGCTGGTTTAATGCGTGATGTCGATAGGGTGAGAACAGAAGGGAATCGGAGATCCTCTCGGTGCAGGCTTGCTAATTAAAGCACGTGCGCGACTAGCACTCTTAAAACAGCTGTCCTTAGGACTCTGGTCTTCAGGCTGCGTCTCAGGAGGTAACAACAGCCTGGAGGAAACAGAACTTACTCTGCCACGTCCCTCGGTCCTCTTGTCAGACTGATAGGGGTTCTTTAGGAAAAATAAGCGGTGGTCTGGAGATCCCTGGCTCATCAGCTGGCGTTTTTTGGTGGCTGTTCATCAGGGAGAGACTTTAATCGCTAAGTGCCCATTAGTCTGAGAGTGATTCTTCTGGGAGAAGATCTGGACCCACTGCACCATTGCTCCCATGGAGACTCAGAAGTGATTTTAACGCTTAGCAACGTTGATGGTTTCTTCTTCCAGTGGAGGCCAAGCAACCAAAAGCGCAGTGGAAGAGATGTCCTGGCTTGCAGATCACAAGAGCATCGTGTTCGTGCCCCTGTTGTTACGATTGGGAAGCAATGGTTGTTGCAGGACAGGTTGTCTTCTCCTCAGGCCTGAGGCATGCATCGTACCACAGATCCTTCACATCACTCTTTCAGACATGGGATTTACAGAAGAGCCAACTGAAGCGCCTTGGCACCAAGACCTCCGCCGTGCTGAGCCTTTCTTTCACAATCTAATCCTGTGACTACTGGTCCTATTGCTTGCTCCTTCCATCCAAGGATTGCACAAACGTAAATTAAGTCCCATAGTATCGCCGTGATGCATTGTTATCCCCATTTTACAAGAAAGGGAACTGCGGCACATGGCAATAGAGTCCTTTGTCCTCGGTCACACAGTGAGTCACCGTCAACAGTCTCAAGCAGCCTCTGAAGCCCTTCCTCTTTCACACTAACTACTAGAGCTTGAATTTCCTCAAAACCTGCTTGCTCTAATTTATTAACCGCAGTTTTACTACACCTGCAGACCTGTTCCACAGCGGTCAGAAACCACGGAAGGCATTTGGGTCCCAGCGCGGCTGCCAGGCGAGGCGCGAGGGCTCCAGCAAAGGGAGAGCTGAAACATCTCACGCCTCCCAAGAACTTTCTGAGATGAGAAAAACTTCTGAAAGCAAATACAAATCTGTTCCATCATCTCCCTGTGACCCAGCACCTGAAAAGTTATGTTCAGGTGAATCAAAATTTCAATGTCCTGATTACAGAGCTGGCTACAAAGGAAATTAATGAATAATAATTTCAAGAAGGGATTTAAAATTTCCATTTTCATTTTATTGTCAAAGTAAATATATTTTTATGAAGAACAAAAGAAAATATACAGAATTGTAACTTATGTACACTGGCTTTATAGGTATTTTTGTTTCCAATTTACACAAATTTTGATATGTTATTAAAAGATATTTTATATAGATATGCATCTATGTACAGTTTTATTTACATACATTCATAGGATGTGATATAAACCAGTCAATAGATGATAATTCATTTATATTAATTTCTAGAGGACAAAAGGAATGCATTCGCTTTAGCTAGACCTGCTGTTCTTGCACAGCGCGGGCTCCTGCTCTGCCTAGCGCTCAAATCGCTCTTTCCTATTTCCCATTTTGCCAACAAAAAGACAAACAGATGCCGTCTGCAAATGGAAAGGAAATGCAACATCCATTATAAAATCGTGCCTAATCACCGAGTTCTATTTTCTTCTAAAGCTTCTTACAATCGCCAGAGTTCAAAAGGAAAAACAAAACAAGAAGAAGAAACACAAACAAAATCACTTGCCTGCTACCACCTGATTATTTGTTTAAATTCCCTTCTTCGCCAGCTACCACACAAATTTGTTTCATTTGGCTACTGTTCTCACCCATTCGCCCACCCTAGCTGCGTGGAGCTCTGACATGGCTGTCGGTCAGGAGAGGATTAGCGCTGAAGATCACCCTTGGACAGAAGGCCTCACGGGGCCGTCCCACCAGGCCATGGATGGTGGGACAGGTACATCCTACAAGGTCCATCCCACAAGGTACACCCCCTGGGTACAGGTACATCCCACAAGGTACACCCCCTGGGTACAGGTACATCCCACAAGGTACATCCCACAAGGTACACCCCCTGGGTACAGGTACATCCCACAAGGTCCATCCCACAAGGTACACCCCCTGGGTACAGGTCCATCCCACAAGGTACACCCCCTGGGTACAGGTACATCCTACAAGACCCTGCCGGCCAGCAGACAAACGGAGACTTAGCTCCAACCAGCGAGGCGTTGACTTGCGGTGGATGCTCGGGATGCCTGGTGCTCACCAGGACCACCGGGCACCCCCAGGGCTGGGGCTCTGGTTTCTCCCCCACGATCACCCAAGAGGACAGGAGCAGGGACAGGAACAGAGCTCAGCCATTCCACAAATGTCTTCCTGCTGCTTTAGGCGCTAGACAACAGCTCTTCTGCTAAAGACGGTGGGTGCTGCAAACCAAAGTCAAAGGAAAGCAGCGTTTCCTTCGATGCGTGGGCATCCTTCCACCCCCACGGCAGCAGAGGACAGGCGAAGCATGCACACAGTACGCGCTCAGCCACACCAAAAAGGCCCCACTCCAAGCCATTTCATCCAGCCTGAGCTTCCAGGTTTGCTTGGGATATGCCTTTGCTTAAAAATATATATATATATATGTATATGTGTATGAATATATATACATAAATATTTATATATAGCCCTAGCCAAGGAAAAGGTAAATGCGAGCCAGGGAAGTCAGAGAGGCACAGAGGCGCATTCCAGCGCTCTCCATACCCTGCCTCCCCCTGTCCCCGACTCCCACTGTTCCTCCTCCTATGGCCAGCCCCTACAAATCCTTGGCTCAGGCGACCCAAAAACAAAGGAGTTGTTTTCATTTCAAAAGGAATTTGCTGTTTCCAAACTGGACAAATAGAGCAGCTTAATAAAAACTCACAATGAATGGCCTGTACATGAGCAAAGCCCTTAGGAATGCCAGGGCTATAATTAACTAGCAGCAAGCAACTCTTACATTTTCCTGTGCAGCAGAAAACAGCTAAAAATAAAACACTGTAATTTCCAAAAGCAGCAGCAGCAAAGGAGGGAAAGATAGAAGGAAAGGAAAATAACATCCTTAAAAAAAAAAAAAAAAAGACAAAAGGAAGAAGCACCCCCCCTCCCTTGACCCAAAAAGAACTTCATTCTCAAATCATCTTTAAAGGACATGGGACACTCAGACGTGGTGGTATCAAGTAACAGCATTGACTGTTCTGTGGAGACAAATAAATTATCACTAGAAATATAGTGAGCAAAGTGCTGTCATCAGCTGTTGTAGGGTGGCTGGGCAGGAAGGGGAAAGCGGGACCAATCAGTTCACGGAGCGGACGGAGCGGTTGCTTCGTGGGAACCGATGCACCTTGACATGTTTGGACAAGTGGTCACTTCGAGCAAACTTCTTCTCGCAGACAGGACACTGATAGGGTTTCACCCCCGAGTGGGAACGCCTGTGCCGGGACAGCTCATCTGACCTGGAGAACCTGCAAGAGAAGAGAAGCCTTTTCAAATAAAGGGGTTTTCACACTGCTAAGTCTCTCGCAGTGGGGTGGGGGGGAAGTCCCCTCAGGCCACTGGGAGACTCCGCTTGTGGCAAAGCCCAAATGTACAAAATGAAAGGGACACACAACGGGCCCGGTCTGGTCCCAACCGTCAGTCAGCAGCAGTGATGGAAACACACAATTACCAGCCTCATCCCACATCAACTCTGGACTCGGAGCGATGCACGGAGACAATGTTTGTACCAACCTTGCCCTAAACCCAATAACATGGGTACAGCTCAACTAAAACAGTGCTGCTCTGGATCCCTCTGCCAGTCCCCTTCAAAGCCTGTCCCACCACCTCTCTCCTGCAAATCCAAGCACGGACCATTCTCAAGCAGAGATAACAACCAACATCCCACAGGTGAGGTCTGCTCAAGCTCCCGCTGGCACGAGCACAACAGATGTCCTGTAGTTGCACCTAGGTTGAGATGGACCCCAGATAACAGCCGGACACGTAGCTACCCAGGAGCTACACGGCTTATCAGACCCAGCTGAAAAAGTGGCTTTTGTACATGCTCCTGCAGGCTAAATAAAGAGTCATTAACATCTCAGTACCAGAGATGCTCGGCAGTGTAACAGCTGACAGCCAGGTGGGCCCCAATGGCCATTAGCATAGTTACTTCATGGGTAAATTGAAATCAAGATTGAGCCTTTAATTACCAAAATTGTCTCCCAGAGTCATTTCAATGTTAGATATTTCCCACCTTCCATCTCCACAGAAAAATCCCTAAACAGCCACCATGAATCCCGCAGCTTTTACTGAACCCAAATCAGCTAATCTTTTGGTTTTAACAGCAGGGCTGGCTCTATTTCCAGCTTGGACCTGACTGGGAGCCACAGGGTTAATTAATAACGCCCCACTAAAACAGCCCTGTCCAGATGGGTACAAAAAATTTGCTGCCTGACAAAGGGCAATTAAGTGCTTTGTTGCCAGAGCAGTAACAAAGAGCGGCACAGAAAGAGAGCTTGCAAGAAACGGTATCAGCTGTTTATTTACAATAAATAAATGAAGTCATGGGCACTAGCTGAATAAATGGGGGAAAGAACATGTAGAAAAATGCACCCTTCTGGAGCAAAATATCACATCACCAACAGAGTGAATACGCTATTTTTATGAAAGGGGGAAAACAAGACTGCTGAGCTCCTATGAATAAGTCCTTCATGCAAGAAAAATAAGTTTCCACATAAACGTTTTAATTAGCTCTGATCTCCCGCCACCAGTTGAGGAACAGGGCACAGGCACCGGGAAAGCTGGGGATGGTTTCCACAGTTCCACAGCTCTTCAGTCTGGTGATGCTCTACCCAGAGCGCTCTGCAGCCGCTCAAAGCAGATGCAGATACTTGCCATGGGTAAGATACGGCGTGGACACGTCTCTCCCAGGGGCATTTGTAGGGGACGTTCCTTCACCCATTCTTTTGCTTTTCTGCCTGGTCCTTGCTTTCGTATCCCCATGGTGAAAGAGTCAAATTCACCATTGAGAGCAATAGACAGATGCCCTAATGGAGCCATCAACCTGTTCCTCGCCTGAGATGCATCTTCTTCATAAAGGCTGCGACGGGGCTTTTGCTTCGCCCCTAGTACCTGATTTCTCTACCAACCCTGGTCCTTCCAGCCACGGCTTCCCAAAACCACAGTCTGGACCTGGGAGCAGCAGAGCCAGGAATTTCTCCCGAGTCCTTAGCAGTGAGCTAGTCCCAGTGCCACATCCCTGGAGGGATGCTCTTGTAGAGCTACGGATGAGTGGGACTAAGCATCTTTATGGAGAGGGCGGCACGTTGTCTGTGCAAATGGCCTCAGTGGGACTCAGCGCTGGACAAGGAACGGACCTGTTGCCAGTGGTGGCAACCATGTCCAGGGAAAAGAGGGAGCAGCGAGGGAAAAGCGCCTTTGCAAAGAGCCGTCCTCTTCAATACAGGCTTATCACTCAGAAAAGGAGTAAAACCAGACGTGGCCGGGTTGCCTTGTCCCATGTCCTTGGCCATTAAGGTCACCATCTGCAACAGAAGTGCAGTAGCACATGGCTAATTCTGCACAAGAGCTCCACAAGTGCATTTCAATGGGGATTGCATGGATGCTGGGGGAGAAAGACGCGCATATCAGGAGTGAGCAGCTCCGCTCATACCCTGGGAGCTCGGATGAATTCATCTGACAAAAATACGCTCTGCCTCATAACGATGTCCTTAGCTGAAGAGGCGGGAATGTTGCAATACTGTTCCCCAGCAGTCACAGAAAGATCAACTTACAGAGCCCACAGAAATAAACCTGGAGCTGTCGGTGTGTTTAGAAAAAAACAACGCAAAGGTTAGGACAAGGAAGCCGGGAGGATCTGGTGGCCTGACTCTGCAGTGAAATGGTATTTGCAGCACATTCTGGCACTAAGATCACCCCAAGAAAACGCAAATCATACCCAATGGAATGTCACATTCAAACAAACACAAGGGACCCCCAAGGAACACCTCACTATCCCAAGTCACTGCCATTTGCAGAAGGATTCCTCCTTCAAAAGAAAGGAGGAGGGATCTGGGCAATCCCAGAGCAACTAGAAGAATCTGCCTCATCCTTCTATCTAGTAAGACCCCAAAGGACCTGTAATTACATCTCCCTTGGAGACAAATCCTAGAGTTCCCTTGATGTGTAGGATGTGTCCCATGACTCCTGGCCAAACAAGGACATCACTATGTGGCTCAATAGGCAAGAAAGGTCAACAGTTTCAGCCTAGTACTCCATGGTCCCTACCATGGCCACCAGCCATTGAGACTGACCTAAGCTGTACCTCTCCTCCGCAGTGGAGGGGAGGCTATGGATTCACCCTGCCCATCCCCAAAGCATGGGTATGGTAAACCAGCGCTCCTCCAGCTCACCTGAAAACCCCTTTGCACAGCACCAGCAAAAAAGGCCACTGCAGGATGCCACACATGGTCCTCCCCACGCTCACCTGGTCCCATGCATTACAAGCCTTCAAACCCTCCCTACCAAACCAGGCAGAGCTTGCCTTGCACGCTGTCACCTGCGGAGCCAGCTGCGCCTCCAGCACGGCGATGTGGCAGGGCATTTACAGGCCATTGCCTAATCCCCCAGCCCTTACAACACCTGCAGCTTTGTACGCGGCTGCGCCAGGGCAGGGAAAGCCAGAGCTGCTCCTGCTCCGTGCCATAACACGTCTGCTGGGGACCGGCCCACGCCGCTTTTCGGTGGGGGCTGCCGCAGGAGCGGCACTAACCAGAGGCTGCCCTGTGCCAAAGGTACAGACTGGCAGGACACGGATCGGCGCGCCGACCGGTACAGCGGGCTATTGAACGCAACGGGTCACCGGCCACTTATGAACCCCTCTCTGCAACCTGCCGAAAACAGTTCTCGCCCCGTGCCAAGGAAGGGCACAAGCAAGCAGGGTTCAGCCTCCTCCAGGGAGGTGCTTGGGGCTCTCCGGCTGTCCCAGGGGTTAGCAAAAGGGTTTGCTGCGCGCACACCCCTACCTTGGTGCAGTTAAAGGGAGGAACTTCACCACAGCAGGACTGCCCAGAGCACTGGGGAAGCTTTAACCCCCCGCAGCTCAGCCACTTTGTGCTAGGCAACACTTTGTTTTGGTTTTGAAACTACTATCTTCAGTGAGGTCAGATCTTAAGTGTCTTCGGTGAAAAAATAAATACGCAAGCACAAGAATGCAGGGAAAGGTGGGGGAAAGCGGAGCCCAGCAGTGTTTTAGTGCTTAAATTCCAGATGATATAAAACTGGGAGCAAACAGAGAGTCCAGATGCGTTTGACTTAAGTCATGTGAGATCACAGCTCTCGCTGAACTTCTGGAAAAGGTAAACACGCTTTATTGATGAAAGGGGACCGAGTAATTCAGCGCTCAAGTGGGTCTGGCCTTTGATGTGGGAGCAGCGCACAGGGGATGTGTGGGAATCTCGGGATGGTGCTACGGATTGCTGCGAGCGCAGGGAGCAGCTCCTCAAGCGCTGCCTCTCCTGCTGGCTATACACCTGCCCCCTCGGAGCAGAACCCTGCCGAAGTTTGGAGGTCTTGGGGACTGCGATACCAGCCTGGGCTGTGGAATGCAACAAGACAAAGAGCAACAGAAAGTTCGAAAAGCCCTTCCAGCAGCTGTTTGTGGACAGGAGACACGTTCCTCATAGATAAAGTTGATTCATTTCTCACTCCTGTCTGGCTCCTCATCTTTAAAAAGTTGTGGCTGACAGAGTGAAAGTTCAGGGTGCTCCCGGTTGCGGGACCTGCGCTTCTCTTGGCCCACCTTACACCTGCATCCTGCTTTCGATCCACACCATTCGCTGTAATGCGAATTTATGCAAAAAGGCATTTACGGCTCCCGGTGTAAATTCAGTCTCCATCCCTTACCACTTAATATTTTTTCTAGATGTCCCTCTTGGCTTTGCAGCCTGAGAAACACCAGCTCTGTAGTAAGACAGAGCTGGAGAAGGTCACCCCCAGGCAACACCTCAAGCTTCTGATCTTGAGCCACAAAAGTCACTGGTATAAATCTCAGCATGGGTCAGACAAACCCTCATGTGCCACATGCACTTGTCACAAAAAGCAGAGAGTTTTGCTCACATCCCAGGGCAAGGAAAGCCAACGCGACACCCACAGGCCCCTTCCCAGGCAGGAGGCACATCTGCTGCCTGGGCGCACGTACTCTGGCCACCAGACGAAAAGCAGCGAGTGCCTCTGCTGCAGGTCAGGAGCAAACCAGCCCGCGGCGTATGGGCCCAATCAGCTAAACAATATGGCTTTAATTTCAGCGCATCCCGAGCAGCAAGCCACTGAGCAGTGCCACCAGCACAAAAAGGAAAGAAAATCACCACCAGTCTGTAGAGCCACCATAAACTGAAATGGGGGCGGGGGAATAAAAATCATCATCAAAGTAGTTCATTGTATTGATCTCAGTCCTACTGAGGGGCACATTTCAGACTGGTCCCGTTGGGGAGCGGAGGATTCAGCCCCATTCCGACCTTTTCCCTCAAGCCAATCCAGCCATCTCTAACTGCTGCGTGTCTCACATACTTGCATTTTTACACAACCCTCTCCTGTTACTTTTTACCTCGCCTGTTCCCCGTGGTCACAACCCGTTTCCTCATTACACACTGCTCACTGAAGCTCTGCAGGATATTCTTTGAAAGAAATCTGGTTTAATTTAATACACGGGAGTTAAGATTTTGTTTTCTCCCATCATAACTTGTGGTGCTGTATATTAACACTTGCCAGCAGACAGGCCAGTGATACAGCTAATTGGAAAGACAGCTTCTGCCAGTTTTCTTAAAATAAAAAGGTGTTTTTTTTAAACAAAGTTTTGATTTTTCATCTAGTATTAAAAATATAATAAAAAAGAAAAAAATCAAGAGATACCCTCTGCGAAACGTTTTGCTCAATCAAACCTGCAACCTTCCATTCAAGCAATGCTTAACTCCACCTCAGCCCTCTGGTGATGTTGTTACATCTGACAGCTTTTTGCAACTTCGAGTGGCACCCACGCGTTTTTCTGAATCAACGCGGAGAATAAAACCCAGAGCGTGCCGGAGCGTCACCGCCAGCATCTCCAGAAGGAGTGGGATGGAGTGCATTTTCTATGAAACTGCACAGAATACTGCTTTTCTTTACCACGCTCGCTTATCACAGCCCTTCAGTGATCACGTCCAGCCCCGTGCAGCGGGAGCAGCACACAGTGATTCTGCCCTAAAGCATCCAGTTCCCTTACAGCCCTCAGCTGGTACCAGCTGAGCATCTGCTGCAGCTGCTGTGTTGCAACCAGACCGATGTGAACGCAAGGCATTGCCTGCGGTAACAAGCTTAATCCGACCCTCTTGGAACGAAACACTAATTACGATGGACTGCTTTTAGTTTTTTAAGACATTTAAACAGCTGATGCCAGCAGATGATGCTCTGCTATTTAATTTATCAAAGCCCCTAGATTACCTAACAGGAAGAAAAAGGTTCTTAAATTCTCAAATCAACCGAACAAGTTTTGGGAACAGAAACACTTTATAAATCAGAGTGCAAACCTACTTGCTCAGGAGGTGAGGTCAAGTGAGCAGGCAGGGGAAGGGGGGTTGGACAGTGCTGCACCCCAATACTAACCTCCATCCGCAACCCGGCCACGTGCACGCAAAAGGCTTTTCTCCTGTGTGCCTCCTCAGGTGGGCTTTCAAATGGCTGCTTTTCGTGTACATCTTGGTACAACCAGGAAAAGAACATTTGTGCATTTTAATGAGTTCTGCTGCAGGGTTCTTTTGAAATTTCTGACCCATGATGATTCCCGTCTGACCCTGGATCATGCCTCCTGGCCCAATTGGCTTGGCGGCGATGGGAACGGGAGCAATGCGGACAAATTTAGAGGACAAGTTCAAATTGGATGACTGAACTATCTGAGGCACAAGGGCAAATGTCTGTCCTTGGATGTTGACTAGGAGCTGTGCAATTTTAATGTTCTCTTGTGCTGGTCCTTGGGAACTGGGGCTCGTGTTGGACTCCTGTTTGATCTGTACAGGCTGAATTTGAAGCATAACAGGTATCCCATTCTCCAGGGACATTCCTCCATTTGAGCCTTGGCCACCTTCCGTTGAACTGCTCAACTGTTCAGTTTTACTCTCTTTTAAACCAGCGCTGGGTAACATATGGTCTTTTTGCTGTAGCGAAGCAACAGAAACTTGGCTGCACGCTCTCAAGTCCTTGGTCTCACTTTTAGGTCTTTCTTTGAGCTCCAACTCCATGTTCTCCTCCAGAAATTCCTCAATTTCCTCAAGGGTGGGCTGAAATGGTCCTGAGTCTTCCATATCCACGGCAAATTCAGGCAACCTAAAGTACTCCTCTTTCACTATCGGCTGAAGTCTCCTTTTGTCCCACCATGACGCAGCGGTGTTCCCCAAAGATGCCTGGGACAATAAGTAGTCTAAGATACTGTCCTGACTTTCCGCACTGGATGTGCTTCCATAGCTGGAGCTGAGAACCTGCGAGTCAGGGCTGGAACAAGAACAAAAGCTGGACGAGTCGCTATCATCTTCTGAGAGGGGTGAGGGCAGCATTTGGTAGGACCTCACCCCTGCTGTCATGTCCCCAAAGTATCCAAGAGAAGATCTTGTAGATGAAAAGGATTCATCAGTAGGCAGCAAGTGATCCACCATTCCTGGGCGATCTCTTATGGATATCCCAACAGCATATACCAGGCGGTGAAAGTTCAGGTGAGAGCCTAAGTGTAGGAAAACAAAACAGCAACAGTCAGAAGTCGGTTTAATCATTTATCTCCATGAGCTAAAGCTCGTAAAGCCCTCCAGCTCACAGGAAAGTCCAAAGCATCCAGTCTCACTGAGCACACATGCTGCTACACGCGTTGATACGTCTGTACCACCCCCTAAGGACTGTCAGGGCCGGAGCGTTTTGCAGGATTGCACCACGTATTTGCAAAAGAATTCTTTCAGAAATCATTTCCCAACTGTGTGTGCTCTAGATTTACAGCTCCCTTCCAGAATATTGCTGGCAAGAGAAAATAAATTATGGGCTTTCACCTAACAGTAAAACCTAGAGCCAAAGAAGGGAATGGGGAGGGAAAAAAAAAAAAAAAAAAAAAAAGTGTTGAAATTTTTACCCCCCAAAAAAAAAAAAAAAAAAAATAAAGTGTTGAAATTTTTACCACCCAAAAAAAAAAAAATAACCCAAATAAAAAAAGAAGTTTATTGCTGGTGGCTATAAAATGCAAATCCTTTCCTTATCTTGTAGCTTTCCACCAACCTTATTTTTAACTTCCTCAGTTCCACAAATATAGGCTAATCAGCATAATGCAAGGATCAATCTGTCAGGAGCCAAAAATATTTACTGTGCTTCAGCATTTACTAGGCGGATTTTCCCCCTCCAGATGTAATGAATCAGTGTGCCAACGTCATCATCACCTGCACTGCCCTTAATAAGGCTGGCACTGCGCTGAGCTAATTACCACGTCCTGGCAAGCCAGCTGGTGGCTGGTTTCACCCCGTCGCTCCATGCTCCTCTCTCCCTGGGTACGGAGATGGCGGTGATCTGAACCTCCTGCCAGCTGCTAAACTGGGAGGGCTCGTGTGGATCCCCCCGACATCTCACTCTGCCCTCACCCACGGTGGGCAGCCGCGCTCCCCGTTTCCCCCCTCCCCGTGTCGAGGCAGCGGGCGGGCAGCATCCCGCAAGCCCCTACTCACGTGAACCATAATCCCGCGGCAGCCCCACGGAGGCACAAGGGCAAAATCCATCCTTCCTAGCACAGCCCACCGTGACGCTCGCCGGCAGCGGCGACCGTCCTGCGCTTTCCCGGTTAAGCCAAGCAAACTTCCTAGAAAGGTTTCTGAGGAGGGGAAGGCAGGAGGGACATCTGCGGATTGGTTTTCTTTTTTTTTTCCCCCCGCCGCCAGAGGAAAAAA
>VXBH01001024.1:789752-825873 GCA_013400035.1 Rynchops niger
CCGGCGGCGGCGGGGGAGGCCGGGGAGAGGCTCGACCGAGTCCGCAACCACCATTGGCCCGACACCGGCTTCAATGGGAGCCCGGCCCGGCCCCCGGGGCGGTGCTCGGGAGGGACAGCACATGGGCGAGCCCCCGCCGGGGCCGAGCATCCCTGGAGAAGGGGGAGGAAGGCGGGGAGGGGGGGGGGTCCGCACTGCTGGCAGCGCGCAAGCCAAGCCCCTGGGCACCTACAGGGTGCTGGAGGGGTGGAAGTCGATGGAGAGGGATCTGCTCCGGGTTTCGCTGCTGACTCGGTGGCACCAGCTGATCGTGATGGTGTGGCTGACACTGGGCAAAGTCCTTCACTCTTCTGCCTTCCCTTGTGTAAAATTGTGGCTATTTTGCTGTGCTCTTTGGAAAGAGCGAAATATTCCAGAATCGTAGGGTATATCTTAATTTTAGGAATGTAGTTATGATATCAAGCTTGTCAATCAACAGCAGGTACCTCGGTAAAAGTTGTTGATTAAATACAGGAGATTTCTTGTTCGTTCCGAAAAACTTCGAATGAATGGGGTTTTCCTCTCAGATGGTGGAATGTAAGTATCCCGTGTAAGCTGTCGCTGTGGTCAGGATATCTCCTCAATACAGAGGCCAGTTGACTTAAGGATCAGTTCATCATCATGGCGACAAACTTTTTAGCAGGGCCTCTTGCGATAGGACAAGGGGTAATGGTTTTAAGCTGAAAGAGGGTAGATTTAGACTAGATATAAGGAAGATGTTTTTTTCAATGAGTGTGGCGAAACACTGGCCCAGGTTGCCCAGGGAGGTGGTAGATGCCCCATTGGACTGGGGTCTGAGCAACCTGATCTAGTTGAAGATGTCCCTGCTCATTGTAGGGGGGGCTGAAGTAGAGGACTTTTAAAGGTCCCCTCCAACCCAAACTATTCTATGATTCTAAGTCCCGGGAGATCAGCAGGTCCCGCACCCTCACTCCTGCCCCATGGCCTCACGCCTGCCCCCTTCCTGCCCGCCTGCTGGAGCTTGACAGGGAACATGCTGGAAAGTATTGGGCTTTGGGGTACCCCCGAATTGTTATTACAGTCATTACATTTAATATAAACGCAGGAGTCCCCCATCTGGAGTACTGCATCCAGCTTTGGAGTCCTCAGCACAAGAAAGACAGGGACATGTTGGGACGGATCCAGAGGAGGTCACAGAGATGATCCGAGGGCTGGAGCCCCTCTGCTATGAAGACAGGCTGAGAGAGTTGGGGTTGTTCAGCCTGGAGAAGGGAAGGCTCCAGGGAGGCCTTATAGTGGTCTTTCCGTATCAGAAGGAGGCCTACAAGAAAGCTGGAGAGGGACATTTTACAAGGGCTTGTAGTGATAGGATGAGGGGTAATGGCTTCAAACTGGAAGAGGGGAGATTTAGATTAGATGTCAAGAAGAAATTTTTCACTCCGAGGGCGGTGAGCCCCTGGCCCAGGTTGCCCAGAGACGCTGTGGCTGCCCCATCCCTGGAGGGGTTCAAGGCCAGGTTGGACGGGGCTTGGAGCAACCTGGGCTGGTGGGAGGTGTCCCTGCCCAGGGCAGGGGGTGGCACTGGGTGGGCTGGAAGCTCCATTCCAACCTAAACCATTCTATATTTCTATGATTATTTTCACACATATATGTATATATATACTATAGTTATGCAATGTTTAGCATGAATCAGGATCCAGGCAGAAACCATAATTAAAAATTATTTAATTTCTCGTTGTCCTGCAGCAGTGAGGCCCAGCAGAGGAAGCAGGCAGGGGTGTCAGCTGCAGCAGCAGTAAGTCTGAAGCAGTGAGTTTTCAATTTCAGTTTTTCGTTTTCCAGACCCCTGGGAAGGTGCAGGCTAGGATACCTGAATGCAGTCTCGTGACAACAGGTCTGTGGACATTTTTGAGGGTCCTGTGGTCTGTGGACCTTTTTGACAGAGCACCATCCCTGCTCTCCCACTGAGGGACTGTGGGCCTCATTGTCCCGCAGGAAAAATGAGTTGTTATCCTCATTTTATGACTTTATGGGGAAACAGTGGCACAGAGGGTCAAACCAAACGTCTGTGGCAGAACCAAGCCGCAGCCTCTTCTCTTTTCAGCTCCAGCCCAGGGCCTTAAACTGGCAAAAATATCCTCCAGCTCCATTGCTTCAGAATTGCCAGTAACGCGTTTCACGGTTTGGCAAACATAAACCAGCCTCTTCCCAAGAGGAGGTTCAGCCTCGGCAAGTCCCGGCAGCCCCGTCCCAGCAGCAGCGTGGAGGTGACCCCACGGGTGCTGCCTCACCCCGGTGGGCGCCACCGAAGGACCCGGGAGTGCTCCGGGCTCTGCTCTCATGCACAGACCTCGCTCTCCCTCTCCGCGTATCTCAATGAATAACGCATGAATACACGCTCATCGAATTCCTAGGTACTATATTTATACAAAGACATCAGGGCCAAATTCTGCATTAGTTTAACTTCACTGATGTATGGAGCATTACAGCAGCAAAAAACGCTGGCCTTAAACATTTTTAACCAAAACAGGGTTTTGGCAAACCTTGCTTTGCTGTTTTCTCTCAGTTAAAAGCCCTTTGTTCGCTGAGTAGGTGAAGTTTAGCTTGACGCAATGCAAAGGGCAGGAGATTTAAATACAGCTAAAATCCCAAACCCTCAAGACTGGGCTTAAATGGAATTTGAACTGTTGGCTGTACAGATAGGAGATTCCCTTACGATGTTTATTACCGTGGAAACAACCAAAAGTTACAATCTTAATTTTATCATTATTATAACCTACACATGCATTGGGATACGTTAGAGGTTTCGCTAAATTTTGTTTTTCCACATGCAAAAGGCAATTTCTCTGTATTTCAGTTACAGCAGTTCCCAGCTTTCCCTAAATTGCTGGATAGGCTGTGAAGACCCATATTTACCTCACATGGAAATAAAATGGCGTGTGTCCCCGTTCAGCTTCTCAAGTTTCATCCATTTGACTAGCGCCACAACCTTTCCCCTTCCCTAAAAGTACCACTCAAGGCTTCCCATTACACAGCGACAGGACTGCGCCATTACCTGTCACCGAAGCCAGTGACACGAAGGTGTGATGCCTTCGGTGGGCTCAAGCAGATCCAAACACATGCTGCTGCCGGAGGAGATGTCCAGCCACCTTCCCTTTGGCCGGCGCCAGCTCTTGTGCGGCTGCGCACTGCGACGGAGGAGGGATCCGATGCTTTTTCACATCTGCAATGGATCAGTTGCTTCGACAAACAGGTTGTTAAACTTGTTATGTCAGGTAAAATGCTTGTAAGTCTGAGGCCAAGGACAACTGCGGGATGAAGAAGCACAACTTTGGTTCACGGTCACTTGGGACAGCTCAGGGATGAGTAACTTCAGCTCCACTGAAGAACCCTACAGGGCATCTTACCCATCCAATAGAAGGCAACAGTGACCACTGGGAGGTGAAATGTGATGGAAATAATCGGGTAAGCGTAACTAAGGTTTCTGTATTTCTCCCTGAGATTTCCCTGGAAAAGATACAAAAAATGCCAGCAGGCTGCGCAGAGTGTTTGGGAAGCGAGTCCAGAGCACCTGGGATGAACCCCTGACCTGAGCACCCGCACGCGACGAGTTCCGGAGGCACCAAACTTTTTGGATATGTCCAGATCCCCTTTGTCATACACATGCTATCAGCTGCACTTCAGCAAAGCCCTTGCGCGTATGTTCGGTGACTGTGTCTCAGGCATTTCTGGATGTCCAGCACTCCTGTAGAAATTACTGCCCTGACCAGGCTATCGGACATCAGGACACCCTGGACAAATATCCAAAGTCCTCTTTTTCTGCCCAGACAGAATTTCTAGGCAGAGACAAAGGACACGTTAAAAACAAACAAACAGGATATGTGACGGCACGAGTTCTGATATCTCACATCAGCACAAACCCGTCACTCTACAACAGAGAATAGTGAGAAACCATGCAAAAGTCACTGTCACCCGTAGCTCCAATCTGGGGTTGTCCTTGGTGAAACTTGTCCGCAGCTTCATCCTCTACAGCATTTTTTCTGAGCGGAGATTTCATCTGAGAAGTTTTCTTTCCCAGGATGATCACATTGTTTTACCCGTGAGTCTGCCGTGAGGGCCCTGAACCACGCTCCTGGTTTTGGGGTCCTCGGGCGATACTTTGAGACTTAACCCCAAAATTGAGGATTACAAGCCAGAGTGGCAGGTGCCAGCCTCTGGGCTGACTCAGCCGATTCTCCATCCCTCGGGGATACCTGAATGCACTTCTCAAGCTGTAAACTGGTTTACTGATTAACTCTTTAGAGCCCTGTGACAGTAAACGCACACTGACACGCATCTAAGTTTTGCTCAAGGTTTTGGAAAACAATACGAGCTTTTATTAACAGCAGGAGAAATGCACAGCTCTAGACAAACATAACGACTGCTGATCACTTTTGGCTGCCAAGTTTTCATGAGAACCAGGAATGGCCGGGACAGGCTTTTGGGGGTGTTTTGTGCAGTTGTGACCAACGTCTCACATCAGCATCCCTCATTTGGTGCTGCAGCAAAACGGAGCCCCTGCTCCCCACCATAAACACGCGTGTCTGTTCCCCTCCCTCATGCTTTTTGTGCATCGCTGAGAGATTTCCTCCCCTCTGTTCATCTCTTTGCCAAGTCCTTTTAAAATCTATTATTGCCTCTGTCCCTTGGTCCTGCCTGGGGATTTTCCATTCTCTCTTTTGCCACCTTTCAGGAGAGAGCTTAAGTCAAACTGGTTTCCCTGCCCGGACAAACTTTCCAGCATTCCTACAGCCCAGTCAAACACCGGGGCTAATGTAAAGTTAAGGTCCTTTTCATTGGCTTTTGTCTGATGGCTGTGTGTTAAAGATCCAGTCAGGAAAAGCAAACAAACCTTGGCATTCAAGCCTTTTATAATTTCCCTGGAGATAATAATAGCACTGCACTGTAAAGTTAAAAAGAAGCCGTGGGCTGAAGTTGTTCCCGAGTTGCTGTGCCACGTAGCACGGACCCGTTAAAGGTGGGAGAGGCAGCAAAAGGCTCGTCCGCTCCGCGCTCAACAGTTTACACCTAACCATTTTTTGGCTCTGCCCACACTTTGCCTTTCCATATGTGGCCGTACAAGGGCTGATTTTTCCTGCCGTAGGTTTTCCCATCTTCCGTACGTTGTTTGCGCAGCTCTGTGTTACAAACGACTTCTCCTTTTTGAGGGGACTGGAAGGGAAAGTGTTTGAACTTCATGGACGGGCAAGAAGAGGGATTGTGCTGCACAGGGTAAGTGCTTTGCTGTCGTTAGAGGTCACCTGTGGTATTTCTGCCCCAGCCCCTGCTATTCTCCACTTACCGCAGCAGCAAACTATTAGTAATCTGATGAGCCAGCCGCCACTTGGCAAAACAAGGGTTAGTCAGGCTGAATTGATTACTTGCACATTTCCATGTGATTCACGCATCAAGGCTGCTCCTTTCCAAAGAAAGAAGCAAGAATAATCAGGCAAAGAAAAAAATTAAAAAGGAAGTTCAAATTCTATTTTGGGTTTGTTTTTTGTTTTTTAATTAGCCTTCTGCAGACGGATCCCTTCTGCGAGCCACAAAGCCGATGGCCGTGTCCGGCCGAGCTCCGCTGGGCTGCAGCTTTCAGCACCAGAAGTTACGCGGACACAGAGGGAACAAAAAAGCCTGTCAGACTCTCCGATAATGTTACGATCACTTTAACTTAGCAGTCCTTGACGCTCGCAGATAAGGACTGCAAGTTCCCTCAGTACTACAGAAATATTGACACAAAGAATATGTTTATCCCTGACTGCGGTTCTGCAGGACAAGGTGGAAACACCACCAACAGCAATCTCAGGACTTAATTTCTTCGGCCTTGCAAGGGCATCCGTGCTGCAGGGCCAACAGTTTATTGATTTTTTTTTTTCTTCACTAGTTTGGAAATTATGTTGTCTTTTCAAGTCAGAATCACAGGTCTAGGGGGAGATAAGTTGGAAGAAACTAATTTTAGGATTTTTTTATGTTAATAAAACAGTGGGGAGCTGGGGAGAGTTTCTGATTTTCTCACAAACTTTCTGTTCGTTAATATACCGAGACAGAAAACATCTGCTGACTTTCTGGCTGGTATTTCTCTAGGCCATCTTTAACCAGGTCCAGCTCCAACCTCGGGTTTCCATGCAGAACCCCTGCATTTTATTCTATTGGCAAAAGCGCCCCCGAGCAGAGCCGCACCTGCTAACATTATGAACAGCCAAGGGAATCAGACCGTGTTCCGCAGGGATACGGGTGTGCTGAGCGCGTGACAGACAAGCTGTCCCATCACTGCCTCCGCTGCTCCATGGTGAGCTGTAGCAGAAGAGCTGGGGCTCGGCTGTTTGAACCCCGGGTTAAACCCTGAAGCTGCACAGAGCCGATGCCTTCAACGTGATACATGAGGCTCATTGCGAGAGGTTCAAGAGCAAGGGGAGCAGCCGAGCCCAAGCTACCCCTCCTGAAGATGACTCAGGGATCGGCGGGTCTGTAAATGTGACAAAACCCACTGACTCACTTCGAGGAGGTTCAGCACCAACCTCTGCTCCTCCGAGTTTAGGAAAGCAAAATAGACTGGAAGACGTACAGGAAGACCTGGGACATGACGAATGTGGGCTCCAGTTCAGGAGTGGATCTGCAATAAACTGTATTCCCCTGCCCTCTCCTGGAAGGAATACGCCAGAGCTGGGTGTGTTTGTGCAGGATCCTTGTGCTGAGCACTCCAGGGAAGTGGCTCAAGGTGGTGAGAAGAGATGGTGATTTTGAAGACAATGTTTACAGGAATGAACAGCTATGACCGCATTGTGTCCATCGTGCATTGCCAACACCACGTCTGTCAGAAACTGGCACACCTCTCAAGAGAATTTGAATGTTTTCAAGGAAGAACTGCCTGCCTGTCTGGCCGTTTGCATTGAATTGGGAAACAGAGAGGATGACTCAACTGGTGGAATCCAGAGCCTCTCACTCACCTTAAATAGTAAACACAAAGCCTACATGAAAACACCAGCAACCTTTGCTCAGGTCACAGCGGAGCACCACCACATCGGAAATGCAACACCACAGCACTAACAGACAATGCTCTTGGGGGTGCCGGTGCAGAACGGGCAAGTGGGACCCCATCACTTGGCCAATGGTATGGTGAGAGCCCAGCAGAGAGGTTGACTCAATCCCTTTGGAGATTATAAAGTAGAGACAGAGACAAAGTACAAAATCCTCAAAATTGGGAAGATCCAGATCTGGGGGTCTGGTCCTGAACCTTCAGCTGTGATGTTACTGTTATCCCTCCAGACACACAGTTCAGTGAATATGACCCATTTACACAGATTCACACCCGAATATACTAGATGTTTTTGCAAAGCTTCCTTCTTCTACAGTCACATGGATTACATTCTTCTTTTTTCTGAACACCAAACAACCAAAGCAATACTAGCCCTGTTCTATGAGGACAACTGATTAGCAAATTACTGCTGTTGAGAAAATAATGGGAGCAATGAATGACAAAAGCCGAGTGTAGAAACTCTACAAATAAGTCTACAGTTCTACAGTTACAGCACAGGACTATGCATCAGGAGCTCTGGAAGGGCAGGACCAACCACACATGCACTATATAACCTCAAAAGTGTCTCGCATGCTTAGAGTTTTCTTTGCAGTTGTATTTCATCATGTCTTTTGTAAACCCAGCAAAGAGGCATGCCAAGGTGCTCCAACACGCTGGGTAGGAGAGTCACCTCCTTGTAGCTGGGGCGCTGCGCAGCACAGAGGAAAATGAGAGCGTGCTTTGTAGACTGCAAGAAAGTACTCATGTTAGGGGCAGGAGGGAGAGGGCAAGAGGGGGCATTATTTTTTTTAAACCTTGGCTGATTGCTTTGCCTTCACGATGGGGGAGTCGCTGAAGACCACAACGAGACACTACATGACATCTCAACCAGTTCCACAACTGGTTTCTTTCCGGGCTCCACCTGAGCATGAGTCCCATCTGCCGGGTTTGCAGCACCTTCAGCGCGTTTCTTTACCCTCCCCTTCACCCTCTTATCAAAGGGATGAACTTCAACAAAGCAGTTCCAGCTGCCTTAAAAAGAGAGAAGGTTCCTATTTCCTGCTTCAGTACAGGGGTTAAGAACAACGTTTCTGTTCATCACAGAAATAAACGTTAAATGAAAGTTGAGTTATATCCCTCCTGTGACCAATGTTCTAGCTTGTTTTCTAAAGTTAATTCTTCATACACTTTTTTCCCCCTCTTGTTCTGTCTTACATTTGTCCAGGCTCCTGTGTTCCTGAGGGACTAATTACCCACTCAGCAGTTACTCTGAAGTCCAATTGTAATAGTTGGCGAAACTCCACTCTTCCATGCAAGCTTTCAAAATAATTCCTCATTTTTTTTTCCAAATAGCATCACTCTCTAGAGCTTCTTCCCAATTTGCGTTGCCCTGGGCTGAGATTTATTTTGCTGCCGTTGACAGCTGGCTGCTTTGTTTGTCACAGGGCAGATATTCTAAGCAGAATCATTAAAAACAAATAAACAAACAAAAAAAACCCCAAAACAAGAAAAAATCCAAACAAATGGATTTCTCATTTAAAAAATGATCCATTGTGATGTAATCTTCTGTTTTCTTGTCTAATGAATCCTTAGTAGCAATGTAAGCGATGAAGAACACACTGATTCAGATCTGGATTATTCTTCCTCAAAATACAGATGTGATCATAGCCAGTGTTTTCATTCACATGAATGTGTCAGAAAGTTCGGGGGAAATTGAGGCATACATCCTGCCATCTAAAGATGCACGCTTTCTTAGTCTGAAGGTGTTTGAGAGCAGAATACTCACCCCTACTGGTGTCACAACAAATAACGGAGAGCTAAATTCGGATTACCGGTATATATTTTTTTCCCCATAAACACTGCTTGAGAGGAACCCATGTCCTTTCCCAATTCTGCTACTACCTAACTGTCTATACAGCCAGAAGCAACACACCTCATCTCCTTGCTCTTCCTTTGCTCCACCTGTTCCCTGAGGATAATAACCTTCACGCTGTACAATACTGAACAAACGAACGTTTGCACTTAAATGATCTGGTGAAGAATATACAGAAAAAGATGATCACAAAGCCCTTTTTTTCAGGATGCCTGAATTGTGCCGATGGCACAGGGAATATGGCAGCTCCGATGAGAAGAACCTGTAATCACTGAATGGGAGAGAACATTACATCCTATTTAATGATTTCATTCTTCCATAACCTCTGCTTAATGACATGCTAATTCATTTTCCTAGAGAAAAGATAGCTCTAGACCTCTGGATCTCTCTCAAATACTCACCCAGTATTTGACCAAGCAGACTTGGGATCTGTCTGCTGCCAAGGCACGGCACAGTGGCTCTAAAGACGATTTACTTGCTTGGGCAACAGTTAGATCTGGACTATTTTTTTTTTTTTTTTGCTTAAGCTTGCATTTAATTGTGACCATCCTGGGAACTAATGCAGGCAGTAGGGCTTCTCTAGATAGCACCACGGCTCCTGTGAATCAACAAGTATCAGCACAGTTAAGCATCAATCACGCAAACTTGTCGGAGTTAGCTGAAGTTCACTACTGTAATTCTCTTTGGAATTCTTGTCTAAATATCACAGCCCCTCAGGTAAATACTGGCTAATTTCTGCCTTGCAAAGAGCAAAGGATTGTCACGCCAGCCCTTCTTCCCACAACCTCGCTAGCCCAACCAGTCAAGAAAATGAATTTTACTTTTACACCCAGAAGTAAGATAGTTATCACTATCAGAAAAGACAGAAAGGACGTTGGTTCTGGGATATCAAGTTTTTCACTTTTAGCATGTAAATTCAATTATAATCACGCGTGTAAGTTATTTGCTGACGGGACCCACAGCGACACCAGGACTTACCAGTTTCATTGGTGGGCTCAGCAGAGGCTAAAGAAATCAATCGCAAACTCTGGGTCTTTATCAAAATTGATCCAGTAATTAAATATTTACTTTCAAGACTTGTCTCAGTCATATTTCCAGTTCAAAGTTACAAATTTTTTAAAGATACCTTACCTCTGCTCCTATGTGTTAAAAAACAATCTCTCCCATTTTTGTAAGCCCAGCAACTTTTTTTAATACAGTTTTCTACATCTTATAGTTTTCTTACCTAATGAGCCACCAAAAGCGTTCCTGCTAACATTACAGATTGTATTTTTTTACTTTCCCCAGGGCGTTCAGTACATGCGGCAGTGCCCAGGGTGCAGCTACCGCCGCAGAGCGCCAAGCTGCCTAAAGGAGAGGAGGCTGTGCACAGCCACAGGCCCGCTGGAACTCCTCCTGCTGGATTCACAACTTGGAAAATCCCAGCATTTCCAAAATCAAAAGTTGGGAGCTGTTTTTAATCTGTCAGCACCTTTTTTAAGAAGGACCTAAGAACTGCCTGGGCATTCATATAAATATTGACATCGCCAGACACTCCTTCCTTCCCCCTGACTATGTGCAGAGCTGTTAAAACGGACCATAGCCTGGGCCAGCGCACAGCCGGCCGAATCAGAAACATCATTTCACTGATCTCGGGCTGGACTCGGCCCACTTCAAACTGGGTCTGGCAGATGTGAAATGTCAGCAGCCGCCTTACCAGCGGGTCGGTCCGGCGAAGGGCCGGAGAGGCGCAGGCAGCGCTTGTAAGGATGCCAAGAGGCTGCGATGAATCACGTCCTGCTGAGCAGCACAAGGGCATTTCACAACTCTCCCGCCCGGCCGTGGCCCGCGGGGAGCGCAGCAGCCCGGGGTGCCTCGGGGCGCGGGGAACCCGCTCGGCGCTGCCCCGAGGATGTGCCAATCTCTTCCTTCGCCTGCAGCACTGGGAAACCTTCCCGATCGCAAACAGCCAGGTGTAGCAGTGTGTCTGTCAGCCTTATTTCACCACGGGCACGAGCTGAGGCTGCTGCTTTAAGTGTCGCTGCTGCCTTCGGCAGATCTCAGCAGAGAGCATTCAAAATAGCTGCTTACACATCATGTGCTCTTATTCTCTTAATCAGCGCCACAGAGATGAGCGCCAAGCCACAGCCAGTGATTTACTGGCACCCTCTGTTGCGCTGCCGGCTGCAGCTCCGTGATAAATGACATTGGCTTGTGCCAGCCCCAGTTCCAAGCACGGGAAAGGCTGCGGGTTTGCTGGAGTTTTATCTGCTCACAGGTCAACACTGGAGGATGCTCCTGTGAAAAGCAGCTCGTTTGCTTCCAGTCAGAGGTTTCTGGAGCAGCAGGAGTTTGCAGGGAAGAGCCAGGGGTCTAAGCAGATCTCCACCGCGCAAAGCAACACGGGCCACCTGTGCTGCGAGTCTGGTAACCTATTAATTGCGCTGCGCGAGTGGGACCAGCAGCTGATTCGAGCGCAGCTGCATCCACTGCAGCGGCACGTCGCCAGGCCGGGCTCTGCCAGCGCCGGGGAGAGGTACAGTATTGCAACCTTTGACGTCATTCCAGCGGGATCAAGCTCAGACGTCTGTCCTGATGGGAGATTGCGCACAGCCTCCCCCCGCCTCCCCGGGAGGGCAGACACGTTGTGCAACACCAAAACAGGCTTTACTGAGGAATCGGGCATAACCATGCCTGGCGGCAGATCGGCTCAGCACCCCAGGATCTGGCCTTTGGTGTGTAGAAACGGCAAGAGGTTGGCAATGAAATGGGTACAAGCCTGCTCAAAGAGCTGTTAAATAATTGGCCTTCAGGTGAAAACACTTTAAAATAGAGGGGACATCACCGTGCAGCAGCAAAATGATGGACAGAAGACCTGTTTGCCCTCACAAGCGGGGCTCTTTGCATGGTGTGAGGAGAGGGTTTGAACAATCCTTGGATTTTTTCGGGTTTTTCGGGCACTGCCTAGTAGAAATGGGCTTGGGCAAGAGAAATAAAGGCTAGAAAATTCCCAGGAACCCATCAGTCGCCATGAGTGCATGGAGATGTTTACGTCTTCTCTGGGGTAAGAGAATCAAGGAAGGTTTACGGGGAAGGCAAAAGACGGTGATGCTTTTGAGGGTGATGGGAGGCAGAGAAATCAGAGCACCCAGTGCAAAAAAGGCGCTGAGGCAGCTGAAGGAGCTGGACACAGGCAGGAACAGAGAAAGCCCTGGGAGCTCCCAGGCAGCTCAGCTGGCTGCTTGGGGAAAACGGCTCAGTGCTGGACTCTGGGTGTGGGATGTCACCTCCAAGGAGAACGCTGAGGGCTAGCATTTCTGTCGAGACAACAGAAGATGAGCAACGAAGGGGCCACTGGGCTCAAAGATGGACCAAAGAACTCAAGAGAGACGGAGGCTTTGCACAAAGGGAATGAGAGCCTGCAAGAGTTTTCTCAGAAAGGGCCGAGCTGAGCTGCCAGTGGAGCTGCAGCCTCTGGGGCAGAGCCGGACTGTGTCCAGGTGTCCCGGGTAAGGCTCAGCTGCAGCGGGGCTTTTCTGGAAAGAGGGGATGGGAAGGTGACCCAGCCATCAGAGCCCAAGGGGTGAGATGTATCCTCGTAAAAATACAATCCAGCAGAAAAGCTTCAGCAACCCAGAACGAGAGCTGCAGCAAGGAATTAAAAAATACCGAAAAATCACCTTGAGCAGAGGCTCCTGAGCCACCCTGGAAGGCAGCCTCCACGTGGGACAGGGCCCGCCCAAGGACTTGGCACTCCTTGACCCTCTTTTGGAGCCCACTGAGACCCAGACAGGAGACAAAAAATTTTGTCAGCTCAATTACTGCAGCCTCCTCCTCCCTCATCCCCACTTCTCAAGAGGAAAATGTGCCAGGAGCCTTCTTTGGCTGCCTTCAAGCCCACGTGCCTGCTGAGGAGCCACACGGGCTGCTTCAAGGGGCCGTCTCAAGCAGCCGTACATTAATGGAGCTGCAGGATTTACCCTCTGAAAAGGGATCAAGCTGTGACCCAGGATAAGCATAGCACAAAGTCCTGGGTCTAACACAGTGTACGGGGAGCGGAAGGTAAATCAGGCAAACTGCTCGAGGTTTCATTGGACTTATCCCAAAGCGATGCTATATATTCAAACAGGGAAACTTAGAACAACTCAAGAGACTTTCAGTTAGGAACTGGGCTCTGTTACGTCTGCTGTAACAAAACATAGATATATTGTAGTGCTAAAACTCCTTGCTTCACCATTTAACACGGCCAAAGGCAGAAGATGATTTACAAGATGCTAGAAAAAGTATCAAGAAAATAAGTCTTTTAACTAGAATGGTTTAGCCATAGGCCAGGCTCAGAAAGCACTGAAATGACTACAGGAAACTAAATAACAGAAATCTAAACATTCTTGTTTTACAAGACCCTTTCCCACAGCCCCCGCCAATCTGAACAGCCTTAACAAGCTCCGTTGGATTTTATCTGGGAAGCTTAAGAAGTGGGAACTGGCAAAAGGGGCTGGATCTGAAGGACAGGCACCAGATTGCTTTCCCTTCAGGGTACCATCTAAGGAAAGTGGGAGCGGCAGATTTTAGCCCATAAAACACACGCGTGTGGCGGGCCGTTGGAGAGGGTACACATGCCAGGCGTTTTCAGCCTGTTTTCCATACCCAGATGGTGTCCTGCTGCTATATCGAAAAGGTTGATGGTAAGACAGAGGCTGCCAGTCTGAGCTCAAATCAAAGCTGTTCCAAAAAGAGGTAATTTACCTTGGACCTGCCATTGCTGACAGGGGGAAAAGCCACGGGCAGGCAGCCAGCAGAGTCCCCGCCGAGCCAGCCAGCGCCTGGGGCCTCACAGAGCCACCGATGCTGGGACGGCTGATCCTCCGACACTGGGTTTGCCAATATTGCACAACCCCTGGGGAGATGGGGGACCATTGCAGTGGGCCTTTCAGCAGCAGAAATGGCTCTTGTCCCTGCGCCTGACTCAGCCTCCCAGTGTTGCAAAATCCCTGCCCATACCGTATGCAGGTGGTAGGGTTTCTAATTTGGAAGCTGCGTTGGAACGAGAACTGAGAAGGCAGTCAAGGGTGATGGCTTAACCTGGCACAAGTCTGCATTCAGCAGGGTGAGGCTGCTGCCGTACCTGAAGGAAACTCCCGTCAGAGGCTCTGGGCACTGCTGCCCCCGCTTTGGGCAGAGAGAAGTCTGGGGGCTGGGATACACCTTCCACCTCCGGGGCGTAGAGGTAGAGTTAGCAACCACAAAGAACAACTCCAGAAGCAATCATAAAACCTGCCCCCAGCCCAAATGCAGCAACGCTGATGCTCTCTGCAGAGACCTCAGCTGCAAACACCGCTCTCGGGGACCGTGAGGGAACGGCTGCCCCAGGGGAGTGTTGTACCCAAGACGGGGCAGGGGGGGCTGCCCTGCAGAGGTGGGGATGGGCTGCAGAAGCTGTAGTAGGAGATCATCTCCTGCTGGAAGAAAATGGGCAGAGTCTGAACCAGAAGCTGGCTGAGAAGGAAAACTGGGCAGGCAGCAGATCGCCACGGAGACTCAGAGGGCAGTGAAACCGGGGTGGATGCTGATAAGGGGAGATACTGGCAGAAGGCGAAAGGCAAATACTAGGAGACAGATTTCCATGAACTTCATCTCCTAACCTCTAAATGTCTAAAAATCAGATATCTATCAGCATGTGAGCCGTTCACCCGTGGCTGTCAGTAGTCAGCAAGACACATCCAGAAGGAAGGGAGGCATTGAGAGCTCAGTGCAACAAGAACTGAGTCTGAAGGAGCGACTTACCTAAGCTACCAGCCTCAGGAGACACCTGCCTGCGGCTGAGCTGGGGGGAAAGAAGGATTTTCCTACAGGCTGAAGGGACCCATGGGAAACAGGTGTCATTCAGCGATGACAGCATTCACACCTAGGAAAAGAAAGCAGCCAAAAAAAGCACAATTACATTAAGACTAGCACTGGCAGCATTGCTAAGAGAGAAAGCCCAGAGGAGGGAGAGAGTTTTTTGGGCAGGGTCCTGCCTGCCCACACTGGGGTAGGGACTGCAAGCATTTCAAGCATGATGAACTCAGCATCACAGGAGAGGGACCTTAGCCCTGTCTTGGGAAAGCGGGTCACCTCTCAGAAATACCTGCCGCCTCCGCCCTGGGCGGCTCTCAGGAGCTGATTCCACCTGCGAGCGGTGGTGGGGTAAGCGATCTGCAGGTTGCTTTTCAGGTGAGAGGCCTTTGAGTTAAGAGCAGGTACAGGCAGCTGCCCACTGTGTTAAGTGAACTTTATTCCATTTGCAAAACGACATGAACTCCATACGCTGCCGCTCGGCTGTCTGCCAGCCGCATCCTTCGGGTCAAACTGTGTTGGAGGGATCTGACTCACTTCTTGCATCAGATCTGCAAGAAAATGAGTCAGGGATAATCTTAAATATCCCAAACGGCCCCCTAAGTCTCCATAGATCTCCTGCCTAAATTCATCTCTCTCTGGCAATCTCTTTGGAGCCAAATTTGAGGCTCATTCAGTGCAAGCAGGGGGTGGGAAATGGCAATAGTTATCACTCAAGGAGGTCTGCAAAAGAAAAAGGGATTAAGCAATATGTACTGAGGAAGTGGGGAGGAGTTTGGACCAGGGGTTGCTGTCTTTGCTGCTCTTGGTCCACTGGAAGCCAGAGCATGTTGCATTTAGACGGGTGCTCAGGAAAGCATCACAGAACAAATCTCAGCAAGGACTGGAGAGACTTGTGATGGACGTGATGAGCCCATCAAAGAAACGGGATCTGGCCCTGGTGGAGAGGGAGGAAACTGGGGGTGCGGGAATGGAGGAAGTAACAGGAGCCCGGGGGTGGCGTGTGAGTGGAGTGGTAGGAAAGGACCAGGGCTTGTAGTTGTGCCGAGGGAGACTCTCCCTGCAACAGGGGACCGGAGCAGGGAGGGCAGGGAACAGTGGAAGAGCCTCATTACTCGAACGACGCCTTTGCCTCATCTCTTAGGGTGGAACTGGAGACTAGGACAAGACTGAGGAACTGCCAATCTGGAACAGACCAGTGGTGCCTGCAGTCAAGTACCCGGCTTCCAGCAGAGGCCAAATTTGGATGCTTTAGAGGAAAATCTTCGATAGCATCCCAGTTCCAGGAAGAGCGCAATACGTCAAGTGTTTGCTCATGTTCGGATGGCTACAGAACTGTAGCAGGGCAGACAGGCTATTTATAAGCATATCAGATGCCAGCTGAGCTCTTTGCACTTTCTGTAGATCATACCTCAAGTCTAATGAGAAGGCACACAGGCTGAGGGGAACAAATGAGCCCAGGTTAAAGAAGAGGTGTCCCCTTAACACAATACATACGGGGAAGAACAGCAGCTGGCCCTGTGCCCAGCACTACTTACAAGGCCTGTGAAAGCCGAGCAAGATCACTTTGCTAACAACACCGTGAGATGGAAGGGTTGAGAATGCCGGTTGTGATGACGGTTCTGCGTTATTAGACAGAGAACTGTTTGCTCCTGAAGAAAAAAAAAAAAAAAAAAAAAAGGATCCAAACCTATTCATAGATGTTTCATTATGCTCTCTTCTAAGGACACACCGTGCCTAACAAAATAATAAGCCAGCTAAAGGGTTAACACTTTCTCTCTCCAAACCTACTACAAGGGAGCTAGAATACGGATTTAAGCACAGACAAAAGATTATAGTTGTTCCAATTAATGTTCCAGCTAGCATCTGCTCTTTTTAATTAGTTGAAGTCCGTTTTTTTCTGGAGACAGAAGTGCTGAGCAGAAGTGTGCTGGCTTCTTTTCTGCTTAGCCGGCTATTCTGATCTCTTGGTCTTTGGAAACTTCTCCGTTTCACACAGGCCGGAGCCTATTGTGCATTGATACTTGGTACGTGCCCACAGGCTGTGTATATGTTTCTCTGCAAACAGCTTCAAATCTGTGTTTCCCACTGGAGGGAACGCTGACACAGGAAGATATTTTACAGATGTCCTCTCCCCCCTACAGACACGTATCTGTGCATTGCTTCACTTATCGGCAACTCAACTTTCTTCTGCAAACAGGCATTATTGTGGAGTAGATGCAGGTGGACGGAGGTTTCCCCAAGACCTGTTAACCTTCCTGTTCTGCTCGAAGCTCGCTGATCCCTCAACCTCACCCTTTGTAACAAGACCTTTGAGGATCTGCGTGTCCCAGTTACACGCAGATGAATAATTTACAAGTCATGGCTGTCGCAATAAACAAGTCCTTCTGCTCTATCCAAGGACTTGACGGCTTGTCTTAAATTTCCCTCGCTTTGCTAAAAACCCCACGACTGAAGCAGCAGTCAAAAACTTCCAAAGGAGAAGCTGATGAGGGAAGAGCAGGGTGGCACATCGCAGCGGCAAACAGCACCCACAGCAAGTATTCCTCTTATCGCTGAGCAGGGCATTGACCTGTTGTACAAACTCCAGGTAAGAAAGCCTCTGGCAAAGCAACCCCAGATGTAATATTTACCTAAGAGGAGATATTTCAATGGAAAACAAGCTACAGGATCTGCTGATATCCTGGCGGGGACAACAGCGGGCATTCACACGGGTGCAGGCAAAGGAATAGGGACAGAATGTGGAAACTTTCTAGCATTTCCAAGTAATAAAGCGGTCATTGCATGAGAAGCATGTTTGTGCTGTCCGTGATTCCAGCTAAACAGCTACGAGAAGCTGTGGATTCGGGGCTTGTTCTACCAGAGACCCAATGCGCGGCATCAGCAGAGCCACTTTGCTTCTCTGCGCCCCAGTACTCCACACTTAAAACAGAGATGCAAACAGGTGGGTCCTGCAAGAAAACAGCCAGGCTGGCACCAAAAGTTCCTGACCCCTTGCATCTGGTGCCCAGTGATGCCTCATTCTCTAGCAATGGGAAGTGGATCCCATGAGCTACCCTGGGGATGAGAGCCACGGTTTTAGATCACAGAAAATAGTTCCTGTACAAGCTTCTCTGGAGAAGACAGACAGGACTGAAACAGCTCAGGAGCAAAGAGAATAACAGGGTTATTTAATACATTCCACATGAGTAGAGAGAGTTTGGAGCCACGTGCTCCCTTTTGCAGGTCTCAGAAATCAGCATGACCCATAATGTTACTTTATGGATCCTTTTTGGTCTCCTCCACACACCCCTATCGAAGGAAATTTGTGTGCAGGGCTTGCAGGATCAGCCTGTTTTACCACCACAAACCGCAGTTGCATTACCTCCCTAAGCCGACCAAAGCCCAGGCTGTCACTGAAAGGGGCAATTCCACTTTCCTCCAGCCCGTGTGTCCTTCTTCCTCAGGGTCTCAGGGTGATCATAACGTCCTTGGTCTTTTCCTCAGGCAGGGTATTTTTCAGCTGGATCAGTTCCCGTGTAGTCACAGCAGCTGTAGTTTTGCCACAAAGCAAGGGCCAGGAAAAAGGCTGGAACTGTGCCTTAAGAGCTTAATGCAAACTCATGAAGTTGCAGTCTCAAGTTCCTGGGTCATTCATCCCCACAAATAGCACGGATTTATAGCCCTGGTTAGGAAAGTCTCCTTGGCTGCAGCTTTGTGGCTCTCTTTACAATGGGCCAAATGCAAACTCGCTCCCAAAAGTACCGAGCTCTGAGGGAAGTCTGGAGCTAGTTAGAGTTTACAGTTTGGGATCAGGTCTAAACTGTTATTCAGAACTGGCTTTGAAAATGCAACTATATAATTTATTTATATCCTCACCAGAGCAAACCAGCGGGGCCACAGCTCAGCCTCCCAGATCTCACCCTGCATCATCTAGAGACTTTGTGAAGTCTCCGTCCTTAGAGGTTTTCAAAACAGCTGGGCAAGGCCTCGAGCAGCCTGACGGGACTTTGAAGTTAGCCCTGCTTTGAGCAGGAGGTTGGACTGGAGACCTCCAGAGGTCCCTCCCAAACGGTCTTATTGTGCGATTCTGCCACCTTCTGCTGCATTTGCCTCAGGCTCTGCTACACCACCACCACTCCACTGATCAGCAGGTAATTCCCACAGCGACTGACAGAGAAATCAGGGAGCCTGAGGCAACCAACCGTCATGGCGTTGGCTGCGTTAGCTCAAGAGCTAGGGGACAGCACAGAGCTTATCTGTATGCAGTTGTCTGAGGAGAGCACTGCTGACAGTCACTGCAAGAAAGACTCCTTGCCACCACAGGACACACTAGAATAAGCTTTGCATTGCAAAAGAAACTGGCCCAGATCTGGCAAGGGTCCCAAGATGAAGATTGCAGAACATTTTCTCTTCTTCTCAGCAGGAAAGAGACTGCATTCTCAGCAAGAACGAGTGTGAAATACAAATCACTGAGCACTTGCTGCTTTTTGTCCAAGTCATTACACCCTTTCCCACAGTAAAAGGACTGATGACAGGGGCTGTCTTGTCATTTCCACAGGCCCCTTCAGACATTTTAGCAGCTTTCATCCACTAGATGGAAATCAGACCAGTTGAAAGAATACTACAAATTCAGTTTGGATGTGACAGCCCAAGAACACACTGGAGGCTGAGGATCAGGGGTAGGACACAAAGACCCGAGTGAGTCCTGCTCCATCGGCCTGATTGCGAAGATGAGAGTTGAGCTCACTGATCTTCTTGCAGAACCCCGCTCCGGGGACGCTTCTCCTTCAACAGCCAGAGGATGGGCCAAGTTTTCCTTGATGCTAGTAAAGTCTGGAGACTTCATCTACAAGGGAAAAGGGGCATGGCGAAGCCAGGGTGGGAAATGTGGGTCACTGAGCCAAATCCCCAGCCCTGGCAATACAAGGTTGCTGCCATCTCGTGGCCGGCTCTGGCCATG
Source organism: Rynchops niger (assembly GCA_013400035.1). Classification (NCBI taxonomy): domain Eukaryota; kingdom Metazoa; phylum Chordata; class Aves; order Charadriiformes; family Laridae; genus Rynchops; species Rynchops niger. The sequence continues at coordinate 809,436 of VXBH01001024.1, forward strand.
CAAAGGTTACGGGACACTTTTCCAGCGGAAAAATTTCGCATCGCAGTAAAATCTCTCCTGGAAGTCAGCTTCAGCTGGAGGGAGCTGGGGGTAAACAGGAGTGACAGTGGTTAGACACCATGGGGCACATGGAACTTTGCTGTTCACGGGAGGCATCCTGCTTACCTTCTGCACTAGCTGCTCGCCCTTGTTTGGGATGGCTCCACCTCAAGCTGGTTTTCTGTCAGGCCACCACTTCCATGTCCCCCATAACCTAAAGAGACAGCAGACGTCCATGTTACTGTCGAGAGGCCCACAGTTTGCTGCGCACATGCAGCAGTCGGTGTGTGTGGTCATTCAGCCTGGTCTTCAGGACTGTCTGGTGTTGGGAAAGGAGAAGATCTGCAGGGAAAGAGAGACATGTTGTGGCCCTATGCTTGGTCAGACGGGATGGCTATGGTCTCCAGTATTGCTTCTTTTAGCATCTTTCATTGAGCTGTGGTGCTGATGCAGGAATTTGTACTGTGAATAAAGTACGAACAGAGGAGAACCACATGGTCACGGTTTCTTCCCCTTTTGGCCTCTCTACAGAGCTCACCAGCATGCACCAATCTTGAAAGACACATGTGAGCAGCCATATATTTCCCATATGATGTCCATAACCAACTTGAAGCTGCTTCCCCCCAGGCAGGAGAAAGGCAGGAGAACAGTGTCTCAAAAAGCCCCACCAGCAGAAAAACAACTCCTGACAGCTCACCAGAGACCACACTGAAGCAGAGAGCTGGCTGCCCTGCCTTCAGCAGAGCTCTTGTAGGTGGGGTCTTGTGGACACTTGCTTGTGGATCCTTCCTTGTGTCTAACCCTGGGAATAGGCTCTGACTTCTCCTTCTCCCTCCTGGGATGCTCCAGGTTCTGCAGCCGCACAATTCACCAGGAAACAGAGGAACAAGGGCTCCAGGAAAAGAAAAAACTGCCAATCCATTTGGTGTTTTCTGTGGTGTTTGCTGGTTATTGCCAGGCTTTTCTCTTTGTGGGGTACGTATTGTGGCTCGTGTCGCAGAAACTGAAGTGAAATACCTAAATAAATGAGTCCCCCTGTGAAGTCTCCAGACAGTGGAGCTTCTCAGTGACCTGGGCAGCATCCTGGCTACACAGGGAGTTTCCTGTAATGACAAGACTACAAAGGAATATTTATTTATGTAGATACTTACTCAGCTTTCATCTTCGGCAGCGTTTCTCAATCAGCCATTTCAAAATGTTTTGCCAACACTAATTAGCCATCACAGCACCTCTGCGGTACGGATCAGCATCCCCACATCACAAACAGGGTGACTGGATGGAGAAGACAAGTAACCCCATTCAAGGGAAAAATGAAGGTAGCAAAGAAATAACAACATCCTGAAATCCCAACCCCATATCCTAACAAAACCACCCCCTACAAGCCTCCAAATCTGTAGATATCCTTCACTTCGAAACGCAAACAGCAACCTGCCATTCTTACCGAGCAAACTGCTCGTCTTCCTCAGCTGGGCACCGAGGAAGCACTGCTCAGACGTTTAATAACCCCCAAAAATGTGGTGCCCTCAAGCGACACTACACAACCCAGAAGTCCCTAAGGAGCTGCAGCCCTGCTCAGCTGCACAGCCTGTGCCACCAGGCAGATTTCCCCATGATGTTGCACGTGACACTTACTCCCTTCATTAACCAAGTTAATGGTGGCTAAGAATAGACCCCAGATGTCCTCCTGGCCTTAAAAGTCTTCTTTGCCCTCAAGGAAATGCAAAGCCTGAGTGTCTCATGGCACGTGTGTGCAATATGAACAATGAACCAAACTCAGGAAGAGCTGGCACATTTCCGAGAATGCACAAAATACATCTCTGCTTTTAAATAATCTCCGTTCTAGTTTGGGGAAATAAGTGTTTAGCGGTGATAACACAGAACAGAGCAATGAATATTTGATTGTATAATTCCTTGATACAGAGATTATGCCAGACAGAGCCATAGCTGTTCAACTGCCTTAGTTTTCTGTTATCTATTTCTGTGGTGTTACCACTGCCGCAAATTCGCAATTCTGTAAGAAACTGGTATTTCCAAACAAAGACCATTTGATATTTTGCCTTTATAAAAATTGCATCTTAAGTACAATTTATTCCTGAATTATTTTTCCGGTAATGGCAATTATTCTATAGTCTCATTTTTAATACATACTCCCCGATACATGTGGGAAATTTCCCAAAGCATACTAAAGATAGCACTATGGTTTTCTGCATCACTGCTAAAAATCAAAGCATTCATGTGCAGAATAACAAGAAATTTCTTTCTGTATAAGCGTTTCCCTTCCGTTGCCTGAATCCAGTCTCTTGATAATCAGCAATTACAGAAAAGAACTCCAACAATCAAATGGGAGTTTGCACTTATAGAAAATCATGCTATTTATTGTGTGACTTATTCCGATGGAGAAAGCTCTTTGGAAATGGCTTGATAAATGAAAGAAACTGCTATTTCAGAAAGCTGAAACTGTACTAATAGAGAGTCTAAAGAGTTTAGAGAAGAACACGATCCACTTGGAACTGATTTGGTCTTCTCAGAAACAGGAAAGAGTAAATATGGGGATTTTAGGATCTTTTCCAACATTAAAATGTATTAATTTTTCAACTGATATTTTATCAAATCCTCTTTAGGATTGTGTGATATTTTGGAAGGTGGTATTTGGGTTTCTATAGCCCTATCGACTTGGGGAACCTCCAGTAAATGACAGTTCGTTTGCCCATACCACACAACCTCTCCCACCTGTGACTGTTCAGACTCTGCAAACAGAAAGACGGAAGCAGAGGCCAGGAAATGATAAATTACAGTCATTTTCACAATCAGACGCTCCCGCTCCCATTTCCTCAACCCACTGCTTTTCGTGCAGAGGTGGGGTTAAACACCCGATTCCCAGGCCATGTGGACGGAAATAACGAATAAAGCACCCAGCAACCCAGGGAGACCTCTTACACCGCAGAAGTTTTCCTCCTTTTCCACCCCAAAATCTGGTTGGAACTTCGGCGAGCCGCCTGCTCAGGAGCCCTATCGATGTGCCTACGCTGCAGCCAGGCAGGTGATTCTGCGACGCCTCCCATGGCAGCCGGGCTCCGGGAGGACCCCCTGCTCCATCAGGGTAGGGACACTTGTCCCGGCCCCAGGGACCCAGGCCTAACGCCAGAAGGGAGCGATGGATCCCTTCGTGCCTGCGGGTCGGATGCCGCCCGGCAACGGGAGCGCAGGTTTCCATGGCAGTGCAAACAAGAGACGGGGAAAGCCCGGCGCTGAGCCGACAGCCACATCCACCTCCACATCTGACCAGGGCCGCCCTGCAGAAAGGAGCCCGGAGGAGCTCATCTTTGGGTGAGAAACCGAAAAATAAAGGGGTGAGGGCAATCACAGCAATTTCTTTTCTGTTTTCGACATCAGATAGGGTGTCTCGCTCAGGCAAGTGGAGGTGCTGGCGTGTGCCGCCAGGAAATCACACGCACTAACTGTCTTCTGCGGGGGCAAGGGGCGGGGGGGTATGCATTGGGAACTGGGACACATCTGTCCCTGGAAGAGTCGCTCTGTAGCTCAAAACCTGGAGTGGTTTCCCAGAAAGCATAACGAGCCTCCTCTGCAAGCGATGGTATCACTTGAATCATTTGAGTGTATAAAACATACGCTCATCCAGTGCTCTGAGAACATGGTGGATGGATTTTACTGAATTATTTTTTTAGACCTGTTGGCATATTTACTTTGGCATATTTTTTTCTGCGCAGCGGCATGGTGCTAGGGAAAAGCACTGAATAAATGTTTCAGTAAATTAAAACCATGAATGCCTTATCTATTGATTCACATCCTGCTGGCCTATTGGTATGTAGCTACTGAAACATAAAAATGTCAGAGGCAGTGAAATACGTGCCAAATGGTTCTAGCAACAAAGCAGTTTCTTATTTGCGTTACCGAGCTTAATAATTATAATTAGCACAGCTAGTGCTTCTGTAGCTTTTAGCATTATTTGCAAAGTGATGCACAAACAATCTAGTAAAAAAACCCCAACCACCTCAAACAAAAAATACCTTGATAAAACGAATATTTATAAGTTAATCTTAGAAGCAGTTTCCCATGCTTTGCTAAAATTCTATTATAAAGCACTTCTTATCTCAGACGGTTGCACCGACAATTATTTCCCATATGCCAGTATCCTCTGTCTAGTCCTGCCTTTAAGTCCCATTCCCTGTAGCAGGAATTTAAATCAACACATGAACAAGAAGATTTTTATGAGAAGGGTTTTAGATTACAGAAGGCAAGGTGTGCGCTACGGGGGCTGAACCTCCAGGTGTTTGCTGCAACCGCTCTGCATATTTCACAAAGTCTATTCAACTGAAGGCTGCAGGCGTTTGACTGCTTTCCTACCCCTGCCCTGATGGGGTGTTCTCCAAAACTCACCTCATCAGCAGGGGTTGTGTTGTTCCAGGATGTAGATGAGGGACCCCTAGGGAAAAATATCCCATTAAGTTGTGCAGAATTCAGAGGGTCATGAAATCTAAGCAACCAGTCAAGGAGGCTTTTGGAAAAGGTACTTCAAGAACTGAAAAAGAGAGAGAGAACTTTTGGGATGCATTCAAACAGCCTAAATTCTACCTCAGTCTCTGTGTCTCATCAACAGTGAAAGTCTGACACCTCCAAAGAATAAGGTACTAATTGGGCAGCTGCAGAAACACAGCCAATAGGAAACACAAAGCACCAAGGACGTACATGGAAACTAGGCCAGAGGAGTTTAGCTCTAAAATATATAAAAACTGGAGGCTGTTCAGCGCAAAAAAATGATGCTCTAAAATAGCCTTATGATTAGTGCAAGCGGAAGAGGATATTTTCTGCTGTATCTTATACCAGTGCAGATCAGGAATGGTCCCAGCAGCAGAACTGCATCAATTGAACTAATACCTCACTGGACCCAGCTTGCTGCCTTTGTTGATTAAAGGATAGCTTTAACAATGGTCTATCTGTTCTTTGTAAGTGAGATCATTACAATTATGCCTTTTCCCCTAGGACCCATAGCAAAGACTACAAAAAGAGACCGGATTCAGAGAAACAAAACTCCAACCTTCAACAGTCTGCCAGCCTAAAATTAAACACGACAGAGTTCCCCACAGCATGTCTGTGCTGTCCAACAATCATTCAGCCTTATCGCAAGAAACCCACGGTGCTGAAGCAATTACTGGTAAGAGCTCTAGGGAGTAAAAATGTTGCTTGCGAAGCCGCGATAGAAGGATGAAAAAGTATGGGTGTGGATCAGAACTGGAGATGTGGATGGAACAAGAGGCAAGAGACCCGAGTTGCTTGTTATCTCCAAATTGTTTTGTCTTTGCTTTCCCATCAGCGTGTGCGTCAGGACTGTGTTTTACACAGCTTTCACATAAGCCAGGGATGAACGTCTCCTTTTTTGGGGTCAGAACACAAATATTTCCCAGTTTACTGAAGCTTTTTGTTAATTCCTACCGACACAAAAGGCTCAGTGGTTAAGATCCAGAAAGCCCCTAGGCCCATCACTGCTGTAAAACCTACTGCATCAGTTACTGGCACGTCCCAGCTGATTTGTTTATGGTTTTCCTTGGACCAGGGTCAAAGATGCCATCTCCACATATAGAGTCAACATCTAAAAGTCTCTCTTCCAAACCTGGAATGGCAACTCAGCTTGCGCTGTCAGGTAAGGTCATGATGCTCTGGCAGCTTCTTGTGCTTCGGTCAAAGGAAAGGCCTGTATTCAGACTCTTCTGCCCACAATCAGATGAGGTGGGTAAAATAGCTCCAGACTTACAAAAATCCCTGGCTGAAATTCTGAGCTGATCGGCAGATACGGTCAAGTGACATAAACGATACAGAGGTCTCAGTTACGTCACTGGCTTGTTATAAGCCCTATCCAGCCCCCGGCTTTTGATTCAGCGTTGTTCGACACCTGCAGCTGTGAGCACGGCTGCCCACCCTTCAGGCGTGATGCGGCAGATCAGAGGCCCTTTGCACTGGGGCCTGATATTCTGCCTCGCGTCTTCTACATCCGCATCCGTTTTTTGCAGACAGCCCAGAAGAGGATGAAGAAAACCCAATGAAAAATCCGTTTACCATTCCTCCAGGAATGGACATTTTCTCAATAAGGAACAAGGAAAGAAAAAAGGCCAAGGCGGTAGGTATACGTGCTTTCAACCAATGGATAGACAAAAGCAGTTTACTAGGGCAGGCTACCAACCACTGTAATACCAATATTTAGTGCATGAGAGAAATATTAGCTGCCAGATTCAGCTGAGATTCCCTCAGATCAACTTCGAGTCCACTGAAGTCCATGATGAGACTTTAACTTTACCAAGAGCAGATCTGAGCACCGGCTTGCTGGTTGCTAGTGCAAAATCTGGACATTGTCACTTCAAGGTAGATTTGCCACACGTTCAGGCAGGAGAACAGGCAGTGCTGTTAGCACTGATTTGTACACAAAGCTTTGGCGCAAGATCTCTTGGGTTTTCACTTCAACAGGGCTTTCTGCTTGGGAAGCTGTATTCCCATGTTTGATGTGATCTTCTTCTCAACGGCCAACAAAGTGAATGCCTAGGAAGAAGGACAACATGGGTTTCATGCCTTTGGTTTCTCTAGATAAGATAGGGAATTCCAACCCATCAGACCAGAGAGCCAGGGCTCAGGAACGTCTCTTTCTTTCTTATTTCTGCAGTGGACTTTCCTTAGGGCATACAAAGAAGGTGGGAAGTCAGGGAGAGATTGTCGCATCTTGGAGAGGTCTGAGTGTTGCATGTGGTTGCAGAAGCCAGGCAGCAGTGTGGAAGCAAGAGGTCTTTGTTTCTAAGTCGCAAAGGGAGGTCTCCAAACAAGCTTAAGCAAGGCTCCTCACCTCACACCGATGGCTGAAATAGTCTGGTTTTTCTTGGATTGAAGGTCACTATACAAATATGGGGAAGAGCTTAGGAAGAAGTGCACTAAGGATGTCTGCTGAGTGATGTCCTCAGCCTAACCCATGCCCAAACTGTGCAGACAGCAATGAATTGCACTTCAGCCCTTGTAAAAGCACTGAGCATGAACAACCTTTTACCCTCCAGGAAGCTCTGCAGTGGGTTTGGATAGATCCTCTCAATCTGAACTCGAAGGTTTACATGCCTTTGTGAAAGCCGGACTGAGTCGGTATTGAGCGTGGGCTGTCCTGTTGTTCCCTTTTACTAGGGGACTTGAAGGATGAATCTCTGAAAATTTCCGTTCTCTCCCAGGAATAATTCAGGAAGGGAAAATAGGGACACTGAGTAGGTACAAACTGGCACAGCTGGTGGCTGGATGCAGAATACAAATCAACAAACCAATGAGAACAAATACTAAGAAGAAGTGTTTTGGTTGACTCAAGATTGAATATTAGCCAGATAAACCAGGCAAACACGCATCAGCCAGGCATCAGCAGCCTGCACATTTCTAGACTGTGATTAACCACTCAAGTCTTTAAAAACCACAGCAAACAAAGTACATAATCAAAATGTCCACATAACTGACTTCTCCTCATAGGAACGTGAAAGGATGAAGACCATGAAAATCCATGAGAAAATGACTTACTCCACTAAAATAAAAGCAAAGCAAAAAGGGTGCAGGAAAGCTCTGCAAAAGGAGGAAGAAGAGGAGGCCAGAAAACAGGCAACAAACGAAGAGAGACTGAAAACTCTTCAGGAGACTCTGTCATGGAAGATAGCCACTAATAAAGGTAGGGAACTGTTACCATCTTTGCAGTGGTGCTGCTCAGCTGTGTAACAGCCTAAAGCAAAAATCAAAGAGGGGATGGGAGTAGCAGTTAGCTCTAGCTGACTTTGGTGGGCTCTCGCAGATGCAATAGTTATACGCTGCATCTCGCCAGCTTCTGTGTGGCTGGGCCATCTCCACCTCACGCGTTTACATACGGAGCATGTGTCATTCCCACCACAGTAGCCTGGGTTCCACCATCCCCTGTGGCCTTCACAGTAGCTGGGAGCTCTCAGAATGAGCTGTGAGTCAGCTGTTAGTTTGCAGGACCTCGTGTCACGGAGATATTTCTACTAAGCTGACCTAAAGTTGGATTTTAGTGGATGTGGGCCTAAACTTTCTGCCTTTGACATAAGGAGTAGCTTTGCTATTAATATCTAGAGGACATAGACTTTTGTAAGGACTATATTCTCCACTCCATCCTTCCTGGTCTTACTCCATGAAAGCCCTTATGAAACTCATCCTAAACAAGGTCAAAACTGTAATAAAAGGATCGGTATTACTGGCTCCAGCACCAAACACATCCATGCTCGTGGCAGCCTACATATTTACTGTGTTTTGCCTTGGCCATATTTCCCCTACTAGTCTGATCAACTTTATATCCTAATTTCAGATAACCCATTAGAGAAGGAGACCTTCCATGACTACATAAATGACAGAAGAGAGATATTTTTACTTGAGGTACCTGGCTTTAAGAATGTTACTTTCTGTTCATGTAATTATTCTTCCCTGTGTTGCTTTGGTTTTGTTTGGGTTTTTTTTTTTGCCCCTGAGATCCACTGCCTAGAGTTCACACCAAGGAGGCACACATCAGACCTCATGAGCTGCCTGTCCAAGTTCTGTGTTGAAGACACCCATAGTCTATAGCCCAGCAAGCCCCAGTCAAGAAAGAAATGAACATAGGTCACTTACACCATCCAGCAGCAGCCATGCAACTATTTCATTTGTGACATGTGCAGATATACTAACCTTCTGGCTCTTGCTGTCCCATACATAAATTATAGCTGGGAGCCATTCTGAACTCAAAATAAAGGAGCCACGTTGGAATATCCCCATTATCCATCCCTATTGTTGTGCTGTAACACAACTGAATCAAACTTTGGCAGCCAGGAGTTAACACAGTGCTGGGACGTCTGGATTCTGTCTTTAGTTTCACTGCTTATTTGCTATGTTACCTCTGAAGCACCTCCTGGCCTCTATGTACCTAGTTTGCACTAAGACACATACCTTGGTTCAAGATCCTTACCCTCTCGGACAACAGTTATAAGGCAATAAGGTAAACAAGAACAAAGCTAAACCAATATACCTTTAAAACCAACCAACTGATGTGACCGTGTTGCCTTTTGGGTTCATTTCAGTATGCCATAGCAGTAAAGCGAGATGAGATTCAAAGGATGGAGAACATAGCAAAGACTGAGGAAAGAAAACTGGAAAAGGCTGAATACTACCTGGAGAAGGATGCTGCCATGTTTGCTGCGTTCCTGAAGGAGAACCATAAAAACTCTGTTCAAGCCCTGAAAATGTAATGGAAGTTGAGGGAACCACTTGTGTGCTCTTTTGTGCTGGACACGGGAGGTCTTTTGCTCAACCTCCCTGCAGGGTTTTGGCTAGCATCCATCCTCGAATGCTCTGTCTGAGTTTTCCCAGAGTTACAGTCCTGGTGGCACTTCCTCCCCACACGTTCAATGAAAAAGAGGAAGGAGACCAATAGCTGGGGAAACAGCTCATTGCAAAAGCCCTTGATTTGGCTGCATCAAGGAACCTGCTGTTGGCCCCACCATTTCTGTTCTTCTCACAACCCCTTTAGGAGAGGGAGAGTCTTCTGCCCAACCCCTCACAGCAGCAACAGCCCCTCTAAGTGAAGCAAACTCAGCACTTTGGCCCATTACAGGTATCACAAGGGCAGAGCAGCAATTGATGCTCATCAGCAGCCAAATTAGGAAGGCCCTAACCTGGAAGCGTCACTGGGACCCCATACTCACTTTGCCAGGGCAAGCAGGGCCTTCAGGCAGGAGCCAAGCATCACCTGGGGTACATCTATAAGAGAGATTTCTATCATTCCCCCCCTTCTTTTTCTCTGTTTTACATGCGCCCCAGTTCACTACCCACTTGCTGCTAAATTGTTTTATGGCTTATGTTGATGCATTCTTCCCTAGTGCTGAAAAAGAAAGCACAGCAAAGACAAAGAAAATAACGGAGATCCAGGTGATCACTTCCCAAATAGAGAACCTCCAAAGGTAACGGTTGCACGCTATTCCTGCCTGGCCTTTGACAGCCCCTACGGTGCTATACCCTCATAGCCCTCGGGGAAGAAGATTTCTAAACCTGTTAAATTTTACGAGTCAAAATGTTTCAGCTTTTGTTTTCCAGATAACTGGCTTTTTTTTTTTTTTTCTAAAACGTATCAACTAGTTTTTTAATTATATTTTTAAAAAGTATGAATATTCCGAAGCTAAAATTAAACGCCTAGTCTCAGATTGAAAACCAAACAATACTAAGTAATGCATTTGAATGGTGACCTGGGGAAAGAAGAATTAAGAAAAAAAAAAGTGTAATTCCCATTATGAGTTGAGCTGGCAAGAGTTCTTGTTGCTTGTCAAGTAAAAATTTCCCAATTAGCAAGGCGTGTGCCACAGCAAGGGTCTGGCCACAGAGACATGACCAGATGGCTTCCACATGAGGAACCCCAGAGAGTACATTTGTCTTTGCATGTTCACGAAGACATGTGCAACTCTTGTCCCTTCTCTGAGTGAAGGTGAATAGCAAGAGTTAGGAAGAACCTGTCCAAACAGGGGCTTTCCTCCCAGCTAACCAACTTTGTCCACTTCTCTCACCCCAGTGATATATCCAGATTCAAGAATACTCTGCAGAAGTACAAAATGTACAGGGACTTCCTCTACAACCTATCTCCAAAAGAGTGGCAAGAGGAACATGGAAAAAAGCACACAAAGGAAAAGGATTTGAAAACAGCAGCCAAAGCCACTGAAGAAAATGGCTCACCTCCCACCACTGCAGAGCAGAGCAAGTGCCGGGGAAGAGCTGCCCACTCCTCACTGGGACAGCCCCACGCTCCAAGTGTCCATGTCGTCTTGTCTCCAGGCCAGGGTCTGACAGCCAGTCCCTACAGTACCAGTCATATAGATCCAGCAAATTCCCTGCCGCCTTCACAAAGTTCGGCAGTCATCTCATTACATGAGGTCAGGCCGCATCTCAAAAACTTCCCGAAGCCTCTACCAACAAGAAAACTGTAAGTACGAGACAATGCAAATGACAAACTTAAGTACAGTAGAGAGCACTCAACTGACCGGGAGCTGGTATAGAGGAAACTTGCTCCTCACCTTCACTGTGAGCATACCAACATCTCGGTCTTGCTGGAACAAATCCAAATACCAGTAGAAAGCCATCAGTCCGTACTTATGTACCTGCTCCAACAGAGCTCCAACCTATAATCCTCTGCTGACAGCCTGCCCAAAGAGTCTGGGCCTTGACCCCAGGAGGAATCATAGACCTTGGGTATCTGTAGCAAAGCTTCTCTGTGGCCTATTTGTGGCTGAGTTACTGGTTCACTCTGCTGGTCGCAGCTGCCATGCAAATAGCTGCCTGTTGTTTTGCCATTAATGAAGGTCCAAGGTCACTGTAGCCCCACATGGCATTGACTGTCTACTTCCAGTAAGAGCCTTCAGACGGCAGATGCTGGGATGCAGGCAGAGTAACGCTGCTGTAAGGTCGGCAGGGCCAGCCTGAGAAGAGCAAGGGCAGGTGGGAGTACGAGAAATGTACAGCCAGCTCCAGCTTCTCGAGGCAAAGAAAGAAATTACCTGGAAAAGCAAAGCGTGAGTGGCTGGTGAGTCTCCTAAGGCCAAAAAAAAAAGGCCATCAATAGAGTTTGAACTAAGTCATTGCTTGCAGGGCTGTTCCCTCCACCTCCACTCAGAGCGTTGCCGGTGCCAGGTCCTCCCAAGCAGGGCTGCCATGTGCCACCCCTCGTGAAGCCACTGCAGTTACTGGGCTGCTGCCACATTGCAGGAACGATGCGGACACAAGCAAGGCTGACATTAAGATGATGCAAATGAAGGTTTTTCACCCCTCCATGGCAAAGGGTGACAGGTGCAAGTGAAGGTGATGAGCAGATTCTGCTCCCAGAATCAGTCAGGCACCTCGTGCCTTGCTCTTCCAGCTCTTGTGCTGGCTTGTCCCTGGGGCTGAGCAGGGAAGAAAGAGGACACACTGCTGGTTAATGGTAGTGGGCTGTGCAGAGGAAGAAGCACTCAACAACCTTCTCCCGGAGCAGGTAAAAACCTCCAGATTCCCATGGTGGCTACACCACATCATTTAGGAGCAGTACCACATCCCACAGGGAGCGCAAGGCTTTCTCTACGCTTGCTGTGCTGCTGCCTGAGTCTTTTTAAAAAGGCTCCTGCCTCTGCCTTCTCATTGCCCGGGAGCCCAGTCTCCCATCGAGTTTAAAGGCATTTGGAGCAACACCCTCCGTTCAGGCTCATGCGTCACGTCCTGACCCTACTGGCCAGCAGAGCCCGGAGCAGCTCAAAGGGCATTTTGCTCCTGGACAGAGGCAGCTCCCATGCTGCATGTGTGTGTGTGACCCCTACCTCCTCCTGACCCCCAGATAGCCCACAGCCACGGGCGGCCAAACGTGTGAATGTGCAAAGGACTATTCAGGAGCAAACAGCAACAGCAAACAACAACAGTGTTCATAATTCACTAACAACGTCTCCTTTGAGCTATCATTTCTCTAAGGGCCTGATACACAAAATGCTTTTTTCAGGAATTTACTGGAGGACGCAGAGGGCGAAACCTCCCCGGACGAAGATGAGGTCAGAAGTCTTGTCTTGAAATATTTACACGTTCTGTTTGTCCTGTGTCATTTATTGATGTTACTAATGTCTCTCACCTTCTAACCATTCATTATTGTATTACTGCAGCCATTAATTATAAATGTACGTTTATACATTCATAAATGTTCATGTTTTAGCAACACGTGTTATAAATAACTTAGTTCAGCTTTGCCCCTCCACTTGCCAAAAACCTACCATCACCTCAAAGCTTGCCATCCCCCGACGAGATATGACATCATATAATAGGAGATTTTGAAATTAGTGAAGTTACTGTTTTATGTTGGAAATGGAAGTTTTCCCACTCACAGATGTTTGCACCACTTTTTACTCCCCAAAATGCGACTTGTTTTGGGGGTGAGCTACTGAGGTAGCATCAAGATACGCACATGACAGGAAGGTGGGAGACGTTTGTACGTGGACAGTCATGAGCATCTCCACATGGGAGAGTATTCGAACAACCAGGGCTGGTGCAGACCAACCTCCGTGTAGTTCAATCGAAAAGAAGCTAGAGGAGGACAAAAACTCATCGCCATGTGTTTTCCATTCCAGGAGCCTGAGTTGTATTTCACTGACCCCCAACAACTGCTGTCTATTTTCACGGAGATGGAGGAAGAGAACTTGACTTTCATCCAGAATTCCCAGGAGACCGAGGAAAGTTTGGAAAAGGTCCAGCACACTTTCATCACCACACATGAAAGGACGTAAGTGTGATCCTGCTGGTGGCGGGAAGGAGTCCCTGTGCCCCAGCTTTCAAACATAAGTGACCCTCTCTTGCCCCCACTAGCACCTCACCAGCAGGCTGCATGCTGCAGACCACACGTAACGCTGTTCACGCAGCACGTAACGAAGATGCTCTTTCTCACACCTGAGAGCCCAGCCACAGCCCATCCAACTCACCATCTCGTGAGCTCCTCAAAAGTGTCCTCCCTTCTACGTAATTCAGGAGATAGGACTTGAGTTTGGGACTAGCTCCTTAGTCCTCAAGGCACAGGCTGGGGAACTGATGCATTTGGCATCCTGGGGTGAACATAAGCCAGAAGTATCCTGTAATTCTCATAAAGAAAGATCAAAGGAAGAAACAAGGCATGTTCGTGGAGTGATCCAGACCAGCACCTATTCCGACTCAATGCAAACCTTTCCTAGAGGAAGCCAGCAGGGAACCCAACTGTAATTGCAATATACTATTTCAATGGCAGATAGACACATATTCCACTTTAAAGTGCAGTTTATCCCCTGGTGAAAGTTTTTAAATGGAATCTACTTGCCCCACTAACTTACTAAAAACTCTTGAACATTTAGCTACGCTACTCCTCCCTCCCCCCCGCCAGCACAATAACTGTTGCTCCAGAAAAGTCCCAAGATCCCTCTGCTCTGAGCGATGTGGGTGCAAGTTCCCCAGAAACGGTATGAAGTGTTACCTCCATCTGCCGGCAGCAGGAGGGACGGTCCAGGATGGAAAGCAGCAGAGGAGTGGCGTGTTTCAGAGGTGGCCTTTTCAAAATAATCTCCTTTCTCTTCTGGCCTAGGGAGAAGAAGTTAGAAGAGCTGAAACAGCAGGTAGTCACGCTCAGATCCGCCGTCGCCAAGGAAGAAAAGAGAGTAGCAGATCTGAAACTCAAAGTTCACCTCTTTACCTCTGGAGAACACGAAGCTGACGACCAGGTACATGCCGAGATCCAGGCAAGGGGGTTTAGCGTGCACGTAAACGGTTCCTCTCCACCAGCTATATCCGTCCTGGGAAGAAAGCAGACGCAAGGTCGCACCGGGGAGGGATCAGCGCTGTATCTCAGCACTGGAGCTATAGTAAGGGCAGGTTCGGGGCACTGCTGAAGCAGCAAACTGGGGCAAACATGTCTACTCCGTGCAGTTGCTACAAGGTGGGAGAAGAGCTCACAGAGGCAACCGGGCAACTGCAACCTGCCGCAGGCCACAGCAAAGCTGGAAGATGAGACCGACAGAAGGGCGGCTCAGTATAGCCATCTCCCCCGGCCACTGGTGATAAGCAAACTGGGAAACAAGGACCGAGTCTTGTTGAGGGAATTAAAGTCTCCTAATTTCCTTTGCTTTTGGAGGGATGATGCGGTTCTACTGGGCAGAACCCAGCTGTGTCTCTCACCGTATCTCCTCTCACCTCTAGGACAAAACGCTCACAAGCCTGAACAAGAAGGTGCTGGAAGTCTATTGCCACTGCACTGGAGAAAGTGAGACAAACCTGCAGACAGTGCAGATGCTAATGGTGATAGAAAAACAGCTCAATGATTTATTAGATACCTTAGAGAGAATCCCACCAGCAAAGATAGAACAGGCTGAGAAAGCCAAAAAAGCGGAACAGAGAATGAGGTAAGACAAGACCCTCTTCTGGAAAGGGGACCTGTGTTTTCAAATGTTGACAGCCAAAAGCAAAGCCATTGAAAGAGCTAAATTTGCCAGGTCAGCCTGGGACACTGTAACAGCACTCTGAAAGCCCCTGTGACCAACACGTCCCACTTCACCTCCGTAATGGTTTCGCGTTCGTAGTACTCGTATCTCCCCATCGGCAAGCAGCAGCCCACAGCTACATTCGAAAAGACCTGGAAGCTACATTAGAAACGGGCAAAATCGGGAAGAACAAAAAAAAGAACAAATCTCCTGAGCAAATTAAATTATGAAAATCGCCATTTTAGGACGACAATTTGCGGTAACAATATTTAAACTGATTAAATAGGAAATTGCTCCTCTCTAGTTACTTAACACGCTCAAAGTCTGACACGCCCCAGTATTTTGTCAGCCTTCAGTAGGTGCATCAGGGCACTTGTCAGCAATGCCAGCTTTCCAATGTTTATATCCTACAAAACCGTTAACTCTGTGTTATTAAATTAAAATGGCAACCAATTAACACAGTACAATTAGCTTCTGAGATGAGACACCTGCCCCTCTGCTCAGTTACACACATGAAATTTCCCAAGGCAAACAGCAGAGATGCAACTGGACAGCTGATTCTATCCTGATTCTATTTGGCCATCCCCGGATGAGTCAGAGCCAGCAAAGCAGGAAGGAAAAAAGAAAGGAAAAAAAAAAAAAAAAAAAAGTAGTGGGAGGATTTAAAGCCAGAAGTGACATTTCCCTCCTACTTAACTCTTTCTCTGCATCTTTCTTCACCTTTGTAGCAGAAAGGGTGTGATGCTTCTTCCTGATGTGCTGTGAATGGCTTTGCACTCTTCACTTACCAAATAATTAAGACACATGTTTATTTCGCTCTGGGGATGAAGGACAAGAATTCAGGAAGGAATCTGACGCTTCCCCCTCTGTCCCCCCCCTCCCTTCCTCCAATAAAAAGCAAAACCAACCAAACAGAAAAGCCTTCAAAGAGCATTTAAAAATTTCCCGAAGATGACAAGGTTAAGAATTCACTTCCTCTCCGCTGCAGCATTCAATAGTTTGAGCCCGTTTCTGTTCCAGCGCTGTGTTTCCACAGGGGCTGTGGGCCAGTTAACAGGATCCGCCTCCACTGTGCCCAGTTACCTCCCTCCACAGAATCATAGAATCGCTGAGGTTGGAAGGGACCTTTAAGATCATCAAGTCCAACCATTAGCCTACCCTGACAAAAGCCACTTCTAAACCATGTCCCCAAGTACCCCATCTGCCCTTTTTTTAAACACCTCCAGGGATGGTGAATCCACCACCTCCCTGGGCAGCCTCTTCCAATGTTTAATAACCCTTTCAGTGAAAAAATGTTTCCTAATATCCAATCTAAACCTCCCCCGACATAGCTTGAACCCATTTCCTCTTGTCCTATCACCTGTCACCAGGGAGAAGAGGTCAGCCCCCATCTC